>JBAMBO010002100.1:0-340165 GCA_037044535.1 Lordiphosa magnipectinata | reverse complement strand
AAAAGTGTATGTCCATGTGTAGAAATTTTGGGAGTCTCGGAACACAGATTTGTCGTACTGATTCCTGAGAATCTTTTGTTCTTTTTCCGTACACTTTTGTTGAAATTTCGATGAAACCTCAAAGTTTTGGTTGAATAGTTCACGTCATTCAGTTCACAACATTTTCGGGGAGTTGGTGTTGGATAAACCATGCTTTAAAAGGCATTTAAAAAGTACCTTTTTTTCCACCTTTACCGTTACCTAGGTACTGGAAATTTCGTATACCTTTTTCCTTACCTAGGTATATTTTTTGACATTTACCTTGTACCTTACCTAGGTAAGAAAATTGAGTACCTTTCCAATCACAGCTCTCCATGTAACCGCATGAAAATGCTTTTTATACTCTATACCAAATGTACACAGTAGGGAATCCGGAATATCGATATAGAATAAATTTTCACGATATTTTTGGTGGATATTTCTGTTGGTTTCGGCCACAAATAGGGAGGTTTCCCGATGGCATTCCCTTGGATGTTTGTAATATTGGAAAACCTCCCTTTTTGTGGCCGAATCCAACAAAAATATCCACCAAAAAAATATTCGACATCGATATTCCGGCATCCCTAGTACATTCCTAGTGCTGGACTGGAAAAAATTTATTTTTATTTTTTCTACTTAGAAATACTTTTGACGAAGAAAATGAGGTATAAGTAAAGAAAATAGATGGCTAAATACCGTAGCTGGATCAAGTTGAGGTGCATTCTATCCATACCATCCACACATTGAGAGTTATGCGAAGTTCGTGTGGATTTTACTACCCCTCCTGGTTGTTTGTCTCCGTACCCAACGTAAAATGGCTGATGTCAAATCATTTCCGAGCAGTTTTACAAGGTTTTTTCATATGGAGTTTTATATTTGCGAACGCTTTTTGGAGTTCTCCATACCGTTCTCCACACTAATATGTAAGCACACTCAAATAAAAATACTAGAATAAAATAAAATTGTTAAACCAATGGTGGCCAAAGGAGAAATTTAAAAAATAAAGTTGACAATGCCATAAATTATAAACAATCAGACGGGGTCCATGCTCGAGTTATTTTAATTTAAATAAGGTAAGCAGAATGCAGTTGTTGGGCCATAACTTTAAATTTTGGGGGTGCTAGGAAAAAATAAGTAAGAGGGAATGATATACTCAACCAAACTGTACAGCGTACGCTAGGTCATTTTGAAAGCATTTTTTTTTTAAATCTGCTCAGAGTTCATCATTCGACTTGCAAAAGATTAAACCGTTAGCAATTGATACATTTTTAAAAATTGGAAATACATCTTGAGCCAACTGCTTTCATTTATCGAACGTCTACTGTACTGAAATTTAAGTTATCAGCAGCATTGTTCTCAATTTCACTTCCTCAAATATGTTGTGACTTCAGACCGGTTTTGGTCTTTTGCTGCAGTGGAATTAAAAACAAGGCTGAATCAATTACTTCCTTGTCTTCTGAGTCGCTCATTTAAAACATTTTGCTTCCTTTCATTACCCGATTTTCTTCCGTAGTTGCATATTTATCCCTTGCAGTCACTTTCTTGAACTTATTTTTCTCCCCCCTCTCGTTTCTGACACCATCCAACTGCGTATTCTATTAACGTTCTTTATGCTCATTTCTTTTGCCCAGCTTCTGCTTACAACAAAAAGGAACGCAAACCATCTGGCGGAGGAGTCTACTCAGATAGTGAGGATGTAGTCATTGAAGAAGAGAAAATTGTCTATCCCGAAGAATTGGAACGCAGACCCAACTCTCAAGAGGTCGACTCTGAAGAACTATTGCGTAGCTTTGAAGTGCTTCAACTGAATTTCAAAAGCGCCGAAGAACAAAAGGTGCCACCGAAAGATGTGACAGTCCCAGCACCACATCCACCCGTTAGCTTCTCCGAGCCACCCAAGAAGCTGGTGTATCGCAATAAATACACCAAAATCAATCCAAACATTATCATTGACTGTCTGCACAATGAGCCAACCATTCGAGCTTTGAAAATGCTTTTCGATTGGTTGCGCATCAATCCCGAGATCCTGATCGGTTGCTATCACTCCAATCCAGAATTTGTGCACAAAATCATGAAAATGTTGAACTATTGCAACATCGATGTCTTCACGCGTAAGGTGTACTTTGAGCGTGAACTGTTGACCACCAGCAATGTGCGTGAGGCTTTGGTGGAGCTGTTTGACGTGCGTGCGAATGTTCCTTTGAGCGAGGATTTTGCCTTCAAGAATTTCGATATTTTCCAAAACACACAAATCACTCTGGATTGGGAGACCATTATCAGAGAGCGGGTCACTCCGCAGGAAGAGTCGATTTTACGCATCTTCAAAATGGTGGATTTTGGTTTCTTCATATGCAAGCAGAAGAAGTTTAATTATCGATTCTGCGTAAAAACACGACGTTTCACCGAGAACCAGAAGAAGAAACAGCGCGAGGAGAAAAAGGGCGGCACCTCTCGTCGCCGTGAGCGACGTACAGCTCCAAAAACCACACGCAAGAGGAACGAGGGACGTACCCGACGATACTCGGATCGCAAGAATGGCATCGTGCGCAAGAGTTATACCAGCAACGAGGAGAAAGATACCGTTGAAGAATGCCGCAAAATGCCCCGTAAGGGGTATCTGCGCAATCGAAATGCTGAAAAGGCTGCGGCTGTCATAGCCAGTGCCACCGGCACTTCAGTGGCAGGCGGCACTTCGGCTTCGACTACCACAAATAGTGTGATTGAGAAACTTAATGTTCAATCGAGTTCGGGGGCCGACGAAGAACGCTCCGAGGCCATGTCCAAAAAATGTGAATTAATGGGTAAACTTTGGCTGCAGAATGAAGTGGAAACATTGGAGGAAGAGTTACGTGACAGTCCAGCACATGTGGTCATGTCACCGTTCGTGGTGGTCGACTCCAAGGCTTTGACCGAATACAATGGCATAGTCAAGTCGTTGGTCAAGACCAAGAAGTGCATTGTCTTGATACCCAATGCAGGTGAGTCGAAACGTCCGAGTGTACAAAATAAATCTTCTGCTAACATTGTTCCATGTTTTTTTCAGTGCTCAATGAACTGGATGAGCTCAAGAAACGTAGCGAGAACGTACGCCATGTTATACGTTGGCTGGAGCAGGAATTCAAGCATGGAAACCGACATTTGCGTGCCCAAAGGGATAATGAGAGCCAACCGTTAAGCTTGTTGAAGATTTCCCGGAAGATGGGTGAGTGTTGTTAGCGGATGCGAAAAACACCAGAAAATTATATTCTAACCACTTGCTCTGCCCCTAACAGATCGCGATGCTTCAGTATTCCTGCAGATTGCCCAATTCTGCAACCATTTGGTTGTCAATCATGCCGATCCCCATGTCAGTGAACTACAAAAGAACGTTGTCACCTATCTGTCTGGCGATAATATGCACGAGAAGAATCGTCAACAGCAGAATTTCAGTTATACCGGCATACTCGATTCCATACCCGTGCGCTATGCCCAGATCCAAAGTTTCTATGCCAAATTTAAGGCCAACAAAAAATGAATGATTCTCTGGGGCGGCAGCGGCGATAGTAACACAAAGGCAAAGGCAACAAAATGCACAACCAAGATGCAAAAATTGCATGCAAGCAAATGGGTGCAAGCAAACCAACCAACGACGACATGGAGTTTCCAACAAAAAGTTAACGAAGAAAGATTTCTCTCAGCAAAACCAGCGAAACGCTGCTGTAGCTTAGGTTGTGGGTCCACTATAAGAACACAAGCAGACACCCAACCTGTTCAGGCAGCAGCAGCAGCAGCAGCATGATTTGGAATTTGCTTGTTGTGTTTCAGACAAAAACAAATACCGTAAAACAGAAAGAAAAATAAAAAATCAATCTACAAATCGTTTACTTTCAAACTCAATGGCAACGATGATGACGACCGGAATCCCAAAACAAAATATTTTAAAAAAAAACGTATAAAGGACAAATGGCCCAAACACTTGAACGTATAAAAAAAAAACAACTGGAGAAAAAAAAACTAAAAAAAAATATAATAATTTAACAATAAAATCCCCTCTAAAGCGTGGAAGCAGAAGAGTAAGGTTTCATCCCACTTCTGATCATTTCTGTGGCCCTTTGCTTGTCAGATGGTGGCGAAACAAACAATTTACAAATTCAGCTCCTGCACTTAATTATGCATTCTTTTGCAGCTTCTAGAAACATATATATATAAACCATAAACCGTATAGTAATCCGGAAAAACATTTGTAATTTCCCTTAAAAATAAACATATGTAAACACAACTCTACATAATTTAACAATTAAATAAAAATCAGTTTCATATTTTGTTGATTTCAATAAACAGCCCGACAAAAAAAAAATATGTTTACTTTTTATTTGAATTCATCGATGATGGGACTTTCCTGAATTTATGACAAAAATATTGTAAAATTTCTAGAAATCAAAAGTAACATTTTTGTAGGCAATCTTAAAGCAAATTTTTGGGCCACAGCTGCTGAGGTTATAGCTATAGTAATAGCACTAAGCAACACTAAAAAGTTGATCGAGTCGAGGCCAAAAAATGCTGAAAGGGTATGATGGTAGTATAAAAACCTTCGCTGAGTTTCGTCTGGTTAGCTGCCGTTTTCTTTTATTGAACTTTCAAGTTTTTAGCTTCTGATTGGTATTTGCAACTCCATATGACTCCATATATGATGAAAGTCGTTAGATTGGCTTACAAAACATTTCTAATTAGCAAGTCAAAAAAGTCACATCTTTATACTCAAACTTACAAAAATGTCTTGAAATCATCATGTTTTCCCCTCATTTTGTACTGTTTTTCAACTTTGTCTTAAAAACTGTAACGAATTTGACTAAGCAATGCAGGAGAGAAACGTAGCTTAGACATAAATAAGCCAACGATTGGAACATACCAACTTCATTCGATTGGTCCCTCATATAGATAAGGGCCTTTAAGCATGTAGAATTTTAACCAAATCTCGAAAAATGAACATTTTTGGTACCAATTGGCTGACACAGTCAAGAATTTCGATTGTTTTGTATTAAATCAATAAAATAGTAAAAAAAAAAACAACTATAATTTAAAAAATTTAATTTTTATTACTCTTTTACCGAAAATATTCGTTTTTTCGAGTTTTTATAACTATATGAAAGAGTAATTAAATGAAGTTGGTTCGTTCTTAGAATTTGTTTTTTTTGCTATAAGCTACAACTTTGGACTGTATTACTTGTTCAAATTTTTAATGGGTTTCAAGATGACGTTGAAAAACAGCAAAAAAAAAAAGTGGTCAAAACATAGTTTTTTTGAGCAATTTTTTTGATTTTCAGTGTGAAGATGTAAGTTTTTTGACAAAGAAATGTTTTGTAGGCTAAACCAAGAGCAACAACTTTGCTAAAGATAGTTTACGAGATATTGAATCGTAAATCCTACTCTGACGCTGAAAAGTTCAAAGTGCAATAAAAAGAAAACGGCAGCTAATCAGATCAAACCCAGACAGGGTTTTTATACTACCATCACACTCTATCATGATTTTTTGGTTTCGATTAGCTCGACGATTTCTCATTGCCAACTGATTCGTTTTACGTGCTGCCGTGTTTGAAAAACACGAATTCGGGCCATACTAACGAGGCGGTCCTCTCGTGCGGTTTCTCGTTCAGCGGTTTCTCGTACACCCTGTAAAGTATATATAATATATTCTTGATAAGCATCAACAGCCGAGTCGATTTAGCCATTTCCTTCTGCCTATCTGCAAATATCGATATTTTTTTTTAACGATTAGCCTACGCCTCATATTTACCCGGCGACAATAGCAACTATTCATGATAATCTCAGTCCAAACTTATAAAATTTTGCAAATTTTTCGACTTTTTCAGACTGATTGGCCTGAGTCCTATTTACCCGTCGACAATTGCCAACTATTAAAACTTGATGGAAATCTAAACATAACATTTGCAATTTTTGAGATTTTTTTTGGACCGATTGTCTTTTTGCGAGTTTTTAATCGATAGTCTGCTGCGGGAACAAATCCAACAAATGGCTGATAGTACTTTACTATACAAGTCCAACTTTAAGTTCAAATTACGAAATATTCAGTTGTGATATAGCATTTCCCAAAACACATACGAGGGAAGCACACGAAATTCTTCCAAATTCATTAACACAAAATTTCTTTCATATTTCACTTAAAAGCAATTAACAGTTCCGCACATTCAGAGGCGATAATAGTAGCCAGTTATAGCGGCCACATCAACCACATCAGCGTTTAGCACTTGATGGAGGCGACGATTTATCCATATGGGAGTTTGATTGCCAGGACTTTGGTCCTCCATATCACGATTCAAATCTGGTGAATCGTGTGTTGTCACACCATTATCAGATATATCAGGAGAAGAAGATGCAGAAGCAACCGCTTCATGTAAAGTGCCATTGGCTATCGTAGCCATTCCCGTGTTCGAGTCCGAAGTGCCTGAGAATGTACCAAAATCGGTGCCCAAACTCTGCTTACTTATTTGATTCATTTCCAGCTGCTTTATTTCCAAGTCCATTTCGCTGGGGTCAATTTTTGAGGAACAAGCATACATTTCTAACTGAAGATTGGACATAGAAGTAAGCCAAACCTATTTTATATAAACTCACCTAAAAGATTTACGATTGTGAATATTTTGTAGTTTGCAATTGTGTCAGATATATGGAGTATATATATCTAGTATATATAAGTGAAAAGAAAGGGACTGTTGTTTTTTTTTAGGAGTTAGATTATTAAATTCCATACCTGCACCAATTAGTGCGAATTATTTCTAAAATTAAACATCAAGCCAATCTGAATTTCTTTGGTTCGGGGTGGCCTTTGGTAATAGTATATTTAAAATCAAAATCGCTAGACTAATACAATGCGTTATTAAAAACTCTAGATAGAGGTCTGAAATGAGCACCCATAATAGCCCATGTTTTATGATCCTCGATCGAGGAGCTAAGCGACAGACACATTGGCAATATTTTTGAGAGACTACAACGTCGAAATTCCTTCGTCAATATCACTCTCAAAATATGACGATGTAGAGCGTTGTCTCATTTGAGTTTGCGAGCCCTTTAAATTATCAAATCAAACCAAATATGTAGAAATTCTGAATTTTACTTTGAATGTCGAACAAAATAATTGGATTTCTATTTAAATGGCGTAAAACGTGAGCCGAACCAAGGTTCGAACCCAAACCTTCTCCCATAAACCTTGAACCTAAAATTTTCGAACAATAGCAATTGAACAATTTTAGTTCGAGCCCGCGAACCGGAGCTCCGTAAAAGTTTTGCAGCTCTGTTTGAACTAGAATATATTTAGCTATATATCATAATTGACTTTTGACATTTCTTTCTATCTTTGCCACAGAGTATAAGAAACTTGGAGAATTACTTTTGCGCCGTAAAGGATGTACATTAAGGCCTCTACGCAGTTGTTAAGTAATTACTGTACTACTTTTTACGTTAGTGTGGAACGTAAATCACAAAAAAATATTATGTTGATTTGATATAGCACATTTAACTACTCATTAGATATTGCTGGCAATAGTGTAGAGGTTAAGAACTTTGACTGAAGTATAAGAGACCTAAGCTCAAGTCCCAGTAATATTTTTTAAATTTTCAATTACAGCATCGCGCATTCTCAATTTATGAAGTGATAGTTTGCTTACGCAAATTTGCTAATCGCTATAGACATGTATTTGTGTCGTGCTGCATCATAGGCAATCAAATTCTAGAGCTTTTATGAAATGAAGATTGATTTCTTGGGAAATCACCATGGGTCTGAGACAAGGAAATAAAAAAATATTGAACCATGACCACAAAAGGTTCCACAAATTCCTCCAACAAATATGCATGTTGCTGCTGCATAATTTTCGCACTCCAGAATAGGAGTATGTGGTTGATGGTGGCGATTCTATAGAAAGAACCGCTTTATGTTCAGCTTCATTGCAAGGATATCAAGGTCGACCGCAGGACTTCGCAAGATTTTTAACAGAAAATCTGAAGAGATATTTGAATTTAGAAGACGGCAAACTTGCATGGCAAAGTAAAACCATATATGAATAAACTAACTATATAAACCCAGAGCCGCTCGGGTCCCACTAATTGTGTTGATATTTTTTTTTTTTATGAAGATCTGTAAAGCGCTTTAGACCAACGCCGCGGTGAGCAGGCGCGCCGGCCAAATTGGAAGGAAAGACGTGCAAAAATGTGCTTGCGTTGAAAAGCACTAAATCAGACTTCCCGAGCCCTAACCCCTGGGAGCCGAACATACCCGCCAATTCACACGGAATGCTTGACGAAGTCATGCATCACTGTGTGTTAGAGAGAGATACAGTCACATTTTCGCGCTCTCTTCTTGGGCAACCCTGCACTAAATACTACGACCGGCTTACTGACTTTTCTGTGCTCACCGATGCACACAATCATAAGTTGCGCTCGCGTCTTAGCAACTTCAACCACCGTTGGCTATGGGCTGCCCGGCCCTAGCTTAGACGCCTTAAAAGAACATACAATATTCTCCTATTTTTACATATTTCTAAATTTTCGTATGTTTTAATTTCTTTGTTTGTTCCACCAACACTAGCAAAGACAACTATGTTAAGTGACAATGTTCAAAACATTATTACCTCAGTTGAATTAAGTAATATAAAATCTACCACACAATTGTGTAAGTAGCTGTTCTTCCACATGTAAATTAACGCAGTCAATAAGTTATATAATATCCACTACTCAAATGTTGTGTAAATAACAGCTTCCACATTTAACTTAACAGTACCAACTGCGTACACCCCAAAAGTAAATTTTGAACTAAAATTTTACTTTACTTGTCGTTGCTTCACAGCTGCGTGGAGGCCTTGAAGGTGCTTTTTTTAGACAAAAATGGAAATTTAGAGAGGGCGCCCCCTTAACGTATTACATTTGTATCATAGATAATACAATTTCGAAAAAAAAAACAAACAAAAAATTCCAGTCTTAAAGGGCGCGACAAGGCCATAAAGTTTGAACTAAAAATTACCCATACGCCCCGTAAGCCATAACAAAATTTCAACAGTAAAATAAAAAATAAAAATATTTCCCAATCTTAAACAAAAATGGAAAACGAGTACCCCGCATGCTTCGTTAGCCTAAAAGGCCAAGTCAGATAGGCAGCCTTCTAAAAGGGAAGATCCGACATACAACTGTACAGTTTACGGGCATGAGCGCCCCAGTGAAAACAGGCATAGTCCACAAAGAATACTACGCTAAAAAAAGTTCATAGAGTGGCTGAGGCGTACGGAAGACAATACCTTTAAAATTGCCACGCCCATGTCCATTGCCCATTGAACCCCTACATCTAAGTAAAAGTCGTGAGAGCAATAAATAAAAACAAGAAAGAAAGTCGGTCAAGCCCGACTATAACATACTCTGTACCCTTACACTCGCATTTGCTCACGAGTCAAACGGCCAGTTAACACGGGGGCGGGAGGGGGCGTGGCAAAAATTGAAAATAAACTTGATCTGCCTGCAAGTATAAGAAATATATTTCCCATACACGTCAAACCTCTATCTCTTACCATCTCTGACGGACGGACAGACAGACAGACGGACGGACGGACAGACGGACATGGCTATATCGAATCGACTGTTGATGCTGATCAAGAATATATATACTTTATAGGGTCGGAAACAATTCCTTCTCCCTGTTACATACTTTTGCACAAACTTAATTTACTCTATATACCTCCGATACAGAGTATAACAAAGCAATAAATAAAAACAAAGCAAAGCCAAAGTGTTTTTAGTTATGTGAAATACTGTTACGAAAGGACTTTCCGTAGTGCTGGATACTGGCCTACATAGTATAAGAATTTTAATGTATCTATAATTCAATTTTCATTTACCTGCATTTAGTTTTGGACTTTCCATAAAATCGTTGTATGTATGGCACATTTTCTTAACTTAAGAATAAATAATCCCAAACAATTCCATGATATTTTTAAGCGAAGATAAATCATTTTTAACTAGTGTGTTTAAAATGATCAAATGTTTTACCACTTATAAGAATTATTTGTTTATTTATTTGTTTATCAACGGCAAACTGACGTTATATTTAGATCTGAACCAAACATTTTAACGAAAACTTGCAAATGTAAGTGTTAAGAATGTAAATGTATTTCAGTTTTGGCGATGCCCCGACTCACAGCCAAATGATCGTAACAGTGCAACAATTTTAAAGGCGATAATAGTAGCCAGTTATAGCGGCCACATCAACTACAGAGCTGGACTCAGCGTTTAGCACTTGACGGAGGCGACGATTTATCCATGTGGAACTTTCGTTGCCAGGACTTTGGTCCTCTACATTATGATTCAAATCTGGCGTTGTCACACGATTTTTGGATATATCAGTAGCCATTCCCGTGTCCGAGTCCGAAGTGCCTGAACAAGTACCAAGATCGGTGCCCAAACTCTGCTTACTAATTTGATCAATTTCCAGTTGCTTTATTTCCAAGTCCATTTCGCTGGGGTCAATTTTTGAGGGTCGAGCAGACATTTCTAACTGAAGATTGGACATAGAAGTTAGCCAAACCTATTTTAAATAAACTCACCTAAAAGATTTAAGATTGTGAATATTTTGTAGTTTGCAATTGTGTTAGATATATGGAGTATACTGTTAAACGAACGAGTTATATTTTAGAAGTAAAAAGAAAAGGACTGTAAGTTTTTTTTAAGAATTTATACTATTTAATTTTCGATTATTTCGATTTTACATTAGTATGCTGTTCGCAAAGTTGCCTTGAAAGTGGAATTAAGAACATGCCTGAATGTTTCAATATATTTTTGTATAATTTTTGCTACAATATATTATTGAGAGCATTGACTGTCAGATGTAAGATGTTAGATGTGGCCCATGATCAGTGTAACAGGAAGACGGACTATAAGCCGAGCACCCATTTTTACTTTCGTAAACATTTTGGGATTTTTAGACAAATTTTCCCAAAATCTTACATTCCACAAGTGAAAATGGGTGGGAAATGGTAATACAGCCGTGATAAGAAAAATATCGTCGGTATTTTTCAAAACTTCCGATATCTGGAGTTGCAATAAAAAAAGTTACTTCCGTGTAACCGGCCACTATATAGATAGCAATTTGCATCGTCATTCTCTCATGTTCGCATGTAAGCGTGTGCGATTTTCCCACACACTTGAAATAATTGCTACTATATTAGCTGAAGTTCATAGCAAATACCGAGTTTTTAGACTAGCTGATTTAAAGATAATAGAGCGGGATAGTTGAGCTGGTGCTAAAATCATTTTTCCAAGGCACTTTAGATGCGCATCAAACGCTTTGAACTTAGTTGTTACGAAATATGCTGAACAGGCTCTACCAAACCCATTATTCAAGCGGTTGTACAATTCTTCCTTAGGGAATGCAACGACAACTTGGAATGCTGTTAGCAGATCCGTAGTAGAAGCAAATGAAGTTGACAACAGTAGCAGCACCAGATAGAACAGTTTTCATGAATTTTGGAACTAATAGCCTTCAGGCGAGGCAAAGACCTTTGCTTTAAATGGAAGTAGGTTCTAAATAAAAACAACAAAATTGTAAAGTGGTTAAAAGATTGGCTTGTTAAAGCAATTACGGAAAATTTGGAAACTGTTGTCAATGAGAGTTCAACTACAAAAAATTCTGAAGACTTTTAAGATGCCAGAAATGGAAGATTGCATGAAACTGAAAATTGCTATGAAAAATCTAATATTGAATTGGAAGTCTTAGCTTATCTTGCCGATTGTAGCACATATTTTGAACCTATCCTTAAGTATAAAAACAATTGCAATGTTTTTTATAAGTATAAGACCATTTTGCCTAGGTCTATTCCAATTGAAAGAATTTTTAGCAGAAGAGGTGTTAATAATAAAACATCATATGAAATTGAAATGTTGCATTTTTAAACCTTATGGTTTAATTTAAGCCCGAACATTTAATATTTATTACTAGTATAAATTGGTGAGCAATGCTTTTTAATTTAAAAGTGCCTTTTTTTATCTTCACCTTACCTAGGTACTGGAAATTCCGGATACCTTTTACCTTACCTAGGTATATTTTTGTATATATACCTTCTTCCTTACCTAGGTAAGAAAATTGTGTTGATATATAATTTTTTTTTTTGGGCACATCCTATGGCATGAAAATTTTATGAAGATCTGTAAATCCATTTAGACCAACGCCGCGGCGAGCAGGCGCGCCGGCCAAATTGGAAGGAAAGACAAGCAAAAATGTGCTTGCGTTGGTCAGCACTAAATCAGGCTTCCCCAGCCCTAACCCCTGGGGGCCGAACATACCCTCCAATTCACACGGAATTCTTGCCGAAGTCATGCATCACTGTGTGTTAGATAGAGACACAGTCACATTTTCGCACTCTCTTCTTGGGCAACCCTGCACTAAATTCTACGACCGATTTACTGGCTTTTCTGTGCTCACCGATCCACACAATCATAAGTTGCGCTCGCGTCTTAGTGACTTCAACCCCCGTTGGTTATGGGCTGGCCGGCCCTGGCTTAGACGCCTTAAAAGAACATAAAATACATATTCTCGTATTTTTACATATTTCAAAATTTCTGAATTTTTGTATTTTTATTTCTTTGTTTGTTCTGGCAACACTAGCACTGGCCTAAAAGGCCAAGTCATCTAGGCAGCCTTCTAAAAGGGAAGATCTGACAAACAACTGTACAGGTTACGGGCTTGAGCGCCCCAGTGAAAACAGGCATCGTCCACAGAGAATACTGCGCTAAAAAAGTTCATAAAGTGGGAAGTACGGAGAATAATACCTTTAAAATTGCCACGCCCATGTACATTGCCCATTGAACCCCTACATCCAGTGTTGGGCAAATTTTAATTGATTAACAATTAAAAAACTAACAATTAATTAATTGTTAATCGCACCTATCGCAGTTAAGGCTGACAGAGATCCTCTAACTGAACCCTCCCCGAGGGTGTCGGCTGGGCAATGGACACTGTATGCACCTCGGCTAAAAGCGAGCTATACCTAGTGTCACTTGCGCGTCTTACACCCAGGAAATGCAGTGTCTAGCTAAGGCGAAGGCCAGCACTATCCAGCTTCAGTTGGGTAGAGTTGAGCCGGAGCCATGGTTAAGAGGTGCCTGGCAGCAGGCATAAAATGCTATGGGGTGGTTCTCAAGAACAAAAAGTAACCAACATGGGTCCATTAACATGCACAAAGTACAAGACCAAACTCGGGCTGGGATATCAGCCCAAACGTCGGTGGAAGGCGTGACTGCTACCACCGGCGGGCACGGTGAGGAGAAATCCTCTCTTCGTGTCGCCAGCGGTCACACCTCTGTTGCGGTTGGAGCAGGCCAAGACAGTTGTACAGCTACTGCCAAGACGACAGATAAAGCCAAAGTGTGGCGTGGTACCGCAGTCCATGCAGACTCGGACTGCGAATCGCACGGCGGCTCAATAAACTCGGAGGCCGAGGAAAAGCTGCTGCTCTCCCCAGTCCAGGCGGGTTCTAGTACCTCAAGTAAGGTAAGGCCCAAAAGGACCAAGGAGGGCATGCGAGCGAAGGCCCAATACAAGGCGGCGCTTAAGATCAAAGCGCGGCTCGATGGCAGCGGTAAGCTCTCCCCAGAAGAGAGCAACAAGCTGGCATGGACCGAGCAAAAGATCAAGGAGGGTCGCAAGCACTTTGCGGAGAGACCGGCGATGAAAGCCACCTCCGCCGCATACGTCAATAAGGTGGAGGAAAGCGTGGTAATGAAGCGGCAGCGCTCATCCGAGCAAGCGAAGGCAGAGGCCCCAGCCACCAAACGGCCATGCCCAAGACCGCGGAGCCATGCTTTACCAAGCTCCAACCCAAACACACAAAAACCGACAAAGGAGTCAGCCAGCGACGTGGCAAAACGGCATCTCACCGTAGCCCTAGTCGACAAAAGCGACCCTTTCGGAAAAATGACGCCAGAACAGTGGAAGCAAGTGGAGGGGATGCTGTTCGAGGAAATTTTTAAGAGGATGGACGACCCAGCAGCGCAACCGGTAACGTTTGACGGAGCAGGCTGGCTGTTTGGAGTCAAGATCCTCAAATGCATGGACGATCTCACCCTCAAGTGGGTCAAAAGCGTCGTTGCAGACATGGGAAGCCCATGGGAGGGTGCTCAGCTGGAGGTTGTTGACAGAACATGTATTCCGTCAGTTCCGAAGGCGAAAGTGCTCTTCCCAAGGGTAGTACCAAAGGAGCAGGCGCTGAAACTGCTACGGTGGCAAAACCCGGACGTGCCAACAAGCGACTGGAAGGTGCTATATGTTGCTAAGCCCGACAAGAACGGGCAGCACATGGTCCTCCAGATCAACAAGGAGGCCGACGATTTGCTCTACCCAAGGTTCGGGAAGATGGCGTGGGGAGTAGGTAGCGTGCACCTACGACTCAAAAAGCGCCACCCGGAAGACAAGAACGAGCACACGCTGGAGGCAGGGGAGGTCGAAAAGGACCTTGGCATCGACGAGATGGTCGAAAGAGCCAGCAGCCTCGACATTACAGAGGCAGTGCACTCTGCTCAAAACGAAGGGGATGGTGTCTCAGCCATGGGAGTTGACCCATCCAGCCTGGAGAACGACGAGGATGAGGATTCAACCATGGTAGTTGACCCATCCAGCCTGGAGAACGACGAGGATGAGGATTCAACCATGGTAGTTGACCCATCCGGGCCGGGGGACGCCGACAACGATCATGCAGTTGAAGGTCCTCCAGGTCAACTTGCATAAAAGCAAGCTTGCGTCGGCGGAGCTCCTGATAACCCTTGAGGAAGGGCCCGCCGATGTGGCCTTAGTTCAGGAACCTTGGATTGCGGCAGGGAACAAGGTCTCAGGGCTAAGGTCACCAAATTACAACACTTTCCACCCCACCGCGGTAAGTAAGGCACGGACAGCCATTCTGGTAAGAAAAGGCATCTACGCTTACCTTATGTCAAATTACAGCACGGACGACCTCACAGTTGTGGCCCTGGAAGGCCACGATGATGAGCCAATAATAATGGCGTCCTGCTACATGGCACACGAGCGAGAGTCACCACCATCCGAGCTCGTACGTCTAACGGCCGAGGCGGGTAGGAAAAACCAGCCACTTGTCATCGGAACGGACGCCAACGCACATCACACAGTGTGGGGCAGTCCGGACATAAACGACAGAGGTGAGTCTTTATTAAGCTTTATACTACAAACTAACATAAAAGTAGAAAACGTTGGAGATGTGCCCACATATGTGGGACCAACATCGGCCAACGTCCTAGACCTAACTCTGACCTTAGGGAACAGTACTCAGGCATCAGAATGGAGAGTCCTCGACAGACTCTCCTTCTCAGACCACAAGTACATCCTTTTTAAGATCGAGTTCAACCACAACCAAACCAGAAAAACCTACAGGAACCCCCGGAACACCAACTGGGTGAAGTACCTGAAAACGGTAGAATCAAAACTACCCACGCCAGTGATCATCTGCTCGGTAGACGATATTGAGATGTCCGTGAAGACGCTCACGTCCAACCTAACCGAAGCATACAAATCCTCATGCAAACTCACAGTTAGCAAACGGAGAACCAGACCACCCTGGTGGACCCCAGCGCTGAAAGAGCAGAGGAAGGACGTGCAAGAATGCTTCAAACTCGCCAAAGAAGCGGATGAGCAAATAATTTGGGAAGAATACAAGATAAGACTTCGCTTCTTCAAAAAAGAAGTACGAAAGGCAAAGCAAAACGCGTGGAGAACCTTCTGCTCCAGCATAGAGAAGGTCTCCGAAACAGCTAGACTCAGGAAACTGCTGTCAAAGCAGCCACCTATGCAGAGTCAGCTGAAAACGAACGACGGCCACTGGACGGAAAGCAGCAGGGAAGCGACATGCGCTCTTCTTGATGCGCACTTCCCAGGCTGTACTGTAGTCACTGAGTCAGATAAGCCTCTTGACCTACACACGCATCAAAGCAACATCCCAACTAATATCATCACTCCAGAGAAAATCCGTTGGGCGATCGACTCGTTCGCGAGTTACAAATCCCCAGGACTGGATGGAATATTCCCAGCCATGCTAAAGACGATCAAATGCGCAATCGTCCCATGGCTGCAATCCATTTTTGAAGCTTGCTTGAGATGGAGCTATGTACCTGTGGTCTGGAGGACAGCACGCGTTGTATTCCTGCCAAAAGCGGGAAAATGCAGTCATGTGCAACCAAAGGACTACAGACCCATAAGCCTCACATCATTCTTGCTCAAAACAATGGAAAAACTGCTAGATCTCCACATAAGAGAAGGCTTGAACCTGACCTTGGAGAACAATCAGCACGCGTACACGAAAGGGAAATCGGTGGAAACGGCGCTACACTCCCTAGTAGCCACCATCGAGAAGGCACTGTACCATCAGGAATTTGCCCTGGGAGCATTCCTAGATATATCTGGTGCATTTAACAACGTCACCACAGAAGCGATAATGCGAAGCCTAAGGGCACTAGCAATCCACAAGACATTGTACTCCTGGATATACAACCTGCTGAGCTGCAGAAGAGTACAAGCCGAGTGGGGTACCACAACCATGACGAAAGAGGCACATGGAGGAACGCCTCAGGGCGGAGTCCTGTCGCCCCTTCTATGGAACCTTGTGGTCAACGAACTACTACGAAAATTCCGCAGGAAAGCACCCAAGATAACCGCATATGCTGACGACATAAGCATAATTATCATGGGGAAATGTCCATCGACTCTTAGCTCAATCATGGACTCTACTCTCAAAGAGATACTAAAGTGGGCCACAGAAGCCGGACTCAGTATCAATGCGGAGAAGACGGACCTGATTCTCTTCACCAAGAGATACAAGGTACCGCAATGGACTCCACCTACGATAAATGGAATACAGCTAACGCCAAAGAACAACGTAAAATACCTTGGAGTAGTTATCGACAGTAAACTGTCATGGAGACTCAATGTGGAGGAAAGGGTGAAAAAGGCAACCAATGCGCTATATGCATCCCAGAAGATGCTAAGCAGCACTTGGGGCCTATCACCAAGTCTAACGCACTGGCTCTTCATCTCAATAATACGACCGATACTACTACATGGCATATTGATATGGTGGCAAGCCACGGAGAAGTCCACATATCTAAAGCTGATGGAAAAGGCCCAGCGGCAGGCATTAGTCTGCATAACGGGGGCGCTGAGGTCCACTCCAACAAAAGCACTCGAACACATCCTAGGAGTCAACCCCCTGGACATCCAAGCACGCCTCCTTGCACAAAAGACGGCCCAACGTCTTTGTGCGGCAGGCACCATGGCGCTACAAAGCTATGGACACAGCACGGTGGGTAGAGTGATCAGCAGTAGCACGGACTACATGATCCCAAAAACCAACTTCACAGGTGCATCAGCATTAATGGGACCAGAAGACTGGCGTATAGGACTGGCCCAGGAAGCAATGCACCTATTTACAGACGGCTCCAAGATGACCTCAGGAGTCGGAGCCGCTGTATACTGCGATGAGCCGGAATTGAGGCTCTCCTATAAACTGCCAGACCACTGCACCATATTCCAGGCGGAGGTCTTCGCAATAAGGAAAGCAGCGGAACTGGCAGAACAATACGCACCAAACAACCAAATAAACATATACGTTGACAGCCAAGCGGCAATCAAAGCAATGCAAAGACACACCATTAATTCCAAAAATGTTCTGGCAAGCAGGGAGGCAATAGATTCCCTCAGCATCTCTAGAAAGGTGCAAATCTATTGGATTCCCAGCCACCGGGGCATTGATGGAAACGAAATGGCTGACAGTCTTGCAAAAGCCGGAACCGCACTAAGCCAAGAAGCAACACTAAACATATCTATCTCCGTACAGACGCTACATAGCAAACTGGAGGAGATAGCGGAGAAAGAAGCAGAGGAAAAGTGGAAGAACACAACCGGCTGCAGAATCTCAAAAATCATGTGCAAGACAAGAGACAAAAAACTCACGCACTATATGCTACAGCTCCAAAGAAGAGACTGTAGACTGCTTATAGGCATACTAACTGGTCACTGCCTAGCAGCCGCTCACGCGAAAAAGCTAGGCATCACGACAACGGACATCTGCAGGAAATGTAAGGAACCTGGAGTCGTTGAAACTCTGGAACACCTCATCTGCAGCTGCCCAGCGATCGCTAAGACGAGACTAAAACATCTGCACTCCCCAAGTCTCAACTCTCTTGAAGAGGCGGCAAGGAGGTCTCCCAAACAACTATTGGCATTTGCCAAAACGTCAAACATCCTCTTGGATTTCTAATGGTACCCAGAAAAAGCCACCCGGCCTCACTAAGGACCGTAAGGTCTATGTGTGGTCCCTACAAAGGGCCAGCCGGAACTACCTACCTACCTATCGCAGTTAACAATTAATTAATTGTAATTGCAATACCTTACACTCAGAGAAAAAATAGAGAATTTCGCTCTTGAATCAAGAGCATTCGTTCTCAAAAGTACGGTGAGAGTGAAAATTCTTGATCCAAGAGCGAAATTCTTGATTCAAGAGTGAATTTTTTATCCCGACATTCCTGATTCAAGAGTTTCAGCTCTTGATCCAAGTATGAATAATTATTGATTCAATAGTTTCAGTACTTGATCCAAGAACGAATAATTCTCAAAATAAAAAAATTAAAAAGAATATTTGGGGTGGGTGGGGGGTGGGAGAGACACGACCCACCCGACTCGACCGACGTGGTGGTTGTGGTCCGTCTCGTCTACCTCCCCCGTCCCACTCACCATTATCAAACCACACCAACCCCAACACCACCACCCACCCACCAAACTTTGTTTTAAGTTGTGATTGATTTTGAGATAACCACATAGATATTTTTTTTTTCTTTTACTTACTTTTCCGGGACTTGAACTCGGTACCTCGAAAGACTGAAACACACACAGGCGACGGGCAGTTTAACGAGCTCAGCTAACCTTCGTAAGGTAAAAGACGCGACGAATTCACACTTATAAATAAACGCAGTTGCCTTTATAACACAACAACAAACTGCGCATGCGCTCTCACTCTCTGCGCTCTCATTCTCTCAACGACCAACTGCGCATGCGCCCTCACTCTCTGCGAGAGCGACTCCAACGCTACTCTCTCAAAGTTAAGTTGCCCTCACCCCCCTTGCCTATAAAAAACAAAATTGAGAACGTTTAGAACGAATTTATCTCGATTCCAAGAGCGAAATTCTTGAAAATTCAAGAGCGACTAATTTTTTTTCAAGAGCGTTCGTACTCAAATTATTCGTTCTAGTTTTTTCTTAGTGTAGATAGAGCATGAAGAATGTATCAGTTCCACCATATTCACTGTTAATTCAAAAAAGAACCTGCCAGATGTACATAGTTCATAAGCGTTATTCAATAATATTTGCAAACGGGATCATTGAATGAATGAAATATTTCACTACGTTATCGTCAACTTGCTCTTGTGATAATTTTTTCTCAACAGATTTCTTGTTCACACTTGCTTTGTTCTTGGTTGTATGGCCGGGATGTTTCTTCTCTTCCGTCATCTTTTTAATGTATTCCTTGTACTCAGTCACGCATTTCTGTGTTTTCTCTTCAAATGGCTTAAAAAGTTCGATTTACAGTTTAAATAGCCTCTTACTTTGGTGTTTCGATCCTCTGGACATTTCATGCATAAAGCCGTAATATTATTGGCTGTTGATTCGTGTTCTAAGAATTTAAAATAAGTTCCGTCCAGTAGAAGCAGTCGTGGTTGCGAAGATGGTAAGGAGCTACCTGCTGCATCGCTCTTCGAGGAAGGTACAATATTTTCTGACGTGCCCAGAGCATAATCCGAGGAATTGTCTTCATCCATTTTAACGGTCTGGGTTTCAGTAATTATTGTGCTGATTTAGTCTCTTTTTAAACTTATGCTTTTTTTTTAACAAAATTACTTTACTGTACAAACTTTGGAGGAGATATGACGCTTATTTCTGTCGGAGATATGTCGTCGGAGCTATGTCGTTACCCCCTATATAGGGCGGTGTCACAAAAATACGGTATACTATCGTAATTCCAGATTTTAAAGTTAATTCAGTAATTCAAAAACAGATTTCAGTTGAATTGACTTGTGCTTGGATGGAACACACAAAAACGAATCAAACAAAACAACAGCCGAGACCTGGAATGTAAAATTTGGGTAAATGTCTATTATACGCCCTTTCTCACAACAAATTCGGGAATTATTTTTCCTAGATGGACCGCGAATTATGAAGAATTTCAATATTGATGACTAAGAAAATACTCAGGCCCTTTTCGAAAAAATACGCAATTCGCGGATAACCTGTATAAATGGGTGCAAGTGCAGCAAAAGATGCATGATATTTGATGGAAATGAATTATTTAAATTTTGTTCTCCTTCTTCCAAGTGCTATCTAAATTTAATGTAGCATTTGTGAACAATTTTTGTCAAAATTATTATTCCGGCGACTGTGCTTTGAACTAGGAAATTTTTATTGTAAATTCATTTCAAGTCAAATAGACTTGGCGATATCAGCGGCAGCGCCGAAAAAACCCCAAAAAATTACGAGCGTTGTGTCATTTGCACACTGAAGACGTGAAATTGAGCAGAGAGCACTGGAAAGAGCCACCATACGCTAGACAGACGTTGACGACCGAACTCAATGAACCGAAGTCGGCCAAACAAATATACCCGCGCACAGCATACTAATGTTCAATCGAAATAATCGAAAATTAAATAGTATTAATTCTTAAAAATAAACCTACAGTCCTTTTCTTTTTACTTCTAAAATATAACTCGTTCGTTTAACAGTATACTCCATATATCTAACACAATTGCAAACTACAAAATATTCACAATCTTAAATCTTTTAGGTGAGTTTATTTAAAATAGGTTTGGCTAACTTCTATGTCCAATCTTCAGTTGGAAATGTCTGCTCGTCCCTCAAAAATTGACCCCAGCGAAATGGACTTGGAAATAAAGCAACTGGAAATTGATCAAATTAGTAAGCAGAGTTTGGGCACCGATCTTGGTACTTGTTCAGGCTCTTCGGACTCGGACACGGGAATGGCTAATGATATATCCAAAAATCGTGTGACAACGCCAGATTTGAATCATAATGTAGAGGACCAAAGTCCTGGCAACGAAAGTTCCACATGGATAAATCGTCGCCTCCGTCAAGTGCTAAACGCTGAGTCCAGCTCTGTAGTTGATGTGGCCGCTATAACTGGCTACTATTATCGCCTTTAAAATTGTTGCACTGTTACGATCATTTGGCTGTGAGTCGGGGCATCGCCAAAACTTACACTCCTAACACTTACATTTGCCAAGTTTTTGTTAAAATGTTTGGTTCAGATCTAAATATAACGTCAGTTTGCCTTTGATGAAGAATTAAATAAACAAAAAATACTTATGGATGGTACAACATTTTATCATTTTGAACACACTAGTTTAGAATTGTTTGGGACTATTTATTCTTAAGTTAAGAAAAAGTGACATACATACAACGATTTTATGGAAAGTCCAAAACTAAATGCAGGTAAATGAAAATTGATTTATAGATATAATAAAATACTTATACTATATAGGCCTGTATCATAGTATTTCAGATAACTAGAAAAACTTTGGCTTTGCTTTGATGCTCATGTGCGGATAGTTTATATGAACAAGAAAGAAAGTCGGTCAAGCCCGACTATAACATACTCTGTAGCCTTAACGTCGCAGCTCGCATTTGCTCACGAGTTATACGCGCTCATCTCTAAGTTTCACTCTCTCTCTCACTAAGATTGCCGCTTAATAGAATGCTGTGGTGGTGGAGGGGTCGGGGGTGTTTACTGGCCGTTTTTTGCTCATAACTTGAGTATCGTTCATCTGATCTTTATCATTCCTTCAGCAAATCGATAAATAATTTTTTTACAAGGTATCTCTAGAAGGTACGAACGATCTATCTTCAAAACTGTAGGAGATATGAGTTTTTTTCCGGATTGCGGGGGCGAGAGGGGGCGTGGCAAAAATTGAAAATAAACTTGATCTGCCTTCAAGTATAAGAAATATATGCCCCATACATGTCAAACCTCTATCTCTTACCTTCTCTGAGATCTCTTCGTTTATACGGACGGACGGACAGACAGACAGACGGACAGACGAACATGGCTATATCGAATCGGCTGTTGATGCTGATCAAGAATATATATACTTTATAGGGTCGGAAACGATTCCTTCTCCCTGTTACATACTTTTGCACAAACTTAATATACTCTATATACCTTCGGTACAGAGTATAAAAACTGTATCGAAAGGAATATTCCGCAGTGCTGGACACAGGCCTTAAGTATAATACTTGAATTTAACAATTTTTATTATTGCTTTCACGACTTTTACTTAGAGGTAGTTGCCTGTTTTCACTGGGGCGCTCAAGCCCAGTTGTTGGTCTTCATGTTAAATAAAAGTACAGATAGTGAAGCCCTTTTAGAAGGCAGCGTATCTGATTTGTTAAAACAGGGTCTTACAAGGCCACCCTAGAATGCGGGATACTCGTTTTCCATTTTTGTTCAAGATTGGGAAATATTTTATTTATTTTAAATTTCACTGTTGAAATTTTGTTGTGCCTTGTTGTGCGCGCATGTGTTATTTTTAGTTCAAACTTTATGGCCTAGTCGCGCCCTTTAAAACTGGAATCTTTTGTTTATTTTTTCGAAATTGTATTATCTATGATACAAAAGGAATACGTTAAGGGGCGCCCTCTCTATATTTCCATTTTTGTCTAAAAAAACAGCACCCTCACCTTGTGGGCCTTTAGAGGCCTTCTCTACGCAGTTGTAAAGTAACGACAAGTAAAGTAAATTTTGAATATGGCATTTTCCAGTTCATAAAGAGAGTGTTAATGAATTCGGAAGATTTTCGTGTGCTTCGTACGTATCTGTTTTGGGAAATGCTACAGCTCAACTGGATATTTGGTAACTTGAGCTTAAAGTTGGACTTTTATAGTAAAGTACTATCAGCCATGCTCACATTTTCGCTTTCGAGAAAATTTTGCGATTTGGAGTACAAGTTTAGACTAAAAACCAGGTTGGAATCGCAAAAGTTTTGTGAAAGTAAAAATGGGAGCATGGCTGTACGTCTTAGCCTTAAAAAATAAATTCTTCCCAGAAGTGAAGGCTATGGCTAGCTTCAAGTGTGACGAAGGTTTTATGGTTTTTCATAGTTCATAGTTGATTAACACGCATCCACACCTTGTTATCTTCTTCTTCTATATATATAAAACAAAGTCGTTTGTGTTACACCATGTATATCTCAAGAATGGCTGGACGGATTTTTAAGATCTTTGATATGTTGGATTTTGTTCCGCCCCGAATAGCAGATTAGCAATTGAAAACTCCCTAAAAGTGAATGAGTCCAAAAAAAATCGCAAAACATTGCAAATCTTATAATAAGTTAAGATTTTCATCAAGATTTAATAGTTGGCAATTGTCGACGGGTAAATAGGACGCTTAGGCCAATCGGTCCGAAAAAGTCGCAAACTTTGCAAAATTTTATAATAAATTTGGACTTAGATTATCATGAAGTCTTAATAGTTGCTATTGTCGCCGGGTAAATATGAGGTGTAGGCCAATCGGTCAAAAAATCGCGAAATTTGCAAAGCAGACATACAGAAGGAAATTGCTAAACCGACTCGTCTGTTGATGCTTATCAAGAATATATGTATATACTTTATAAGATCGAAGGTGCTTCCTTCTGGCTGTTACATACATTTATACTCTACTAGCTGGCCTGCAGACCTATGAAGAAGGACGAGAAATCGCACGAGAGGAGCGCCTCGTTAGTGCGGCCCAAATTCGTGTTTCTCAAACACAAGAGCAAAGAGAGGCAGCCCGTAAAATGAATCGGTTGGCAATGAGAAATCGTCGAGCTAATCTCACAGATCAACCACAAAATAATCTTCGACGCGCAAGAAGAAATGCTTCAAGTGTTGATTTGAATCGAGCAGCGTTTCTATACGATTGCACAATGGATTGCAGCTCGCATCCTTTCGTTCACAGTGGTCCAATGGACGTTATATGTGGGCATTGAAGCGTATTGAAGTTTGCTGGAGAAATGCGTGGACTGTGTTGTGTTAATGGCAAAGTGAAATTGGCTGTATTGACTCCGCCACCTGAGCCATTGCTTTCATTGCTTCGGGGTGATAAGCCAGAATCATGAGATTTTCTAGCGATTGCTCAAAAGGCGAGAAAATTCTCGTTCCGAGGATTCCGATGATCCCAACCGAAGTGTCCCTTGAGTTTAATCGAATCAAATATCCGGATACGTCTTGCATTCACCATGATAATTAACAAATCACAAGTCCAATCCGTGAGTGTTTGTTTTCTGAATTTAGAAAATGCATGTTATTCTCATGTTAAATTTTACGAGGAATGTTCACGTGTCGGCAAACCATCGGCTTTATTTGTTCTGGCGCCTGATAACAAAACGAAAAATGTCGTATATCACAAGGTGCTTTACTGAAGAGAATCAAGCCAAGTGTAACCCATGCAGCAAAATACACAGTTTCACCAAAGCAAATGTCTTGCCGTTACGCCATTCTCTTTAAATATATTATCCTAATATCTTCATTTTCCTAATGAACTATTGAGCTTAATAAATTTTGTGCATTCATTTTATTACGTTAATTTAAATTCATACATTAATCTAAAAGGTATCACTACATACATTGAGAGTTAGGCAGTACGATATACTAGTTATAAATATTTGTCAAAATAAAAAGCAGATCAATTTTACTTGGTTAGTTTAAACCAATATATACCAAACCAATATAGTTTAATATTATCAAATTTTAATATGAAAAACATGTTTTCCAATACTCTTTTGAGCAAATTGATTTGGGAGCGTGAGGCTTTCCAAAAAATATGCAAAATATGTAATTGTTTAAAAAATGTATAAAAAATATAAATGTAATAAAAAAAATATAATAATCTTCTAAAGAATAGATAGATGGCAAATATTGACGGTTAAATGGAAGTTGTAGACCGAGCAAATGAAAGGTGTACCTTGAAAGTTCTAAAATATTGGTAAATTTCTAAATTGTTCATTCATATCAGATTTTTATGAAGATTTTATAGACGGCTAGAGTACACGAGTTAATAAAGGAAATGTGGAACGAATGGTCGAAAAAATCAAGAAATTTCAAAAATTCTCATTTGAGTTTAGATTATCATAAAGAATGGTATACCGGCGGGTTAATAGGAGGAGAAGATCAAATGGTCAAGAAAATCGCGAAATTTGCGAAATTTTTAAAGGACCTAACATAATTATGAAGTTGGGTAGATGGCAATTGAAGACGCGTATATAAGGGGCTTAGATCATAAGCCGCGAAATTTGTCAAATTTTCATTTGAGTATTTACGAAAGCGCAGGCGTTGGTAAATAACTTTTCATATGACCCAATAAAAAGACGGATAAATAGGAGGTGTAGATCGAACGGTTAAAAGAATCGCGAAGTTTGCCAATTTTTCATATGACCAAAGAAATTATGAAGAATTAATAGACGGGTAAATATAGGAAGTGTAGACCGAACTGTCAAAAAAATCGATAAATCTCCAAAATTATTATTTGAACTTTGGGAATCATTAAGATTTGATTGGTGGCGATGATAGACGCGTAAATTGTTAGACCCAACGGTCCAAAAAGTTGTGAAATTTACAAAACTTTCGCATGAGTTAGATTATAGACGGGTAAATTGACGGGTCAAGATCAAGCTGACCAAAAATCCGGGTGTGTACACAGATTTTGATAAGTTCAGATTATCATGAAGATTTAATAGTTGGCAATTAAAGACGGGTAAATAGGAGGAGAATCGGTATAATGAAATTATAACATTTGCGAAATTCTTATATGAGTTTAGATTGACACGAAGACGGGTATATCGACGGGTAAATAGAAGGTGAAGATCATACGGATAAAAACGCGGGAAATTTGAAAAAAATTTTATGAGTTTAGATTATCATGAAAATTTTATGGATGGAAATTGTCTTTTAAGCTACACTTTTTCGTATTGTGTTTCAAATTCTAAAGGGGCGCAGCAACGCACGTTGGGTACCTGCTATGTAAATATGTATTGCAAAACAGTTTGATGGCAAATCTGTTAGCCATTTTTGAATTAAACGTGTATTTTTATACTCTGTACCAAAGGTACACAGAGTATATTAAGTTTGTACAAAAGTATGTAACAGGGAGAAGGAATCGTTTCCGATCCTATAAGGAATATATATTTTTGATCAGCATCAACAGCCGAGTCGATATAGAAATGTCCGTCTGTCCGTCCGTCCGTCTGTATGAACGCACAGATCTCAGAGATGGTAAGAGATAGAGGTTTGACATGTATGGGATATATATTTCTTATACTTGCAGGCAGATCAAGTTTATTTTCCCCCCGCAATTTGGGAAAAACGTCATATCTTCCACAGTTTTGATGATAGATTATTCGTTCCTTCTGGAGATATCTAGTAATCAAAATTATTTATCGATTTGCTGAACAAATGATAAAGATCGAATGAACAATACACAAGTTATGAGCAAAAAAAGATATCCGACCCACCACCCCCACCCACGCAACCTACCACCGCTGTATTCAAACAAACACACTCTTTGGGAAAGAGAGAGAGAACCTTAGAGATGAGCGAATAATAAAAATATTGCACGATAATCGCTTGACTCCTTGGATGTAGTATAATATTATAGTCGGGGGCAAATGAACTGGGACAGAGCATGTTATAGTCGGGCTTGACGACTTTCTCACTTGTTTAATTTAATATTTACATACTCCTATTAAATAAAAAAACAAAACATATTCTAACTTTGTGGCAACACTGTTTTGATGACGGGCTGTTGAAGTCAGCTGTTTGTGTGCCACGTGTTTTTTGTGACATTAGCAGCAAATATTTTCCAACTTTTAGTGCGTCTGTTTAAAAAGTTAGAAGCAAAATAAAAATTGAAAAAAATTTTTAGTCCAGATATTTAAGATTATAAGTTGACAGCGCGTTCATCATTTTTGTTTTCGGTTGCCCAATCGTCCCGCGTGTTGTTAATGTGTAATTTTAGGTTTACCCTAACCAGTGTAGCTGTGTTTTGTGGAATAACAGTTAAGCATGGCACAACGCTGCACAGGGTTTTAAATGCAAAGTTGTTAACGAAAGTGTGCAGATTTATGGGTAACTAACACTTCTTGCTACAACGTGCGACTTTTCGAGAAAATCGGCTTTATTGCAGCTGAATTCGTGCTTAAGTTGAATAGATTACATGAGAAAGAGATACAAAAATTTTTTTGCTTGGTAGCGTCAAACACAAAAAAGTTTTGTAAGTCGTATTTAGAGCTAAAAATAAAAGTACAAACCGAATTTCAGCTCAATAGCGTAAAATTCCACAAAGATGGAGCAAATCAGACAGATCAGTTATATAACAGCTAAATGAAATAGTGTGCCGAATCGAACCATTTTTGATAAGTCGCTAAAAAAGCTTAAAATACGTGTTCAAACTTTAAAACCAACTAAATTGGTGCAAATCGGCCAGATCGGTTATATGGCAGCTGTATAAAATATTCGTCTAAATTGAGTGAATCTTTGCAAGTCATCTTTGGCTTCCCAAATATGCTTACATACCAAATTTGGGATCAATATCTCAACAACTAGAGATTATGCCAAAAAAAGGCAAAAAAAAACAGTATGCATTGGAGAGAATCATTTCCAGAAATATTAAAACATAAATTGAAGCTTTAATCACTGACTTGAGCAGACAATCGTATCAAGACTCATATCAAATTCCTTCAGTGATTTGCTTTAGGCTCTCAAAAGAAACCGAAGGAGTTTTCTGGATCTATTGAAATTAATTTTTAGCTTTAGAGACCTCTAGACTCTAAAACCGAAGCAATCCATCTTATTTTAGAAAAAGATTTTTATTTTTAAACTGAATTGTGTCCTCTACTTTTCTAGCCCTGGTTACTATAAGTGTGATTTGGTCCGATTTGGTAGAGCCTTTTAAAAATTATATCATATTTTTTCCGGAACTTCTTGTTCTACGTTCAGTCAGTGTATTGTTTACATCTATACTCGTATATACCTAGAAGTCGCAACTGTTTTGGTACATGCATCAAACGTACTCGTTCTCAAGAACCATTGAACACATTCACTCCAACTTGACGGCTATTTGACTGCATCAAAAGTTTTCGGCGTCAATAGTTTGCAATCGTGGAATGCGGCTAGCTCGAAAATCGTATTGTCGTAATTGGCCTGCATAAATGCGGCTACGAAAACTGTTAAATCTGTCGGATGTTGCGCCCACCCATCAAAGCCGTGAAAGATCGAATTCGTCGAAATCCACTGCGTAAGCAGAAAATCATGTCTCGTGAGATGAATATCATCAAGGATAGCATGTCGCGCATTATTAAACGTGACTTGGGACTCAGTGCATACAAGAAACACACCGGACACAAAATCGAAAGCATTGCGTCACCAGTTCGCGATCAATCTGTTTACTGACGAGAAAATTTTTACCATAGAGGAATCGTTCAACAAACAGAACGACATAGTGTATGCTGTGTCATAAAAACAGGCGTCCGAACTCATATCGTGAGTTTAGATAGGTCACATGCCGGCTTATGTGATGGTTTGGTGGGGAGTCGCCTATGATGAGGTCAACAAGCTCCATTTTTGTGAAAAATTAGTCTAAGCTTCTGCGAAAGTGTATCAATCCGACGTTTTGGAAATGGTTGTGAAGCCTCTCAACACGACATTATTTGAAAACAAGCCGTGGAATTTTCCACAAGTCTCCGCTCCAGCTCACAAGGCAAAAACGACTCAAACATGGCTTAAAAAACCATGTACCGAACTTCATTTCTGCTGGTAGCCCAGACCTGAGTCCATTGGATTACAAACTGTGGTCCGAAAAAAATTTTGAAACATACTCATGCGTTTTCATTTTACGACCAAAAAACCGTGCACCAAAACAATCGCATATTTATTCATTTATACGGCCCTAATAGCAGTTTAGCAATAAAAAACTCGCAACAAGACAATCGGTCCAAAAAAGCAACGCGAAATTTGCATAGTTTTATAATGAGTTTAGATTGTTATGAAAACGGGTAAATAAAAGGTGTACATCGGACAGTTAAAAAAGATCCAAATTCGCCAAATTCATATATGAGTCTAGACTGTCATAAAGACGGTTAAATAGAAGGTGTGGATCAAACGGTCAAAAATATCACGAAATATTAAATACACGGATGGTAAAGATCGAAATTTCTAAAAAATGTCGAAAATATTTCAATTTTCGTATGAGTTTAGAAGCAACGAGCGCCGAACTGCTAGTATATATTAAAGCAAAACGGTTTCAATTATTTCGTAAGTAATAATTACAATTACCATAACAACTATTTTAATTATTGTACCTAAAAATTTAATTATTGGTAATTAAAAGTAATTGAAGTAATTTCCGATGCTATTTTTCACTACATGAAAGTAGTTGTAATGGTAATTAAACATTTAATTACGAAATAATTGTGATTGTAATGTTAATTATATTTTTAATTACCCAAAAAATTTTTAAAAGAATTTGCCAAAAACAAAGAGATTTAACTCGCAACAAATTTGAAAAACATACCTCAAAACCCATACCATAATTTCCGGCTGAACTTTCATAAACAGAAAATCTCAGGCTGAAATTTGTATAACTTCAATTCTCAAGAATTTATTCGGCCAAGTCGACCGTTTAAATATAGAGTTTGCCTAGAACTTGAAGTGTGAAAAGCAACAACGTCTGCAAATGAGTGAATTGTGGTTAATTCAGAAACAGCCTGTCCAGACTAACCAATTGCTACTCCGAAATGTTGTGAGTTATCTCTGTTTCAAGTGGTATTGATTTGTATTAAATTATAATCAATCCTGACCTTTGAGCCAGCACAATCAAAAACTTTGACTAAATCAAAAACTGGTCGCAAAACCCCATTATCAGAAATTGTAATGGTAATTTCGACTTAAAACCCTGCTATGAATGATTCCTCCATACATTATTACATTAATATGTGCTTAGAATATTGTTAAGCCTAGGACTAAAACTTGATACGGTGTCTTAGACTAGACAGCACGCACTTTGAATACAATAAAGGACTCGAGCTATCGGGCGATTAGTCCTGATGTGGCACTCAATTTTTTGTGTGTTTTATACTCTGCACCAAATGTACACAGAGTATATTTTATTTGTGCAAGTCCATACTAAGCATACACTTTCGCAGACAAAGGGCATATTACATATTATTATTTCTTACTTGTTTGAAAATTGTAGAATTGTAACTAACTAGTTGGCCATGGAATGGAAATGTCATTCTATGAATTCGAGCTGAGTGGAATTGTTGTAGAGTTGTTTAGTTCAGTCTGGGCTGCCGGACAAGACGGAGCTCGTTTCTGTTTTATTTTACTTACTTCTTACTTACTCTTCTTGTGTTGTCTTCTTACCATAAATATATTTTTGGTTGCCACAAGTTTGTACCCGAAGGGCCATATTGTACCTATATTGTGCGAAGTCTAAGGACTCCAATTATTACCCAAGGATTCAGCAGTTTTTTCGTTTTTTTTTACTAACCAGTGAAATTTTGAGATATTTACTCAACTCTGAGAGAGTGCGAAAGGATTTCATCTATCATTTGACACTTTTCGAGGCTTGAAACGGGCTTTGAAGTAGTTCAATTGAAGGAGAAATGTTCATCTATAATTCTAATTAACCCTTCCAATTTGTTATTTGATGCCTCAAATTGAAAGAAAGTAAAGTTTTTGTTTGTTTAATGTAGAAGGTGGAGTACGTAGCAGTCCACCGTCCACCGTCCAAACTACGCAGAAGCACAGCAGCATAGGAAAAAACATGAGACAGCCGAAAAGTATGCAACATTTTTTAACTCTGCTATTTATCATCCGATCTGGATGAAAATAAGGATTATCGATATTAAACTGGCACAAATCACAACCGAAGTGCAAACATTGTGCATAGAGAAAAATTTTACATTCTACAATAATTTATATTTAAAAATAAAAAAAAAAACAAACAAAAACTACAAAAAAGTCTTCGGATCCACGCTGACTACAACTCTTGATTTTGCTGCCCTAGCGTGCTACATAAAAGGCAAGGCTTCAGAAAAGCTCTCTGCAACCACAGATTTGCCTTCTTTAATGCCATTCGCCGCAGCGTTTCGAGTGAGGTTGATAGTCGTGGTGGTTAAGATGCCGACTCCTGCGTTCAAGTAGCAGCGAGCTTTTGAGTTCGGAAATCAGAAAGACAACTAAAATAATACAAAATTTAAAATAAATTACTTTTGAAACAAAAGAAAATTTAAAAACATTATTTTTATACTCTGTACCGAAGGTACATAGAGTATATTAAGTTTGTGCAAAAGTATGTAACAGCCAGAAACAATCATCTCCGACCCTATAAAGTATATATATTCTTGATCAGCATCAACAACCGAGTCGATAATAGCCATGTCCGTCTGTCCGTCCGACCATCCGTCCGTATGAACAAACAGATCTCAGAGATGGTAAGAGATAGAGCTTTGACATGTATGGGACAAAAACTCATTATACTTGCAGGCAGATCCAGTTTATTTTCAATTTTTACCACGCCCCCTCCCGCTCCCGCAATTTGGAAAAAACGTCTTATCTCCCACAGTTTTGATGATAGATTGTTCGTACCCTTTAAAGAAATCAAGTAATCAAAATTATTTATCGATTTGCTGAATGAATGATAAAGATCGGATGGACTTTACACAAGTTATGAACAAAAAAAGTTAACCAGCACCCCCCACCCCCCACTTCCAGCCAACCACAGCTGTATTCCAACAAACACAATCTTTGGGAGAGAGAGAAACTTAGAGATGAGCACTAAATAAAATAATGCATAGAACGCGTAAAACACGTATAACGAGCGAGCAAATGAGAGCGACGGCATTAACTGGTTCAGAGTATCTTATAGTCGGGTTTGACCGACTTTCTCACTTATCACTGATTTTCGGCATTTTTATTGATTACTAGTTGAATTGGTGACGTTTATTCACAAGTTCAAACAGATTTGCAACAAAATCAGAAAATGGTAAGCACAGAATCATTATGAAACTTCATTAAAAACGATTTTTTGCCTACTTCGCATATTCTGCATATTTTGCATAATATTATATGCAAATACGCAATTTATGCAGAATTGCTCTTATCGGACTTAGATCATTGATCAATAAAAATAAGATCAGAACTTAAATCGAATCATGCGGTTCAAAATATGCAAAATCCGATGTCTACTCCTAGTGTAAAAAGGGTATTCTAAAGTCGTGTATGTAAGCATTTCCGATATCATATAGTATTTATTATTCTTGATCAGCATAAACAGCCGTGTCGATATAGTCCTATGTCCGTTCAGTCCATCTGTATAAACAACTAGATCTCAGAGACTAGAAGAGCTAAAGCAACCAAATTTTAAACGAACACTTCAGTTGTCTGCACGCAGATCAAGCTATTTTTCATTTGTACGATAATGCAATTGAATGCGACTTATTTTTTAAACTATTTATAATTTTGCTTCTACCCTTAGACACTTCTCCAAGTAGTGGTAAATTATTTTTCTATTTAAATCGATTTCCAAAAATTTTATCGATGTGTTTCTCAATCATAGAAAAACTCTATTCTCGAATCGATGTACCCTGCACATCTGTGTTCCTATTTAAAATTACATAAATTGCTAAAACACAACCAATGAAACTTTCCGTGCCATAATTATTAATGATATCATGAAATCAAATAAAATAACTTTTAAAAGGTTTACTAAATTTTTATTTAGAGGGTTTTTTATTTAAACTATATTTTGTGATTTTTCTGTGCTGCCTTTTTATCCAATTAGATTGAGTTCTTTTTTTGTAAGAGTACAATTAGTGTACACAATATAGAGAAGGGGGCGGGGGGTAGGGGTTGGTGTATACATATAGTAATCATTTTTTGTATATATATTTTGAATTTATAACTATTTGAAATACTTGTTAAACGTGTTTTTCATTTTTGTTGTTTGTGGAATTTTGTCAAGGATTGAGGCGTGTTTTTTGTTAATCGATTATCAAGCAAATTTCAACTAGGTAAATAGTATATTATGTTGTATATATATGTATATAGATATTGTATATAGTATAAGTTGTTATTTGTTGTTGTTTTTTTTTTGGCTTTTATCTTAGATTCTTTTTGCTCTCTATATCTGTACGTATATATATTTTCTGTTATGGGTGTCAAGTCTTTAGGCTAAAAAAAAAACTACATAATTATGCATATAATTTGATTAAACTAGTTGTTTTTCAAACGACACTTAAGAGCGAAAAAAACATAAACCTGCACACAATAAAAACAATAATAGTAATAATTAATTAATAAATTATAAAACTTGAGATTACAACAAGACTCTGTACAATAACTAAAATATAAAACTTGAAAAAGTTGCACACCCGCTTTTTTGTTCGTTTTTAACTAATTAAAAATTTACACATACAACAAAATCCAAGCTAATTTAAATCACTCCCGAAACGGATTTCTCATAGGGTGTGCCCAAGGTATCGCGCCGTCTGGGCAGGGTGCCGCTGGCTGTTAGCGGAGCCGATTCGGGACAACCCAAACCCACTAATAGATCCACCAAAGCAGTGGTATCCTCAACATTATATTGCGGAGCTGGAATGCCACCATTATAAGCAGCTGGAGCGGGAGCTGGAGCATTTACTGTGCCCACGGCAGCGGCAGCGGCCGCCTTCATAGATTTAGCCGTGGCCAGGGATTGAGCAGCTCGAGCATAGGCCAAGCAGGTGCGACCCTCATGATCGGTATGCTTGATGTTGGCGCCATTCTAAAAAGAGTTATTAAAGATGAGAACTAGGGAATTTCTTTCATATTTCTAAGCTAACCTACCCATATCAATAGCTGGGCTATGGCCAGATTGCCTATGGCACAGGCCAGGAGCAAGGGTGTGCGCACATCTCGTGCACTCACATTGGCATTGCTCACTTCTGCCGGGCAAGTGGCCAGTATGGCCACTATAGACTTAATGTCTGCACGTATGACAGCCTCTATCAATTGTTGTCCTGGACTGGGACTGGTGTGTCCTTGGCTGAGGGGTGTCAGAAACTCCTTGGCCTCGTATTTACTGCGTATCCAGCGTTCCTTCTCCTCACGTGTGGCCTGTGCCGTGGGTTTAAGCCTTTGTCGGATATTTGCTTCCCACACGGAATTGGCCAGGCTGTTGCCTATGGCCAGCATGACACTGAGATGGGGTGACCTATGAGTAAATAAATGGCTAAATAAGTAAATCCGTATTAAAAATGATTCCTCTTTAAACTTACGGCCAATCATCTAGACCCAGAGAGCGCACTTTGGAGATGTGTGAACCCAAATTCCGATGTATACCCGAGCACTCTATGCACATCAGCACACCCAGATTCAGGCTACCCCATTCGGGATCTGTTAATGATAAAAAACGAGTATTTATAAATAAATGTGCTCCAACTTCATCGTTTTCTTGCTTTCCTACTTACTTGCTGCCCCACAATCCACACAGTGTCCATTGCCTGGCACTCGCTGACGTATGGCCAACATAGCTGCCACTTCGGTGCTGGTCACCTGTTTGGTTTTGCCACTTTCTATACTCTGTAAGCTCTTGAAGATCTCCTGTTCGACAGCGGCCACCCATTCATCGCGCTCCTCCGAATTGGCCGCCTCGAAATGCCACTGCTTGGAGTCCAATGAGACTATATAGAACTCATAGCCATCATTGTCATCGGCCTCGTTGGCTTTGACGCTGCTGCTCTTCATGCGACGATGGCGTTTCTTTACATTCGGTGTCTGGGCCTCCAGTTTGTTCATTTCCCCACCACCAGCTATAAACGTCTGTGAATTGGAATTGGACATGGCTATGCCCTCATCACCGCTGGTTTGTTGGCTACTATTTGATTTTAGCGGTTCCGCTGCTCCTGCTGCTAATCCCCCACCTGCAGCTGCCGATCCACTTGCTCCTAACAAAGATAATTTCTCATTCAGTTTCCTTTGATTATCCTTGGCCAGGGTAAGGCAACCTATACCCTCACTTAAAGTGCTCTGAACCCTTTGACCATTTGCCAGTAGGGAACTGGTCAAGGCGCTGTTGGTTATGATGGACTTGGAACCCCTGGGCTTCTGGCCCGGTACCTTGACTGTCACATATTGCAATGGTATCTCCTTGCCATGCACATCGTCCATATAATCATGCAAAGAGGGATGATAGGTGAGCCGGCCATCGTCACAAAGGGTCACATATTTCTTTTTCCATTCCTTGTTCAGGGATTTGCTGGAACGCTTATATAGATAGCCCTGCTTAATGGGAATGGAACGTCCACTGCCCAGTTCACTACTCTTGGCATCCTTATCCTTGTCCACCTTCTTGGAAGAGGAGGGTATGAAGAGATTGGAACGTCGGCGACTCTTTCGACTCGTCGTGGGCGTTGAAGTGGGTGTGGGCAACTCTTTGCCTGCCGGCGGGGCCAAATCGCGAGGATCTCTTAATTGAACTTGAGAGCAATCACCCTGTAGGGATGAGGAGGTAGCCGCTCCTGGATTGTATTTGGTTATATTATTATTCTCCACTGTGTGGGCAAAGGAGGCGGATGAGTTGCTAGCCTGTAGAGACCACAATTTCTGTTCAGCCTGGACAAAGTCTGCACTCATCCTTAGCGGTAGCTGCTGCTGCTGCTGTCCACGCTGTTGTCCATTTGTGGGCGGCTGATAGGGTGCCAGACCTAGACGATTTCCCTGGGGGGTAGTGGGTCGGGCAGGTTGTACTGAGGGGGGCAGAGGCAGGCGTTGGGAGAGTATTTTTTGACAGGCTGGAGCGAAATAAATGATTTAATTGTTAGATTTCAAGGCAGGACGTGCGATACTCACCATCTTGAAACACTCGCTCCACATTCAGGCCATAGGTAGCGCAGGTCTCATAGTACGAGCAACGCTTCAGATCGCTAGCCAATTTTCGGGCTCGTGTGTCGTCAATAACGCGTGGATTACGCTCGCTTATGGCATCTGGAAAAAAGGTTTTTTTAAAGGTAGAAGCTGATTAGACTGATAAGACACGGTACTCCAACCAAATCTCAATGAAAAAAGAAATTAGCCTCTTAAATTCTAGAGAAGGTTCGGTCCGGAGGTTCAAATTTTAGTTCAATACTGTTACTAAGCTTGTCGAACCGTCTTTTGGATTCTTTTTGGTGAATATTAGTGAATCGACTAAAACGTAGAGCTGCTGGGCTCGGATGAAGCATAACTTTTGTTGTTATCCTTCATTGCTACCTCTTCTACAGATTCGGTACGATAAGACAACCGAGTCTGAGACGCGATGATATCCACATGTCGGTTCAAAGAAAATGAAGAATGCTCGGTTTTAGCATCTTTTTTTGTAGCAATAATCTGAGCTTAGTTTAGCTTTGAAGCACCGGCGCTGCATTTTGTCTAGTTCACCACGATCCCAACTTTCCGGTGGCTGTTTCAGACAGCCACGAGCACACCATAAGTCAGTGTGTTAAGAAGATATATGCAGCGGCTCTGAAGGAAATCAATTTATTGGGTATTGGAAAATCTAGATCTACCGTAAGTCAGTTTGTGCAAACTGCAGTGACTTCTCGGAATAATTCGTTTGAGATGATGAGAGAATTTGGAACCTTACCACCCATCTCAACATATCAGCCAGAAAAACCAGACGAAAATGTTAAAGTTCCTGACGACATTGAACTTGTTGTGTACGGTCTTATTTGCCTAGTGCAGTGAAGTCTACTTAAACATATAAATCATCCTCGAACAATGTGTCGAGTGACCTGTGCCCGAGACGTTCTGACACTTTGATTGGACATTTTTATACCCGTTACTCGTAGAGTAAAAGGGTATACTAAAGTCGTGCAAATGTATGTAACAGCCAGAAGGAATCATTTCCGACCATATAAAGTATATATATTCTTGATCAGCATCAACAGCCGATTCGATATAGCAATGTCCGTCTGTCCGTCTGTCCGTCCGTCCGTCTGTCCGTCTGTCCGTCTGTCCGTCCGTCCGTCCGTCCGTCCGTCCGTCTGTCTGTATGAACACCTAGATCTCAGAGACTAGAAGAGCTAGAGCAACCAAATTTGAAATGTAGACTCCTATTGTCTGCACGCAGATCAAGTTTATTTTCAATTTTTGCCACGCCCCCTCACGCCCCCGCAATTTGGAAAAAACGTCATATCTCCTACAGTTTTGATGATAGATGGTTCGTACTTTCTAGAGATATCTAGTACTCAAAATTATTTATCGATTTGCAGAAGGAATGATAAAGATCGGATGAACGATACTCAAGTTATGAGCAAAAAACGGTCAGTTAACGCCCACCACCCACCCCACCCATAACCTAAGCATTGCGTTCAGCAGCAATCTTAGTGAGAGAGAGAGAGAGAGAGAGAGAGAGAGAGAGAGAGAGAGAGAGAGAGAGAGAGAGACTTAGAGAGCGCACTGCGTTGTGCGTTGTGTGTTAACTGGCCGTTTGACTCGTGACCAAATTCGAGCTGCGACATTAAGGGTGCAGAGTATGTAATAGTCGGGCTTGACCGACTTTCTTTCTTGTTTTTATAAGGAAAGGTGATACGTTTTCAAAAGTTTTGTTGTCTGATCTGTTTATCGTGATGAATTTGGAGTCATTTATGTTGGATTTAGTAATTCACAAATGTCTATTAATATCTGGCGGATAATAAATAGCCGAGTTAAAAAATGTTGCATACTTTTCGGCTGACCCACCTCAGGCATACAGGAAGGCTATTAAACATTTGTTTCCATGAGTAACGGGTATATCGAAGTCGGTTAGAGCCGACTTTAACTTACGCTCTCGTTATACAACACAAACATTAGACATACACAAACAAAAATCTTGTGTTTCATTTGTATAGGAGTCTACGCGGCCCTAAACTGATTCTGAGCACCTCTGCAAAAAGTTTAAATGCATTTGAGAAATAAGTTCCACAGCTAATGCAGAGGATTAGATCAAGAAGCTATTTGCGGAGTATGAAGCTATGGAGCATTTTAAGTAAACAATTGCAAGAAACAGTACCAGGAGCTATTCCTTTGTTTCTTACTTTAGTTGCTCAGTCTCGTTGAATTTAAGTGCTTGGGTTAAAATACCAAAGGTCCACTTGACTTTGTTGAAGATTCAGCTGCAGCAGAAGATGACTTAAGTACAATTAGATATTGTAGTTTGATCGAATCGTGATTAATAAAATTTATCGTTTCATTTTGAAAAGACCAAAACGCAAGTGTAATTTGTTAAAATTGGTATTCGTTTCAATAACATACTCTGCACCCTTACACTCGCATTTGCTCATGAGTCAAACGGCCAGTTTTCAATCCCGAAATTCTTGTCTTGATCCCGATTTTAGCTCAGGAGAGCTTTACCTCAGCTCGATATAAGCTTATTTCAGCAACACACGATATGGATTTTATCTTGTTATTCGACCTCGATATGATCCCTCAGTCGGATCCAATTAAGAAGGTCGGACATTGATTTAAGCTCGATTTTCGTTCTTGATTTGATCTCCAAATTGGCTTTTCCCGAGTTTGCTGCCATGGACGCGAGCAGATTCGATATTTTAGTCAGGAACGGAAAATGGAACCCCCCTTTTCCATTGCTCCTCCACTGTTTACTTAATGTTAGCCCACTGCTAATCGACTGCTAACCCACTGATAACCCACTGTTAATTCACAGTTAACTCACTGTTAACCCACTTTTAACTCACTGTTAACTCACTGTCCACCAACTGTTAACCCATTGTTAACCCACTGTTAATTCACTGTTAACTCACTGTTAACTCACTGTAAACTCACTGTTAACCCACTGTTTCATGAAGAGTCGCGGATATTTTCTACCGACAAAAGTATAATTTATGATCAGAAAACGAGCGCATTTATGACTATTTTAATCAGACTGAGGACTCGAAACCGGCTTGAATGTGATCACAAGTTTTATAAAATGCTGGCTGGGATATAACTAAACAAAAACAAAACAGTTCAGTAGCAGTTTAAGCGATAAAAGTCGGTATTTTCGATTGATTTCGTTCTTTGTTGGAATTACTTTTAACTACTGGTGCGAATCCTTTGCTGGATTGAGTCTCCTTCGAGATTGTGTACGTAAAGATTTCAATATACGAACTTTAAAATGTTTTTGAAAGGATCAGACACCACCTTTTTGAACAAAAATTCAAATTTAACTCACCTTGCGTGCCCACCAATATCATGGGTATATCCTGTCCATTCCGAAAATGCGCCATTTTCGTATAATAATTATAAACGGTATTAAAACTGCTCTCGTTCTCCAGGCTGAATACAAAGATTACCGCATCCACCCAGCCAGCGAACTGTAAGGAAACCAAACAAAAAAAAAGTAGAAGGAAAGAATAATATGAGTAAAGGCAACGAAATTCAAAAACAAAGCTCGAGCCAAAAGTCCTTGACTTTGTGCAAGCTTCTGAGTCGTTTTGGGTATGAGGAGTAAACAAAACTGCGGCGTCTGGCGGAAACGCGCAAAACAATGGACACAACATACACAAGGTCTGGAGGCTGAGCACACACATACACTTGGGAAAGTCGCTAATGAAGCACTTGAATCCTGGCCAAAAGGAACTTTTTAATGATTTTTGTATGCCTCCCTTAGACACACACACACACACAAACTCACATAAACACTCAGAGGATAATGAACTTCTGCGCAGGATTGAAAGGAATTGGAGTTCAACTATTGATTGCACTGGCCTTCGATTTAACTGCTTCAATTGATTAGTATTTATTTAATTGTTAGATGTTGTCTACCTGTCCAGTCCTGAAATTCAAATGAATTATTTATGTAACCGCTTAATGGAACTATAAAGAGCTTGCGACAGCAGCTAACAAACGCCCGCACGCGATGCCAGACGACAAACAACTGGCGGCTGGCATGCACGGCCTGGCAACGGGGTCCTTCTATTTGCACTCGTCGGTGGGTGGGTGGTTGGGTTGTTGGGTGGATTTTGTCTGCCGCCAGCATAGCCACTTTTTATGATTTGTTGTGAAATTGTATGCACAGGAAACAGGAAAGCAAAAAAAAAAAGCGGAGAAAAAGAGAACGGAAAATGGGAAAACACAAAAGTTGCACCAAATGGCGTCACCAAAAAGAGAACTCACTCGATACACATGTATGTGTAGAAAGTTGGACATAATATGGCACATATGTGTGTTGTAAAATGCAGGTAAAGGACTAAGCTAACAACGACTATATCGTACCGTTTTATACCCTTACAAATGCACAAAAATCTATTTTTACTTTCGAAAGAATTTGATGATTTTTATGCAGGGTTAAAATTTGAAATTTTGAACTAAAATGGAAACGAAAAACTTCATAAGTTTTAAATCTGATAAAACAGAAAATCAAACCGAATTGAATTTCGCTTTAGGTTCCGGTTCTGGCATTGAACCTTTAAGTGTTATTCTTTTCCATAACTGTACCAGTACGAGGTTTCAGTTCTTTTCGTTTTCAAGACTATCCATGCTCGAGTACTCGAGTTGTGTTTTTGATTCCGATTCTGAATTGAGTCACAATTGGTTTAAGCTACGCGATTTCCTCATACACAAAAAATTGTTATCTTAAGCAAACCAATTGCATCACTGCACACTTACGAATGCGCCGCCCAGTCCCTCTGCCCGCACTATTTGAAATCGACAACTCGAAGTCATGGCTAGCGACAATATTTGTGTCGTCGTTATATGCAGTGGCGTACGCAGGATATTTTCCAGGGGGGTTTTAAAAATGCTTTCTTTGGTCGCTTCTTTCTTAGTATTAGTATTTAGCATATAGAAAATATTCAATGGGGGGAGGTTTGGGGTAAAGCCCCCCTGCATACGCCACTGTGTATAAGTACGTACATACTATTGTATATATGGTAATGATATCCTTCTCTGACAAAAACAAAAACAAACCTTAAAAAAAAAGCGCGACTGAGTGGCGACGCGTCGTTATTGAGTGAGTGATTTCATACAAAGTTACTTTCTGTATGTGTCTACCAAGTGCGAGGGTGTTTTGGCTTTCCTTTTGCCTTGAATGGGGAGGAAACTTTTTGCCTACTCAGACAAAATCGAGGGTTATTTTATGAAATATGGGTTTATTATGTTGCAAATCAAGGATGCGATTGACACAAGTTGGCCTAAAAACGAAAATCACATGAAATTAGTTGTGAATCAGAGAGTGACTGGGAGAAAAACGAGAATTGAAAAAAGATTACCAAATATGTTACACAGAGGGCAGTAGAGCAATAGGAAGAGGGGAGAATTGCATAATGGTGCACTGAAGTGCAAGAAAAATACCCTTCGGTGACTTTCAAACTGTGGCACTAATGTGCGGTATTAAAATGACTCTGTAACTGTAGCGAGCATTCTAAAGGATGCAATGCTGCACGGGAGGAACATTTAATATATAGCACAATGTAACAAAATCCAACTGAGGACGCATTTATTCTGACCAATTTTATTTGCATTTATTCTTAATTCTTTGATTTAAAAAGAATTTTTTTGTTAATGTGTCTAGAATTTTGCAGTGCAAGCAAAAACGAAAAGAAAAAAGTAAAAGTCAGCCTCTCTCAATTCCGACTGTTTCATTTTCGATCGTTTCACTTGGACATGTGGTTTCTCTCCTATAGTGTTGAGTAAAGGACTAAGCCAAACTAAGCGTCAATTAAGCCCAAGGCATGGTGACGATTAGCGTTAATTCTTACTAATTGTAATCATTTGTTGCTGTTTCCACTGCGAAGTTTTGACTATTTGTTAGCCACCTCACTAAAATGGTTCTTAACCTGGCAGTACATTTTAGTCAAAGAATTTTAACGAATAAATGACTGATACTGCCACATCAGCATGTTGCTTAAAGCAGTGTACCCACACATTAAGAAGTAACAAATAACAGCAAATATCAACTGAACTGATTGTAAAGTAACTGACCAAATGACTGGTCAAGATTGACTAAAGAGTTGACGGAACAATTCACTGAACAGGAGTGACTGAACAATTTACTGAACTAATAACGGAGCAACAGACTGTACAACAGACCCGGCCAGCCACGAGCCGAAGTCTGTCGTGTTTTTCCGCAATCGCGAGCCGAACTCATGATTGAGAGCTCTCTTGCTCGCCAACACAAGCACACTTTTTGGTCCTATCCATTTGGCCGGCAGTGCTGTACAACTCTCACTGAACAACTCACCGAGCAAGTCAGAATGAACAACTCTCGCTGAAAAACCATGATACAATGGGTACAAGGTACGGCAAACACTTGCTCCATTTCGCATGCGCATAACTTTGTGAGTCTTTGACGTCATTTGAAAAATAGGTCTTCGGTTGGGAATTTACATTTTTTTTTGTTTTCATTTGATTTAATTTAATTGTTGCTATTGTTTCAATTCAATTTCATTTTGGTTACCGCTGCACACATTTTAAAATATGTCAACAAATAGAAAATTGTGATTCTGTGACGTCACAATAAAATTTTTTTTTTGACAATTGACACATTGCGCTACCTTCTATTTTTTGTATCATACTGAACAACTCTCACTGAACAAGACTCATTGAACCAGACTCACGTAACACAAAAGAAAAGTTAATAAAGAACACGCTCACTTGTTCAGTTAAGTAAACAACTCAATATTGTTCATTCAACCATGAACCACCCAACACGACTCTCTTGTGTAACTAGTGTCGATCTAGTTTGGTTCGTGGATTGTAAAAATTAAAAAGGGAGCAATTTCATTAGAAATTTAGAACAGGAAAATGAAACAGAATCGGAATTGCGTTCAGTTTACTTTTCAAAAAGTAGTGGAATTGTTTACATTTCATCATAGCTTACAAAAAGTCTACAAAGTCTGTTCCCGTTTTCGATTTTGATCAAATCATTCGGAATAGGAACTGTGAAATGTTTCCGCTTCCAAAAAGCGACTGTTTTATTCGGCTTTTAAATCTTACCTATACCGATCAATCGAATGTGGAAACGATAACATGCCTGTATATAATTGTGAAAAGGTAAAATCTACTCCTACAAATTAGTCCTTCACACTTAGTAGATTAAGTTAAAAGTTTGGGAGTTATTGAATTTTGCAATTTAATGATATTTTTTTAACTTGTTTTTTTTTCGATGTTTTCACTTAAAATACTCTGGAAAATCGAAAAATTTCACCATTTGAAAAATGTCATGTAAAAATTTAGGTGATCACTCTATCGTAGTCTTCACTATATTGGATGTCAACTATAAACAGGCACTACTGTAAAAGCTAAAAAAATTACTAGCGATATTATTGTTAGCTAAGCACAATAGCTGATAAATTGCAATAACAGTTTGAACAGCTGCATACAGTTTGACAGCCTTCGAACCTCAACAGCTTAAAACTGTGCAGCCCAAACTGTATATCCACTCCAGATCCTTAATTTTTTTGGGTCAATCTCATGCTTGACTTTCAGTTTCATTATTTAAACAAAAAAAAACTGCAATTTAAATAAAAATTGCCAACAACGGGAGACAGACAGTTAGGGATTAAAGGGGATATTATAAGGATTTGGAGGGTCGCGAGCGTTGCAATTCGCGTGTCAGGCACATTTTTTTTATTGAGCAACCAACCCGCCCCTCCCCGGTGTGTAAATAGAACCGCAAATAGAAAACTCAACAACAGAAAAAAAAGCGAAAGCAGCTTAAAAATTATAATCCCCGCTTTCACCCCATTTGAGCAAGGATCTTTGCTTTTTCAATTGCAAAAAAAATTGCAACTGCTATCCCAGTTGGGAATCATCAAAATCAAAAGGACAAACGAACAAAAAGCTCAATGAATCAAAAAATGTAAATAGCCCGCAGTTAAGTTCACGTTAATTATGGTTCCCTGTACTCGTTGTACCTTTTGTCAGATATTGACAAAGGATATTTCCAATTGCATTGCAAAAAGTTTAGCACAAAGTGCAATTGTGATTCTCATCCAAGGGGTTGTACATGCATATATAGCTTCTTGAGGGTTGAAATCAATTGTATTGCCTAGTTATTGGCTCTGGGCCAGTTCAAGCTGCATCACGTTTCGACAGAGCCTTTGGCTAGACACACGTATGCACAAAAACAACAAAATATTTATCCACATTGCGACAAAGTTTTGGCCTTTTTGTGCCAAAGGTCGCAGGTCGATTGAGTGACTCATGCTCTGGCCACAGTGTCCAGTCCCAAGGCAAAGTTTCGCCAGCTGGGCAGACTGCGAGTTGAATGAAAAAAGTTGTATAATTGCTTGACAACCCAAAATAAAGTGAAATGCGACAAAAGAAAGTTCCGAGTTATTGATAAACGCTTAATAACATTATGGAGTAGAAGTGCTTCAAAGGCCTGCGACATAAGTATGTGGCGAAGTGCTTTTTCTTTCATAGTTAATAAAAATTTTAATATTTATTTCCCAAATCAGTTTTTTTATTTTCAAGTTCAATCAATGAAAATGTGAGCCACAAATATTTTGACATATTAGTTAAGAAAATTTTAAAGTTAAATAAAGGGCGATGTAAGAAGATGGTACATTTAACTAGTTTGTCAATTAGTTTGCATATACACATTTTGGATCCCGACATTCCTGATTCAAGAGTTTCAGCTCTTGATCCAAGTATGAATAATTCATGATTCAAGAGTTTCAATACTTGATCCAAATACGAATAATTCTCAAAATAAAAAAATTAAAAAGAATATTTAGGGTATGGGTGTGAGAGACACGACCGACCCGACCGACGTGATCCGTCTCCCACTCACCATTATCAACCAACCACCACCCAAACTTTGTTTTAAACTGTAATTACATAATTTTCTGGGACTTGAACTCGGTACCTCGAAAGACTGAAACACACACAGGCGACGGGCAGCTTAGCCCACTCGACTATCATCCATTAGCTAATTGAGCGGACGAAAACACACTTATAAATAAACGCAGTTGCCTTTCGTACGCATCGGACAAAGACAAACTGCGCATGCGCTCTCTCTCTCTCTCTCTCTCTCTCTGCGACAATATGCGCATGCGCTCTCTCTCTCTGCGAGAGCAAGTCCAACGCAATTCTCTCAAAGTTAAGTTGCCTCACTCCCCTTGCCTATAAAAAACCAAATTGAGAACGTTTAGAACGAATTTATCTCGATTCCAAGAGAAAAAATTCTTGAAAATTCAAGAACGACTAATTTTTTTCTCAACAGCGTTCGTACTCAAATTATTCGTTCTAGTTTTCTTAGTTTATGAGCATTTATTACGTTACATTCGTACATATTTTTGCTCATTTCTGAACATAGTGGTACATAGCCCTTGGAGAGTACTTTGAAAGCATGGAAAAACATTTTGGTCAGCTTGCTTTAGCAAAGAAATAATGGTTGTACGTTACTCAAATGGGAAGTGAAATTTTAAATCAGCAAACATTTTCTTTATTTTGAGCAATTTTTGCAGTATAATTCAAAAAAATTGTGTGTGGAACATCGTTTACATAACAAACCATCTCCCTTCGCTGACAACACTTTGACGTTATGGCGAAAATCAGGGTCTCGTACCTGTAGCTGAGATGAGCAAGCTACGTTTTTTGCGGAACACAAATTCATCATGCTAAAATGCAGGAACTTATGATTAGGCGGTACTGTAGTGCCTCGAAAAATCTTTTCCAAAAGTTTTCACAATCGCGAATTGCAATTTTGCTTGCCATTTGTCTATATCTAACGATTATATGTGCAGTTCTGTCGGGGGGTGTCTTCGACTAGATCCAACATCTTTCTGATACAGCTATAGGAGTTTGTTCTGAGTTGTAGTAGACTTCTTAAACTTCCTTCACAGAAGTAAGTAGCCCTAGAGGCGTAGGGTTTTATTAACTATTCACTTTAAGTGTACAATTTCAACTAAACTAAAAACTAGTATGGCTATTACTACGTTTATACGCCAGCTATTTGCAAATATAAATATTTTGTAAGTACCTAACTCACTGTCTATACGCCAAATACCATTCGTTAAAAAAATGTATTTTGTAGCCATAGCCATCAAGCAGTTCCATGACCGTATTTTCTTTCGTTAGCCCAAAAAGTTACTTCATCTTCGACTTGGTCGAATTGCAACGCTTGTTTTAAGTTTTTATCTCAAACATTTTCCCTTCTCCTTCCTTTCCTTGCCAAATAAGACGTGCCTATAAACGTGGTATATGGCTGGCTTAAGGCTATTGTGAATATATCATAGAGAGAGAAAGGAGAGAGCGATCACTTCAGTGATGCTCATTTAGCCTTAATCCCTTGTTGGTATAAACAGCAGGTGTGACTTCTACGGCGCATATAACAGCCCTTCAAAATATGGAAGTGCCATATGAATATCAAAAATATTTGTAATTCTCGTAATTCAATTTCATTAAACCCTAAGCAAGATTCTATCGCTACTTCATATAAAGGGTGATCCATTAAAAAGTTTTTAAAGTGGAGTTTAAAGTGGAATCTTTATTATGGGCTGAAAGAACTATCTCTGACATTTACTTTTTAAAGATAATTTCATTCAAATGTTGACTACGACGGCGCGAAAACAGCGGATCTTCATTGATCTGTTGCAGAGCCCATTGACTGAAGTTCAAGCGCAAATTCAAATCTGGCGACTTTATTTCTTGAACAAGATCCTTGCGGAAAATTCGCCAAGTTGAATACGATAAACCCAAATGTGAAGATCGGCGTCGAATCGATTGGGCACGATCTGCAGCCCCACTCTATGCTGTAATCTCAATATTCTCCTCACTACGGGCTAGATATGGTCTATTTGGTCGCGTATTATCCAATAACGTACACTGAGACTCAAATTTGCCGATGGTTTTGCGAATAGTAGTCTCGGAAGGTCGATGATGCACACCATATGTAGCTAGAAGTGAAAAGGTGCGGCTTTGTGTAAAGCTATTTTATGGCCATTTGAAAATCTATTTTTTTTTTTTGAACTACAAAATATTTGTTCAAACAAGGTAAACATTTGTGCTGATATTGGTACTATGGGTGGTCATAGGAGAATTTCGATAACCTACTCTTAAAAGTACATGTGCGGCCTAATTATACAATATTTTTCGATTGCGTTCGCACAACTTTACAAATTGACTCCTGGTAGAACATTTTTCGTAAATGCCCATATGTACAACACACGTAACACTGAATATTTTAGTTATTTTATCTTCTTAACGTTACATCAATAATTCACTTTGCCTTCCAAATAATTTTCCATAAAGTACAATAAGCCAAACACAACGGCTTATGCCCCACACTGCCTCAACTTCCATAACAACCCCAGCTGTACAAAGTTGTACAAGTTCAGGGCAAGACCTTTTCCTCACTCCCACACCCGGTAGTTGATTCCTTGGTGACCTCAATTCAAATATTTACAAGATGATAAGGGTAAAATTTATTTGTACAACAACAGAAACAACTTAGTTGCTCCCCCATTTCTGGCCAGCAAAAGGCAAATACATCATTTCCTTTTGAATATTTTTTTTATGTGAAACTTACCTGCATTTCAGGAGCTCCACCCTCATCGCGTATTAAAAGCAAATAGCTTTGTCCATCAATGAAAACTTCCTTCTTAAAGCGTCCACCCTCAGGAGATTCCTCTTGCATATAGGAGCCCGTGAGATAACGATGTACCAGTGCCGATTTGCCCGAGTTCAAAGAACCCACGATGCCCAATCTTAAATCGGGAACCGAGCGTGAAATTGTCCATTCCTGACTGTTTACAAATGAATCTGAAAATCAAAGAAATGGAAAATCGAAGCATCATTAGCAGAGTTTCAATTTTATGTTAAAAACAAGTTCACTACGTAATTAGCCTAGTCTCCTTGGGAGCAGAACTAGTTTTTTTTTTTTTTTTTTTGATGACTGACATCTTTTTGACCTACAAGCGAAACATTCTACCATCATCATTAGTAAATTCTTCTTATGCAAATGTATCCTTCAGTCGTTGATTGACAGCTTTAATGTCGAATAAATGTGGCAAGCAACCGAAGCTCTTCCCTCTCGGGAACGCAGAAGGGACGGGCAAACGTGTGCAAACTTTTAAATTGTCAGTTTGCTTGAACACTTTTTGTGATTTTGAATTAGCTCATTGTCAGCTCAATCAGACTTAAGATCTGGGTATGCACAGCTGTGCGTCTGAGATGGTTACCAAGGCATTTTCAAGGTTGTGAAATAAAATGTGAAGCATAACAACTGTCCAACAACTGTTCATTTAGCTGGTTGCAGTTTTTCATAAATTATGGTGCGTGCATCAATCTCAGACCAGAAACTTGAGCACCGATCTGACCAAAGCAACCTTTTAAAATTTCTTATCATTTAAATAGATTTTTCAACAATATTTAGCTGCGCTTGTTGTTATAATCCACCGACAATGACTCTTTCTTGTGAATGTTGTTATTTGACAAATGATTTTCTTAAAATTAATTGGAGTCTGTCCTGTGTGGGCATTCTTGATTCATCATATTTTGAACAGGGGTGCCCAGAATGAGCTTACGGCAGCGTGAAATTAAATACAAATGTACAAAATATGTCTTAAGCAATAACAACAACAAGAAATAGAGAGAGAAACCAGATTTTTGTTTGTGTGTGTGTGTGTGTGTCTGTACCGCCGTGAATAGCGAAAAGCGTTCGGCCACAGCTATGTTGTTGCCTTTTTATTTGCCAGAGATATAGAAGAGAGGGAAGAGAGTCACATATGATGTTGTTGTTGCAGGTCTGCACGAGAGGAGAGCACGCTTATGAAATTGTTGTTGCTTTATGTAGGGTTATGGGGCGCGTGAATTGTTTACGCGCGAGCTGTTCCCTTGCGCAAAACAACAACGAGTGGGCACCCCTGGTTTGGACTATAATTTTGAGCGCATATTTAAAAGTGTTGGTTCTTCAATCCAAATGGTTTGGTCTATCCGGCTCGATGTCATATGTCCCTAGCGAAAATATGAAACGAGAGTTTCTATTTCGCTTTCCCCAAGATATGCAAGAGGTTTTTTATGCTTAATAGTTTGGAAGAGTACAAAATCAAAGCTTTATTTCCTTGGTATGCTTAACATCCCCTTAAGAACCTGTTCCATAGTCAGAAATCGCGGAACTTAAGCTTTCTTAAGCGTCGCAATCACTCAGAGAATAAATGAGCATTTTTTATTTGGATCAAAAATTTTCGAAGTCATAAGCAGGGTTTGGATGAAAGTTCTTGATCCCAGAACAAACTCAATCTAACATAAATAATCTAATGAACTTCTTGATTCAATTACTTTTAATTACTTTTCTCTACTGCCCTAGTCTATGAAAGCCAAATTGCAGCACAAGTTTTGTAGATATGCGGTTCGTACCTTCTAAAGATATTTAGAAATCTAGATTATATATCGATTTGAAGCAGAAATGATAAAGATCAGATGAACGATACTCAAGTTATGACCAAAAGAAAGTAATATCCCCCGCCCTGGTAGCGTCATTTATGGGTCAGTTTTGCAAATCCCTCATTGTTCAATGCAAGCAGCGGCGCCATCTAGTGTTCAGCAGCGCTGCTTTCAGCTGCTACTTCAGGTACAGAGTATATTACAGTCGGGCTCGACCGACTTTCTTATTTGTTTTTTCCTCTATTGATATAAATTGACATACCGATCGTCATAATTTTTCGTGTTCAACTTGAGCTATTGAAGCTGGACTTTGTCTGGCTATTTGAAGCACCATATTCACCTCTTTAAACGAAAATGTAAATACACCATAAAAATGCCAAAATAAATCTTCCCAAGTGAACAACGAAGGAGACCAAACCCGAACCATTAACAGACCCAAGTGCCATGATCAATTTCAAATGCAAAATAAAGGGGCCACCACCCCAGTAGAAGGAGTGACAATGGCAAATGAACTGCCTCTACTATACCTATACCACGTTCAGACGTTCATGATGATTTACTAGGACTTTCAAGGCAAGGACACGTGAAAATTGCTCTATTATGAGTTGTTAAGAGTTGGGCTGAGTAAACACTGAAGAGAGACAGCGACACGAAAATGGACATGGATATGGGCATGGATATATCTCAAGGGTTGCCTCTTTGGCGAACTTGTTTCCTGGCCTTGTTAATCGACTGAAAGGAAACAGGAACAAGTTCAACTGGTTTTTTGGCTGACCAGAGCGCAAAATTACAAATTAAAACGAAATAAATATGCCTTTTGTTATATAATATTAAAAAAAAACACACACGCAAAATAAGGAATCTGTCTTGCTTTCTGTGATTTCAGAAATGACAATGATATGCCCCAGCCGGAGTGGACAAAAAATTAGCGCGGTTTTGCAATTTGCCACGGCTAACAAATCACAAATGGCAGACAACCAGTTAGAAATGATTTTTTTCGTTTTTCGAAAATTAATGACTGTCATTAGAGATTAAAACTATTACAAATCCTTCGATACAAATGCATCTTTAAGATTGACTAATGATGTACGGGCAGGGGTAAAGGTTTATGTGTGAAGTTCAAACCGCCATCCCTAACTCAAACTCATGTCAAATGTCGCGCGCAAGAAAAAACCGAAAAAGAAGAAAATTCCCAAACTAATTACATATGCAAACGAGTTGCTGCTAGTTTCTATTTTCTAGGGGAGAAAGTCGTATGTGAAAGGGGTTTGTTTTATTTGTTATTTTTTGTTTGTTTGCATTTATACTCGATAAGAAGGTTGCCTCCCATCTGGGATTTAAGTCTTTTGATGTGGGTTAAGCATTTTAATTAGTGTACAATATGAAAATTTCCTTTACAGTTGTGTAAAAGTTGTAAGACCAGGTGACCTTTTTAACCCGACAGCAGATAAAAAACAAACTCAAGATATAGATAGCTTAGTTTTATGACAATGCCATAAAGCAGCTGTGTGTATAACCAGGTCATGGTTTATGCCACCTTGAAGCGTGCCATTTGAAAAAATGAGAGATACATTTATTAGTTCTAGGCTCAACTATGTCATCAGGATAATAAAAAATTTTTATGATCATTTTAAGTGGCTTCAAGGATATAACTAAAGACAGCTGACCACTTAGCCATTTTCAGTGAAGGATCATAAAGCATTCAGTAATAAGAAAACGCAAAATTAATTGGATTCACCTTGAAAAGATATTTGGATATTATTGGGTAAATAAATGTTTTTTTAATAACCAACTTTCCTTATAAATTATGCCCTGTATGTGCCTTATTTTTGCCTATGATAATATTTAGGTAGGCTGACCGTGTCGACAACAACAATAAATCAGCCTCCTCTCAGGTCTCTTTGGTGTTGGCGTCGTATTTTCTGCACATCTGCTCCAAAATCTGATTTACTTTCTTTTGTGTCTGTGCTGGTCCAGCAGCGCTTGGCGATCAGTGAAAACGGTAGTTGAGATTGAGTGAGATGGCAGGCAAGAGGAAGGTTTTGTATTTTTTCTTCACCCAAACACAAAAGGCAAAGAAAATTAGCAAAGCCAACGACAACGATTTCATTTAACCAAAAAAAAAAAAAAAAAAATACAGAAATAAAAGGGCGATCGCACAAGCAAGATTAGCCCGGAGACAGGAAGAGCAAAAGTAACCAAGGCAAACAACAGTTGCTGAATAATGTGAACAGAGTAATGTCAAATTTTTGCTAACAGAGAAGTGTTAACATAAAAGCAGACCAAGTTTGAATCAAAATATTTTATCCACACAGCATTTGTTGAGTCTCTTCTTAGAGATTGCCGGAATGAAATCTTATATTTTGTCGTTTAATTTACTATTCTTAAGCTGTACAAAGTTTGTCAGTTTAAAAAGTTTTGCTTGTTCGTCGGTGGAATGAAAAGTTATTGCCAAATTAGGCACTTATAAAGTTGCTAGATGTACTTAAACTGCATTGTCTTTAATTCTGTGATCAATTTAGAAATTTTTTTGAAATTTGAATGAAAAAAGTAAAAGTAAGCATCTCTTAATTTCAACCGTTCCACCTTCAATTGATTCAACCGTTCCACCTTCAATCGATTCGCTTGGATTCAACTTAACTTCTTGTTAGCTCAACCAAGTATAAGTAGCCCTCTAGATGTGAAAATGCAAAAGTGTGCAACGGCTGAATGAGCTAGCGCCTCAATCCATACGTTGTTCGTTAAGTGCAAAAGGTACCGGGTTCAACTTCCAGTCAAGCGCAAACAAATTTTACTATTTTTTCTAAAAGACTTAAATGAAGCAAGTCGGGTAAAGAGTGGGTCGTAGAAGTTAGTTGTACAGCGGGGTCCCTCTAATCCTATGGAATATGGGTGGAAAAGCACCAGCATTATTAACCAGCGGTTGTAAATACTAGTTGCCGCCGCTTCCCTTCCCTTTAAATCCAATGTTGTTATGTCACATTCACGATTCTTCCGAGAAGCCCTCAAAATGTGAGGAATCCGCTCATATTGAGTCCATTGTTCTTGGTTTTTCCCTCTGTGTACATAAAGTGAATTTGCCTAAATTCTATGATAAATTTGGAAATTTTTAAGCTGTATTTACACTTGTCTGTTATCTCATATGATATGGCTGAAAATTCCTCAGTTCATTGTGAGTTGGATGTCAAAAAACTCATACGAGAAACTCCTATTGGCAACTTTTCATATATTCATTACATTTTTTGAGCTTCTCATATGAGAGATCAGATAAGTATAAATACAGCATTAGTGAATTTTGACTTGCGTTTAAATTTTTCAATGGATTTAAAAAGAATTTTGTTTGTTTAATATGTTCCGAATTTGGCAGTGCCAGCAAAAACGAAAAGTAAAATGAAAAAGTCAGTCACTCATTTTCGATTGTTCCATTTTGGATCGTTTCTCTTGGAATTGTGGTGTCTCTCTTATGTATTTAGTGTCAATATCATTTGGACCTGTGGTTTTCAAAAAGAGAATTGTTAACATGAAAATGAATCCGAATCGAAATCAGAATCTCGTTCGATTTACTTTTCAAACGTAGTGGAATTGAGAACATGTCTGATAGTCACTCTCCTATCTATCTAGTACCGATCTCGCTTGAGTGGAAGTTGGCACATGCCTGATAAAGTCATCCAAGTTAAGCTCAAAATACAATCATTTTTGACAGTAAGGTTTTATTTTTAATAACCCCTGTGGCTGTAACTAGGCATCATCATTTCGAAACGGCCAGTTAACACCCCGCGCACAACGCGGTGCGCTCTCTAAGTTTCTCTCTCTCTCTCTCTCTTTCTCTCTCGCACTAAGATTGCCTGTGTTGAACGGTTAGGGTATGTTGCTGTGGTTGTTGGTGGGGGGGTGGGTGGTGTTAACTGGCCGTTTTTTGCCCATAACTTGAGTATCGTTCATCCGATCTTTATCATTCCTTCAACAAATCGATAAATAATTTTGTTTACAAGGTATCTCTAGAAGGAACGAACGATCTATCTTCAAAACTTTAGGAGATATGACGTTTTTTCCAAATTGCGGGGGCGGGAGGGGGCGTGGCAAAAATTGAAAATAAACTTGATCTGCCTGCAAGTATAAGAAATATATGTCCCATACATGTCAAACCTCTATCTCTTACCATCTCTGAGATCTCTTCGTTCATACGGACAGACAGACGGACAGAGGGACGGACGGACATGGCTATATCGAATCGGCTGTTGATGCTGATCAAGAATATATATACTTTATAGGGTCGGAAACGATTCCTTCTCCCTGTTACATACTTTTGCACAAACTTAATATACTCTATGTACCTTCGGTACAGAGTATAAAAAGAAAAAAGTAGCCGAAGGGCGCAGCAGCAACATCTACCAGGAACAACAATTTTGTGTGGTTTTTCTTTGCGATTTCTACATTTGCTTAGTTGCTGGAAAGCGGGGCCGCCCACACTTGCTTGAGATTAAATTTTGTTATGGTAAATGTACTAATCCGTACATGCATAATAATAACACAATAGTTTTATTAGAATTGCGGAAATATATTTAGTTAGCTCTGCTCGAGATCTACGAATCAACTGAAACTTTACTTGGACTTGCTCGTCGATTGCTATGACAAAAGAGGCACAGGCTCCTACATCCCTCCCTTATTGTTAGGCCGAGAGAGTTCACCTTGCCTTGTATCGGTACTTCTCATTTCCGCTTTCTTACACTTCTGGGAATTGCTAATAGTTCGACATTTTTTGCATGAATTGGGGAAATCCAGATAAAGCCCAATCAAACCATAAATCGTCTTCTTCTTAATTGTCCAGATCTCCGGTTTCAGAGACTGGGACCCTTATAGGTATCTTTTTAGATGACTAACGTTCCGGGTCACGGTACGTTGCCCATCGGATAGCTTGACGCTGTTGTCATCCCTTTCGGTGACTTCATATTCAGTTGTGTCGAAATTCGGAGTAAGTTACCTATTAACTAAATCAGCGATGGTCATCAGTACCCCCTGGGGGGCGAAGACATTTCGCTATTTACACGTCAGTCGCTGTCAGGTCGAGGCAAATTCACGGCGCTTTTACTTTTATTCACTTGAATGTTGCCCTGAAGTTTGCAACGCATAGAAGGAATCATCTCCACCCACAAAAATTGTCCTTATTCTGATCAGCATAAAGAGCTTAGTAGATTAAGCTTTATTCATCTTTTGGTAGTTAGTTAAACTGTCAAAAGTACTACCATTTTCATATTAGTAAAAGTTGTGCATTTTCTTTCCAAAATCGCAACATTTAGTGCTACGAAATTCGTTATCCGTCTATTCGTGAAATGAAAAGTAAGCTTGTAATGTCGCGTAGGTGCCTTATGCGACATTACATAGATTAAGATTATATTTTTTTAAAATATTTTCAAAATAAATCAAAAATTGGTAAATTTCGTAACATGCAATATAGAGTTCTTACGTGTCGTAGTTGGCTTATGACGGCCCTATTGCAAATTGTCCTTTGTGTTCCACGCATCCTATAGTATAAATATAGTTCTAACCAATTTTGGTGTGTCGATTTAGATGATTTTTTCTCTTCATAACTAGTTACTAAAAGCTGTATTCCTCTTCCTTTTGGTTATTTTTAAGCATTCTTTTGTAGTCTTAATAGTTGCACCCAAAAAAATGGAATCTGTTGTTAAAGTAAATGATTATATTAAGCAGCCAAATAAACATATGAACAATTCAGGGAGATGGGACCAAATGTTGTTCTCTATAAAAAGTTCTGCACGAATGGTTAGCAACACTTCAAGGTTCGGTCACGCAATTAAGGGGTGGGTGTGTGTGTGTGTTTATATGTATGCTTTGAACAGTTAGATATGTCACGTGTAGGAATTTTGTATATAAAATGCAAGACCTAAGCGGGGGGTAAGCAGGTACTCAATATGATTTCATCATCAAAAATGGTATAAAAAATATGAAAAACTGACATAAAAATACACGCTTCATTAGAAGAATATAAGCAAACAAACCAAATGAACAGACAGATGGGAAGCGAAAGAGGGAGAGAGTCAACGAAAGTGAAAAATAGAGCAGGCAGGAGCATATGTTGGCAACTGCCACAAGATCTTTGCAGACCCTTAAGAAGACCACGCCCTTGGCAATTAAAGGGTTAATTTTTGGCCTCTTGAGGATGTTGCTGTTCTTTGGCTGCTTGTCATTGGTTCAGAGATTTATGTGTGCTCAGGTAATAAAACATCTTTTGGGTTGGCTCAACAAATTATGCAAAGTTTGTCAATCTTGAAGGTCAAAACTCCATTTTTGGCAAACTTGTTATATTGGAACAAAAAATATATGTACATTGTGCATATATAGATAGATAAATTATTTCTTTGTTTATGATTTGTTTGGTTTTGGGCGGTTTATCGGTGTGGAGGCTCATTAATCAATCGTGTGTGTGTGTGTGTATATAATTGCAAAACAAGCGGCAGTAAAAAAGTAAATTACTATACAAAAATATATGTAAGTACTTTGCTTAAAGCTTTCTTATCGGACACTTCAGACATTTTCTTATCAGCTCTTTAAAAAAGCAATGTAAAGAACCATTATTTTGTTACGATTTTACTTCAGTTATTGTTGTGCCTTTACTTTGTTTCGTAATTATAAGTAATTGGAAACTTGGGGGAGGGGGGAAAGAAAAATATATATTCAAATATATATAAGGGGGCAATGCTTCACACAGTTCTTATGGCGCCAAATTCAAATTAACTTGTCTAGACATAGGTAGACTTGGTCATACGCAGTTCTAGTCTTTTATATACATTTATTTCGTACACATCTAGGTATTACATTCAAAGACAAGACAGAAAATCGGTCCCGACTGTAATATAATCTGCACCTGCGAGAGGGCTTGACTATCGTTCATACTATCTTTATTAATCATTTGGTGGATCGATAAATAATCGTAATTACCAAATAACTACTACATATAGAGGAACTATCCATCTGGCTTCAAAACTGTGGGAGAAGTGAGGTTTTAAAGTGAGGTTTAAATTGCGGTGGAGATCTGCCTGATCTGATCTGCCTGCACATGAACCTCTAGCTCTTACCATCTCTGAGATCTGTTTGTTCATACGGGCAGACGGACATTGTTATATCGATACTGCTGTTAATGCTGAACAAGAATATATGAATTTACTTTATAGGATCGGAGATACATACATTTGCACAAACCAAATATAGTCTGTGTACCTTTAGTACAGAGTATCAGAATTCAAGTATTTTATACATATACTGGGAAAATGCAAACAAAAGTACAATCGATTGCTGGCATTTTGGTTTCCTTGAATCGATCCATGAAAAAAATCTTATGAAATATTAACCTAAAATAGTATTTTTTGGATAAAATCTCGTCATTTCATTACATTACACAGTACTTGGGATCTTATTCTTGATCAATTACTGGATATTCACATTTACACCAATTTGATTTTTTTATATTTTACTTCCACAAATTTGATTCAGAAACTGATAAAACGAACTCTTGTGACCCAAAAGTACCGGGAATTTGTCTATAAATCAAAAAATCTTTATTTAATCTTGTAAATTCATTTCATCCCCCTCAAAGTAGTCCCACCAGGATGCAATAAACTTGTGACAATGTTTTTTTTCCAATTTTCAAAATTCAATTCCTTCAATTCCTTCTTCGTTTCTGTTTCTATCTTTTCTATTGATTCAAAACGGTGTCTACGAAGCGGTCTCTTGAGTTTAGCGAAGAGCCAGAAGCCACATTGTGCTAGGTCAAGCGAATACGGTGTTTGCGGAACGATATGGGTCGAGTTTCTGGCGAAATGATCACGAATTACTGTTTTTGTTTTTACATGAAATTTTGCTTTTTTGGCACCAATCGAGATTTCACTTTTTTGAGGCCCAAATGGTCACTCAAAATGTTTTTCACTCATCCTTTCGATATTCCAACAAGGCCAGTAAGGTCTTGGACTGTCAATCGACTATTTAAGAGCAGCAATTCTTTGATTTGGTTGACGTGCAGCTCATCAGTTGATGTTGATGGTCGTCCTGGCCGTGCCTCGTCGTCAACGCTTTCTCTACCCACTTTGAACACTTTGTAAAAACTCATAAACTCTTGTTTTCGATAGAGCTTACTCACCGAAAGCCTTTTGCAACATTTTCAACTTTGTGGCAGCAAGAATTTCAATCCGCTCACAAAATTTAATAAAACAAAGTTTTTGAAAAGTTTCAGACATTAAAAAAACGTAAAGTTCACTTTCAGCTGTTTACAAAAGGACACGTATCTCAAAAGCTAATAAATATTTTGACGTGTAATTTTGCACTGATGTCAGTGACTGTGTTGCCAACCTAAAAATACTAACATTTATCGCTATCGCAAAACAATTTCTTAGGGGAAAAACCTAAAAGTGTGCAACATATTGTTAACTCGACAACTTATTATCCGATCTTTATAAAAAATTTGAGGGATTATAGATGTTGCGAATATAAAAGTGAGTTTATATCTAAAAAATTGTGGGAGTTATTCATAAATATTAATTATGTGAAGGGGGTGGGCTAGCAAAATTTTGAAACCATCTGCGTGCAGCCAATAGGAGTCTACATTTCAAATTTGGTTGCTCTAGCTCTTCTAGTCTCTGAGTTCTAGGTGTTAATGGACGGATGAAAGGACAGACGGAGTGAAGGACATGGCTATATCGATTCGGCTATTGATGCTGATCAAGAATATATAAACTTTATATTTTCGGAAATAATTCCTGCTGCCTGTTAAATACATTTGCACGACTTTAGTGTACCCTTTTTACTCTACGAGTAACGGGTATAAAAATCTCCAAAAACAATGGAACTGAACAGCTTTTTTGTTTCTTCTTGAAATTGGAGCACATACACACCATCTCTGTGGCCGTTGTTATTCGACAAATGACTTTCTTCAATTGGCGTCTGCTCTGGCGTAAGCTGACTGATTCGCATCTGTTCGAAATTTAGTTTTCGTCCATTTCATCTTGCTCATCTCTAATTTTATAAAACATACATACGAAAATATATGTATGCAGACAGCTATACCAAAACAAGTTTATAGTATAAAGCTGGCAAATACAATTGCGTTTTTATTTTAATTATACACATTTTTATTCGTTTGCGTTCTAAATATTTGTTTGCTGCTTTGTATTTCGCACAAAATGTGTTAAATGAGTTTTTCGTTCATGTTTGCGGATCTCCCCCTTCAGCAAGCACTTAAAAAGTTAAACATTCCAAATAAAGAAACAACATAAAAAAGTCTAATGTAGCGAAACGTATGGAATAAACAATTTATTCATATAAAACAACACATTTACCTAGTTTAAAAAGGTCTTCAAAATGTTCAGAAGTCACATTTGGATAACGAAAGTTTATTCTGTGCATATATACATACATATGTATAAGTGTATGGTTAAATGTCGACTTATCAGCAATGTCTTTCGACAGAGTTTTTATTTGATTAACAAATTGGCCAGCAAAGTGAATGAACGGAAGTATAAGTGGAAATTATTATTTATTATGCTCTTGCTAAGGGTATATTAAATTTGGAAATTAGATTGGAAAACTAAAAGCGACTATTTAATATGAGAGAGAAACTTTTGTAAGACCTTGAGATCAAATGATATGAATTAAAAGATAGTTAAGATATTTGAAATCAAGCGGTTTTCACTTTAACATATTGAATTAAGTGAAGTAAATCATTTTGTATAGGAATTTTAATTTAAAAACTCTAAACATTTGTTTTTGGAAGCACTTAGCACTCCTTACTAACTATCTTAGCTAAGAAGGGAAATTCATTTAAATTTTTTTTCATACAGAGAATGGACGATTCTTTGCCATATATTCTTTGATTATGTTATATTCATAAATCTTATAAACAAAGGTTCTAGTAGGTTTAAAAACAAACAGATGCTGATAAGGCATGTACTACATACATATATACTTTATGAGGCCAGTTATGCGTTGTAGACAATTGTAGTACCCTCTGCAAGGGTATAAAAAGAATAAATTGTTTTCATTCATATCTTATCGGGGCTTAAAATCCATTATAGGGGGGGCTAGAAAAAAATATAATAAAGCGAATCTCTTCTATGTGCAAAATGAGTTGAGTTAGGCCGATCACAACAAAATATACGCACTTTGAAATGAGTTTATGCCAATTTTAAAAATGGAGGTCACTATTTCGACCTTGACTAAAGCGGAAATGAGACACTGATAAGATACTACTGAGAGGAAGTCGAAAGAGTATAATTTGCAATAGCTTTGATGCCTTATTTTTGATAACTGCGACGCCTATGGAGTGCTTTGTTGATGTAGCTTTCGTATGTCTGTTTCTGTCTCATTCTGCCTTCTTCTTAAGAGTCCAATTATTTCTCATTTGTTGCTTTACGCACACTGTAAAAAGGGTGTTTGATTTAAGTGTCACTCAGCCCGAATTGAAATATTTCATGCTGCAAAATCAAGCTCTCATCTCTAATTTTTGTTAGTAATCCAAATGATGAGTCGTTAAACAGATGCGCAAATTGGGGCGGCACATGAGATCATGGCAAAATTTGTCTTGTTATACAATAACAATAATGAACACATGCGACTCTCTGTGAGGGTCATGAACTTGTTTAGTTGCTTAAGTGGGATTATGTTATGTGTATGCCGTTTTGTCTTGTCTTTTTTTACTTAGGTCAGTAATCTAGGAAAAATTATGAAAAGTGAAATCTAATGACTTTATAATTACTTGAATGTTTCCCAAAAGTTTGTCTTCAACCCACGCTCTGGCTTCTTGATGAGTCAATTTCTCGAGTCACACAATTCGACGCGTGCCCTTAATTTATACCTACAAGTTCTGACGACAAATTCTGCCTGAACTGTGACTTATGAAGTCTCAACATTTGCAAGTCGTATTAATGATCTCAACCCACGTCAATTAACTTCAAACCGCCCACTAGCCATGAAAAAGCATTAAAGCATAGATTCAGTGTAACCATAAAAGGTAGGGATTTTGTCTCTTAGTTTGGGCAAAGCCAGCTCTACCACTTGAGTCATACTAAGTAAGATGGAGGTTTGGTGTCAGTCATGAAGCGGGGCACGCGTAACGATCAGCCAGAATAATCTACAGATCATTAATCATTTAGAGGCAAACTAGAAATGACTCCTCTTTATATGGTTCTTTCTCAATAAATGGTGTTAAATATGGTTGTATGTATGTTCTTTATTTTGAGCTGAGCACACGCCACAGTTGAAAGTCAAAGTAAATGCACCTTTTCTTTTCTACCTGTAATTATCTTTTGTACAAAATTTTCCTTTTTACTTTTCTTTTGTTGGCGTAATATGTAATTAATGAAGTTTCTTTAAGTGGTGCTGTAGTTATTAAAAATATGATAATTTTTCTATATGATGTCTTTATCAAAGATGATAATGTTGGGCTATTAAGAATTGGAGAAAAGGTGAAAGTCATGCATAACGGCGATGTTAATAAACAAAAAACGAATCCATTCGGGCAAAAAAAAAAAAACAGACATGAAAACTAGTAAGCAATTGAAAGGTTAATCCCTCACTGATGAAACTTTGAACAAACATCAAAAATAAAGTTCTGTTTTATGATCGGCAAAACATTCCCGGAAAAGTTAAGTTATGAAAAATGCTTGTGGTGGAAATTATTGTTGCCTATAGTCAACTACAAGAGTTTTCAGCGTTGTTCATGCTCTAAGGATTGCAGACGTCGTCTGAAAAACTAAAAACGATCTCAGAAATTTGTTAGAAACAACGCCTGTCAAAACTGGTTAGAATAAAGATTGTTTTGTGCGTATTTCAATACGTTTCGTTCTTAGGTAAGCTTAAATGTATTACAAATCGTTGTAATTAATCAAAACTGATCGTTTTAGAATCACAACTTTTTCGTTCACACTCTAAAAAGTATAAAATTGATTGGTAAAGGCCTTTTCTCACACGAGAAGTAAGGTGAAGTTTCATACAAAAATTGAGGGAAGAAGAAGCAGAAGTAACGATTTCGCCACATTTAACATTTAGCATGTTTGCAGCTAAGAATTGATATAACGCTGAGGCTGGAAAGACACTTTCAATTTTTAGGGACAATTATTGTCGCAATTTTTCATTAATGGACTTGAATAGATGCTCAGTATCATCTCAGCCTCTTAAAAAACATTGTGCGGCCAATTCAAGCATACTTTGATTCGTTTATATCATCGACTTTTCCTCATTGCCGGAAAAATGTGACTAAAATTGTCTCTAAAAATTAAAATTTTCTTTTCAGCCATAGCAGCACATTTGTGGAGTCTATGTAAATAGGCTGTGCGCCTCGCTTTATTTTAAACAGCTGAACTAACACTTAATGTCACGTTGCGCCTTCTTATACTATCAAGCCATCAGCGATCAACTGTAGTTCAGTAAAAAATATAGCGAGAAGGTGAAGCTTAATTCATTTTCTACACCCAGAGAAATCTAGCACGAAATGGCGAGACTTAAATCGGCTTCAATTTAGTTTTTTGAATTTCTTGATTCTTTAAAGACGAAAACTGCTCGAATTCGAGAAAACAATTGATCTTGACTTTGAACTTCCGTGTGTTATTGACGAAAAAATCGTTTTATGGATTGAATAAAATATAGACAATGTTAAAATACACCTCAAATAGAAATAAAACGAGAAAGGAAAGCTAACTGCGTCTGTGCCGAAATTTTAATACACTTGAAAAACCTCGCTCCAAAGGTTAGCGATTTCGACCAAACCTAGCAGATCAGTTTGAAAACATTTAATTTTAATAATGACCGAGTTTAAGAACGCTAACATTGAAAACAAACAAGTTTTTCTTACAAAAACCCATTTTTCGAACGATAGTCTCTATGGCAGGTACAAGAAGTAGTCATCCGATCCAGGCGGTTCCGACATATTATCAGCATGTAGCCAAAAGAAGACTCCTTCTATACGTTGCAAACTCCTGGGCAAAATTATAATTCACTTTTCAAGTGTATAAAAAATAAATAAGATGAAAAACTATGCTCCCTACATGGACTTGATCCACAGCCTCCATGTTTTCTGAGCGAATGTTGTGTCCACTCAACCACGTCCCTTGCTGTTCGCTGAGCGGCAAAATGGCAACTGCGTACATTCTTAACTGTGGTTTCGACGCCACGTCTTTTCTTTGGCTGATAGTCGTGTGGGCTAAGGTGCCGTCGTCCCTGTGTTCTGTGTTCGGAGGTTCCGAGGTGAAGTCCCAGTAAATTAAGTAAAACAAAACATTTTTAATGGTATCTTAAAATTAATTACAGCTTGATAAAAAGTAGGTGGTGATGGTGTTGGTCGGTCGTGTCTCCTCCCCCAGAGGCAGAGGGCCATAACAGGATATTCTACCTAAATCCAAGAAGATCTATGCTTGAAATCGATACTTTCTTACAACCAAGAAGATCTATGCTTGATATGAAGCCTACTTAATTGAAAACTAATAATTTTAATCTCATATCAGTTTTTCAGTATTTTCGGCTTGGATCCAAGAATATTCCATTTTACCATGTGTTTGTTTTAGTTATTAACATTTTCTTCTTTCTGAAAAATTTATATAAATCGTAGATTATTAATTCGCCGCTACTGGGACTTGAACTCAGTACACACAGAAATTCACACAAGGCATAGCCGCTTAACTGTTTTCAGAAAACTGTCGGATGGTTGACAAGCTGAGAGATGATAAATCTTCTTTTTAAGATTTCTAAGCTCATTTCAAGGTTTTTCAATCTTGTTTTCATAAGATTGCAAGTTTCTTGAAAACGAGATTTTCAATCTAGATTTTAGATTGATTTTTTTTTCTTAGTGTACTTTTGACATTAAAGCTGGTTGATATCAAGCACGACCGGCTTGGTTATTTCTTTGAGTTTTCACTATTTTGATGTTCTGGGTTATTTTCGCAATTTTACTTTTTCAAAAACCAATTGGGATTAGTTTAACAAAAGAGAATATTTCTGCTCTGTTCTATGATGACCACTTTTATGTTTAAACATTTTTCCACAATTTATCAATTGTCCTAAAACTAAACTTAAATGCAACCAAATGAGCAACACTTTAGGCTGAATGCTAGAGTAGGCAGCCCCTAATTATTTGTGGCATTTAGAGGATTTGCAAATTGAATGTAAAAAAAAAACACATATATAATAAATTCTAATAAATTTCGTTTCAATTAATTGATTTTCCATGGTTAGGCGCCTAATTTACGCTAAGGAGCCGCCATAAGCAAAAGAATTTTGCAGCTGACCAATTGAACCAGCTGACTTTTTTTCCCACTTTCTTACTTAGCAGCCGATAGTCGTCGGTCAGGCGCAACAAATCAGCAAATTGCTTACTTTTACTTTTCTCTCTATCTCTTTCATTCGCTGTTGGCTCTTTAGTAGCATTTTAAACTATAACAGTTCGATTGACCTTTGGTCATCTGTTACCTAGAAATCTCAGCTTTTGTTCTCTTTGGCACAAACCTTGTTCTTGGGCCAAAAATTATGATGCCCATTGTTCTATCAAAGAGCAGGCACACACATCTATTACAATCTTATTTATGGGCAGTTTGTTAGGCTGGACCAAACTGTCAGCATAAACAAGCAACGTGTGTGACCCAAGTAAGCAAAAAAAAAAGAAACAACAAATTTTTTGCTAGGTTTTTCAAGATTGAATTAATTTAAGCTTGGATCTGTAGGTTTGCCTGATTTGTCAGCCGGTTGCGGTTCAATGACTGAGTGGTCATTAGTTGTTACGAAGGCACTTACGGGCTACAAGTTGCTGCTATCAGTCAGTCATATTCGCCAATACACGAGTCCCACTGGACTGACTGAGAGGTTATTGAATTACACTAGTCGGTAAAAGAAATGTTTGAAATTTAAACGGTTCAATTACAAATCAAGCTATGGCCCTACCGTAGCGTATATAACTTATGTTCCACATCACCGCAATGACCGCATTTCAATACTAAAAGGATCTTTAGAGCGTTAATAATATCAATTACTAATTTTCTTATTCTACAAACTTAGCAAGTTCTCCTAAGCGGCAAAGGTTAAATTTCAACAAATACACAACTTTTTTGATCAGATTTAAGCGGTTATAAGCTAAATTTACAAAGTCTACAATAATAAATATAAATGTTTTACCAAATGTCTTCTTATTTAACTCGATTCTAGTGAATTAAGCAAACTTTGTAAAGTCTACACACAACCCACGACTATTTTGATTCAATTTTAGTGATTCTTTGACAACTTCAAAAAGTCTACAAGCTCTACAAATTTTGGGTAGAGGTTATTGGCGTTTCGGGTCTAGCCAGGGCAGACTCAAACTTGTTTTATTCGATTTTAAGTACTTCATTCCAACTTTGTAAAGTCTACAAACTCTCCCAAACGGTATAAATGACATTTTTGTTTCACTACATAATTTTTTTTATTCGTCAACTTAGTGAATTTGAGCATGCTTTGAAAAGTCCACAAGCTCTCCAATAATAGAAAAAATATTAATTATGAAGTACTGAGACCTAACTTTATGTAGAGTACCAAATTTTCAACCAAAATAGGGTTCAGGTTTAGCTCAAAAGTTCTCTCACCCAAAGGGAAATAGTCCCTAAAGTCGTCGGCAAAGCCTACTCATCCCCTACTAATCCGCAAGCAGGAAACTTTCAAGTCCATAACTTCATGACCTCGAGCCATTTAAGATCGCTTACTAAAACTCTAATGACCATCCTATCGGATTAAATATCTCATTTAATGATGATTATCATCACTCGAACCCGCAGCTTAGTGTAAGTTTCACATCCACTACCCACCATAAGGCAACCAAAATTGCGAATTGAGATGAGAGAAACAGAAAGAAACATACAAAACTTGAACCGGTTATGTTGTAAGATTCATGTAAGTTCCACAGAAGAGAATCACTTGAGTGTGACTGAACTTTGAGCATAGATTGTAATAAAAGGGAATTCCTCTATGGGCTATTCGATACTTAAACTTAATGATCATAGAGACAAAAAGCATAAAAACAAAAACAAAAACCTTGGAATTGCCATTTGTGGAAACTACAATGGAATTTGGCGGTGCTCAATGCATCATTAGAATTTCAATTGGGAGCCTAAATAACAACTTCCGCTGTAGGTGAAATACGAAAGAGAGGGATAGCCACGATTTGGGAACAAAGGGCGCCCAAGGGCTTTGTGAGAGTTCAACCCAAGCTGAGCAACAGCTATGGTCAACTGGGTGCTCAAAATTCAATTCTGTTGGTTTTAATATTCTGAATAGACTTCAACTGTTTGGCTTTATTTGGGGAGAAAATCCCCCGCCGATTGTTTGATATGGTGGTGGTTTCCTTCAACAAGTGACCATCCACTGACTCTTTGATAGCGGAAGCGGCAGTTGAAACGTGTCGCTTTTATGTCTCTCCCAATTCATTTGCATAATTTTCCAGCTATTTTTCATATGCATTTAAATTTTCTTTACCATTTGACAGGTTGTCTTGGATATGGATTTAATTGAAATTCTTTTTCGTTGCTGAGATGTTTGGTAATTTGTTTTTTTAATTCGTTATGCTTGAAAACTTTTGGTAGTGCGTAGGATCTAACGAAGATTCCCAGGGTTTTGGATGTGAACTTTCTGTGTTTCATTCTATACAAATTTGGCCTCGTAAAACCGCACTGTTAACTGCTCATCATAAAATGTTCACCGCATAAATATTAAACACAAATACGAATGCAATTTCTTTTTAAATTGAGCAGCTGAATGCTGTCGAGGACACGCGTTCGTTGAATACGTATCCCAGAAAGGCACATTCCCTATTCTCTTTCTGTTCTTGGCAAAAATCATAGTATTTTTGCTATCTTTTCCTTAGCATTGTTCCTTAAGGTACTGACACTTCATAAACATGTCATATTTAATAGAGTGCAGGCTACCTACCAACCACCACCAGGGAGTTGTAAGAATGCCTGCTTTAACTTCTACTCCTGGCTGACTCTCACTTGCTTTCTTCTTTTGTCAAATTTTTTGATTGACTCGCACTCTCTTCCTACTGGGCCGGGTGTCTTTTTTTTTTTGATAAAAAAAAAACATCTTTTGGGTGGGAAAAAGGCAAAAAAAAAAAGTTGATCGTTGTAAAATGATATTTGGGTTAGGAACGCATCATGTCATAAATTTGACATTTAATCGTTTTGAGCAGAAAAAAAAATTTACATTCTAAAAAGAAATCTCTTTTTTTCGTTTAGTAGTGCGTCATCAATTATTGGGAAAGGTTTTTAAAAGATTTACTATTAATTATGACAAGACCTATTAGATAAGATTCACTCGATTCTATTAAAGGATAAGATTGCTGATGATTAGATTAGAGATAAAGGAAAGACACATACCAGTCACCTAGATAGATAGAATTTAATAAATGCCGAACGTCATACATATTTAGGAGCACTTGACTCTTCACTTATTAAGCAGTATCACAACTTTTGCTTCGTGTTGGTTCTAGTTTCTTATTTCGCTTTTCTGCTCCGATTTGATACTTTGATGTGTAAAATATTCGCGTAGTGTTCGCAAACGTGCTTAATGATCAAAGAAATCAGATATGTTTCTTTTCAAGAAATGTTTTTGTACAACTTCCTTAAGAGCTTAGACCGTTTATTTAACATGAAACATGAGGCAGGGATGCTCATGAAACAGCTGTACGATCAACCAGCCTCCTTTGTGGTGTAGTTTGTTCATGTTTTAAAGTTATGTGCAAGCATAACGTGACCTCGAGCCGGTAAAAAACTTGAAAGACATTTAAAATATTTAAAAATCTCAAAAAAGTTTTTAAACATTCAACAAAAGTCGGCTGGACAAATTTTTTAAGCAGTTTAAGCCGACCAGGGCAGAGTAATCGAATAAAGTGAACCAATATTTATTATTATTACTTACTTCAAAATGCTACAAGTTGATTGAAACTTATGATTAGCGCACTAGTCACAAAAATAAAAAATTCAAAAAATTCAAATTTAATCCTTAAATATTGAAAGTAAACTATTTTATAGTGCTAAGCTTTTAATGTCTATTGAGTTGATTTTGAAAGTGTGCAAAAAGTTTAACTCGAAATTGAGGTGCGCTTCTAATTGTCTTTAAATCATACGGCAGATTGTTCCCTAGGCGAACAGCATATATATAGAAATGTATTTCGGATGAGGATAACCGATGTCTTAGGCAGATTTTATAAATTAGTACGTCGAAATGTAGAGAATTCAAGTTTTTGATAAAGATACTTTGGTTCTTTGGTGCAAATGCTCTATTCTATATCCAACTATCTAAACAAAGGACGAAAAGCTTTTTGGAGTGATTTGAAATGTGATCAGTTGGCTTTAGTTCAAAAACGTATCTAGCTATATTGTTAAAGCCTACTGAAGAGTCGTTGGGGATAACGATGAAACAGTTCTGTATAGGCAACCAGCTCTTTTTCGGACCTAGAACCAGCTAAACCCACTATTTATATATTGTTTAAGGCTACATTAAGTTTATGTTTGCTAGCTGCATCACTGTGGTCAAAGATTTCCACACCATAGAAGAGACAGGGTGTTAACCAAGTCTTAGCTATTAAAAGTCGAATAGATATAGGGAGAAAGTGCTGTGTTAGGTACAGTAGTCTGAGGGAACCGTATATTTTACTCACAGCCTTATTTATATGATCACTCCAGGAAAGAGTTTGATTTAGCGTGATAACTAGGTTGCATACTTTTTCTGAATAGTCTATTGTGTTATTCTCAATTCTTAATTTTAGTAAATTTCCTGTGTCTACTGCTTTTTTTGGTATATTACAATACATTTCGATTTTATCGAATTTAGTTCAAGACCATTCTTGTTTGACCACTCACTAACTTTAGATAGCTCACAGTTAGACACAGTAATACATTCATTAATTTTAGACAATGGACGGCAAACATACATTTGAACATCATCAACGTACATATGAACTTCATATTCTGATCATTTTAATTTAAGGAATTGAAACAATTTATATGTTCTTTTGTTGTATAAAATACTCGAAAAAGTATAAAAACCAATTGATATTTTAATAATTAACGATATTCTGATATGACATGATTCCTTACAATAGATCCAGCATGGTGATTCTTTTCTTTTTGACTATAGATCATGATGCGGAACTTGTATGCGCAATGGAATACGACGAGGTCGAGAGTCTTCTGTAATACATTGTCAAAAAACTGTTCCGCTTGACAAGCATTACAGGATGCTCTACCTCGAATTTGGCCTGTCCAATCTGCATAAAACTGCCGCCGACATGCATTTTAAGTATGTGCGAAAAGTTTTCAGTATGACAGAACATAGGCTTCCGAACATATTGTCCCGGGCCCTACTACACAAACGTCAGCAATTTTTTCTTCATTGGGAAAACATAGCCAGCACGCAAGGAGTGGGGCTTTCCTTAGAAGATCATTCTAGCTGGGGATCCTGTGCAGAGCAAACGCTTTTTAAAATAGATGCAGCTTACAGGCAGACATGCATTGATGAATCACAAAGAAGCTCCGATCTTAATGGCGAAAACTTGTCGGCACTATTTACTTTTATAAGTCAGTCTTTAAGATTTAGAAAACAAATTATTGAAGAGCAGTTTTAAAAAACGGTAACACCGCTACTTGGGTTCTAAACTACGCAGTTGATCGATGTGATATCTGGGGAAAACCTGAGAAGTCAGGTGTATTAGCAAGTAGCAAAGAATTTGGGTATCAGTGATCGACAGCCGGTTAGACACCAAGTCGATAAGGATAATCTTCTTGTTTAAAATTTTAGCATATATCCTAATAACTACAAATGTAATAAGTAGCTAAACAACATATTTTGAATAAAGAATAACTACTACTACTGCGCAAGTCTTATGTAAATATGTACCATGTTACTATTAAAGTGTTTAAAAATATTTCTCGCTTTTGCCCCATTTCGCCAACGAATTATATAAAGTAAGTTTACGAATACTTATCCGGCTCGAAAGACCAAAAATACAGTAACTGCATTTTGAAATTTATTTTATTATTTTAACAAACGTAAAAGAGTTTGATACACTTGTACCTTCAAGTCAAAGCCACCTTTCTGCCATACTACGAATCATCATATTTTGTCAGTTTAAGCGTGAACCAAACTCGTCAGAGTTTTAATGTATAAAGTTATCTTAAATTACCATTCATATTAAATCAGACAAAAACACCATTCATTTGCCTTTAATAAAATTTAATTACAAAACTTATGTAATCTATTAACCCCATAAACAAATTAACCTTGCTTAAGTTTTTATTCATTATAAAATATAGAAAAACTTAATAAAAAATTGGCACATCGCGTGTCATATGTCAAAACAAAACAAAAACAATACAAAAAAATAAAAAAAATAGTGTGAGGTAAACTTGGGTGTTTTGTAACAAGTAGGAATATAATGCGATATGACATAGTTTCGCTTGGACGCTTTCTCACCATTTCCGACAAGCATTTTTGCATATAAACAATCATTTGCAAGGCTTTTGTCTACCATCAAACGGAGAGTGAAAGGTCGATAAAAACCAAAGTGTTTTAGAAAGGGTTCATTAGATTAGGGTTTAAGGTTTGTTACACTGACTCACATGATGACAAGTAGCCTTGACAACGTTGGGTGAAAATTAAGCTAATTATCGATTCTCAAATAGTGCGGGTAGGCTACTTGACAAAAATGGCAAGAATGGGAGGAGGGAGAAGGAAGGTAATAGCAGGCATTGACACTGTGCCAAACTCAATGACGTAGTTTGTTAAATATGTTTAAGAAGGGGAGGAGAGGAGCAAGGAAAGAAGGTGCTTATCTTAAACATTTTTAGTCTGTAGCCGGTTATTAGCCAACATGATGGAAAGATATCAAATTGTGATCCAAGGTTCAAAGCTTTTCCTTCACTTTAGAAATGGCGTGATTTTAACACTATTGCCACTCAATTAAAATGATGCAATATCGATTCCAGTAAATAAAATCCATGGGATCGCTTGATATGCCATTTTAAAAGATCAAACTTTGGTCGCTTTCAATCGACACTGTACCTCACCTGATTTACGTTTCTCGTTCCGATCGGGTACCACCAGACTTTTAGCGCGCTTTACTCTTAAAGAACGTCTGCGTATGGAACGCAAAAAAGCTTCAGGCATGCGTGAAAATCTTTGCGGTGTTTCCGGAGCCTTTGTACGTTCCGGCAGAAAGAAATTCTTGACGGCCAACATGTTGAATAGATATGAGAGAGAGAATTGATCCCTCGTCGATTGTCTAGGTCTTCGTTAGGCGCGTGTTGGCAATGAACATCACCTTTTATTCTTAATTCTTTTGCAGTATTTTTGCTATTTTTACTTTGTTTATGTTTGTGGTAATCCTTTTTCGTTTGTATTTGTGTGTTATGTATAGAAATAAGTATTATTTTGTTTTTGCACTTTTTGGCTTCCTTCGACACATTTTGCCAAATTTTTGTAATCGAATTGAATTTGGTTTTTTAACAAATTTAGATAAATGACGTATATTTTGATCACCTTTTGTTGTTAAATCGAAAAAAATACGACGAAATTACGCGAAGACCCTAAAACGCACACTCGACACAAACTTTTTCCGTCTCACACGCCCATGCAGCGCGCTAGTCTTAACACAACTGAAATGAGAGAAATGTGAAACAACACAGACGGCTGCTTAGGCTGAGGGTGAGTTAACAGTGCCATGTTAAGGCTAACAGGTAAGATAGACGAATTTGATTGAAATTGCATTTACTGTAAATGATTTTTCTTATGAATCAAAAAATTTGTTAAGAAGCGACTGATTCACAAATTTCGAAAATAAATATTTATCATTTTATATGACGGCCTTTATCGTAACAGAGCTCTGTAAACATTTCATGAAGAGAGCCACAAAAGTAAAGAGAAGGTGGGGGTTGATATTTTGAAGAGAAGTGAGTAAAAGAGAACGGCCTCATCATACGGAAATCAAAATGCAATAATAAATAACGCTGTTGCTGTTGCTGCTCTTGGCTGATGCTGTTGCTGACAATGATGATAATAATAATGCCTGCTGGAGGGGTCTGTCTTGTTGGACCCCGCCGCCGTGTGGTCTATGCGGTGGTTGTGGTTACTGCTTGGCTTAGGCTGGGGGGTTTCGGTTAGTGGGCTGCAATATGAATTCACTTCCCGAGAGCTGAACATGTGCCACTGCTGCTGGATTGTATATTATTATGCACAATAATTTGTCGATTGTTTTTGTTATTCAGTTGAGGATTTATGCAATAGATAAATTGTGGAACTACCGGGGCACATGATTACCAAGTGGAAGTGCCACTTATGAGATTTATGATCTAAAAGACATCAGTTTAATTTTTGTCAAGAGAGAGTTTTTATTACGGGAAATTTTTCAAAATTGAAGTGAACTAAATTCAAGGAGGAGAAGGAGAAATGAAAAGATACTAGCCATTGGGCCCAGGCCCAAAAATTCATATGTAAAGTTTACAATCTTCTCTAGTAATTGAAAAATGTGGCTAAATGATGTAATTTTTCTTTAAAACAAACTATGCTGAGTCCAAATGACAGTCATTTAAACCCAAATAATGGTCCTACCTCTTAGAAACAAGGCTGCAAACCGGTTCGGAACCGAACCCCTAAGAACCGGTTTTGCGCGCGTTTATTGGGTCTGACGAGTCATACCATCAACCGAACCCCTAATATTTTAGACTCCTTAAAACTGAACCCGAACAGGACAACTTTTTCGAAAAATTAGGTTCGGTTCACAAAATTTAAAAGTTTTTCTAACGACACACACACATGGAAATATAGAAATTCCTTGAAATCTGACTGCTATCATTCAAGAAGTTCTTAAATCCTACGATCAGTTCAGATTTATACTATCACCGACGATAATGGATCGAATATGGTTTGAGCAGGAGAACTTTTGAATGACAACTGCAGAGCAGAAAAGTAATGCAACTATGAAGAATCTAATGTTGATGAAGGTTGCCCATGTGAATCAAAAGCATTTCTCGATTTGGACGATGCCGAAGTTACTTCAATATATTCCATGGAGGACTCTACAATTACAGTTCGTTGGATAATTTTAGTAGTTAACGATTTTTTTAAGAAAGTTCAGTTTGACATTAGTAGAGTTCGCACACTTTGTAAGAAACTCCTTACTCATACTATATGAAATCTATTGCATATAGAAAAATTGCAAAAAAAAACAGTGCTAAACTGTGTGACGCGATAAAACACAACCTACAAAATGTGCAAACGTTTACTAACTCCTAAGGATTTTTACATTCAGAGAAAAGAACTCCAACTTGAAACATCCGCATTGAACGTAGTTCAAAATATACGTATGTAACTTGCTGAACCCGCCGCGACTTCGTCCGCTGTTTTTGGATATTAATATGATTGGCTTTATTTTATCTTGTAGACAGTTTCGAGTTCACAGCTTATAAAAATAAATCACAATTTTGAGTGATAAATGGAGTGGGGTGTACAAATGTTAAATTGTATCCCATCCCGTCCTAAGGGATCCAACCAAATTTTCTAGGCGCTCGGAGACTCCAGATTTATATATTAATCCCTTACTGTCAAGTCGATGCTGAAAATATACTCTTTATTGATAAAACTTCGACATACATAAAAAAATAGGAGTCCAACATAATGATTGGGAATTACAAATATGTCTCGTCTCGTTAAACCAATGAATACGAACTAAAGATCAAAACGAAAAAATTGAGGAAAGCTAACTTCGGCTCGACCGAAGTTTATATACCCTGGTAGCTTGTTTGATTTATATAATTTAAGGATTTTAATTGTTTTCTTCGAACCTACTTAGCTGAGTTATTACCCAAACTCAGCAACAGATGGTTTTTTATACGGCAGCTATATCCGATTTTGACCAAATTCCCCAAAACTGTGTGGGAACCGATAATATTCATAACTCGAAAGTAAAAAGACGCTACCATTGAAAACAAAAAAGTTTTCCTCACTAGAACTACTTTTTCAACCAATCGTTTCTAAGGCAGCTATAAGCTATAGTAATCCGATTTGGATCAAACTTGGCAGAATTGTGTGGTAGCATATAATATTGATCAGTAACAAGTTTGGGAGCGATAGCATTGAAAACAAAATGTTTTTCCTACAAAAACTACTTTTCGGCCGATAGTTCTTATGGCAGCTATATGCTATAGTCATCCGATCTGGCCGGTTCCGATAAATGTGCAGCGTCTTTATATAAAAGGTTTCGTGCAAAGTTTGGTTAAGATAACTTTTAAACTGACGGAGGAGATAGCATAGAAACAGACGGACGGACAGACGGACATGACTATATCAACTCAGCTCGTCATGCTGATCAAGAATATATATACTTTATCTGGTCGGATATGTTTCTCTCTATGCGTTACAAACATCTCGACAATTTTAATATACCCTCTACAAGGGTATAAAAAGAGTGGGTGTCATGGGACGCACTGAATTCACAACTTTACCTCATGGCTGCCACCACTCTTCTCCCCTTCCACTGTTCGCCACTTTTAACCCAATGTTGAGTCCCTGTAAAGTCACTGTTAAGTCACTTTTAAGTCACTGTTAAGTCACTGTTAAGCCACTGTTAAGTCAGTGTTAAGTCACTGTTAAGACATTGTTAATTCACTCTTCCCCCCTCGTCCTCCCTCTTCAACAACTCTTCAACCACTCTGTACATCCTCTTTACCGGACGCTTCATCACCTTTAGCGAGCACACACACCCACAAAGATGTACATATGGGTATTTCCATGATGTCGAACGCGAAAGTCGTACGCATTTAAAGTGGTGTAGAAGTCAAATTAAAATAATTTTTTTTTTTTAAATCTAAATTTTCTTTTTTTTTTATTTCAAAATAATATATGATTTGATACGTGACATTGCGAACGCGACAGTTTTTTCCATCATTTTATTTATGTGGTTTCTGTATAATGCGAAGCAAAAACTTACGATTAATTGCAATCACATAGTTTCTCATGGTTTCTTATGCACTCTTTTATAACCCTTTGTACCCCCAGAAAGATTTTAGACAGCAAAAGTAAGTGCAATCTATAGGCACTTTTATCAAAAAAATGTGCAATATTTATGTCCAAATTAGAAAATTCGCGCTAGCGCAGCCTTGAAACCGAATATTTCGAAGTGGGTTATGATTAAATGTAAGATTGGCTAACATTAATTCAATTTAATTGTTTCCATTTGAAAATTTGATAAAACAGAGTGTTTTTAAGCACATTTAATTTTTTGGTATTGGTGGACCTTTTGGTGGAAATGCCCATATGTAGTTGTTGTTGGTACTACTTGCAGAGCACGCAAGTTGATCATGAGAGTTTGAGAGCAGAAGTGACAACAATTCATAGCTCAACTGTTATTCTTTTGCGACTGTCGCCAGCAGCCAATTTATAAAACTTTAAAGCTGAAGACTTCAGAATTACTACCAAGTGATTTTTATTACGCTTGCTTTTCATTTCGAGCAATTGTTGTAAAATCTTCAGCATAACATTGTTTATTACTGTTCTTAGACCCGAGATTTCAAACTAACTTCTGTTAACTTCTGACCAAAAAAAAAGTTGCAAAGCAGCACATTACAGACACTCCAAAAAGAAGTTCCTAATGAGTGTTTTCAAAATTCAACTTTAAATGACTCAACGTCTGGTTGCGAAGAAGAGAAGTTAACAAAAGCAATAGAAAGCAGTAAACAAATATCAAACATAAAATCTGTAAATGATGTTATAGATTCCTTCGAAAATTGTCCAAGAGAACATACATCGACAAATGTTTTAAAATTTTGGAAAGGTAAAAAAACGACTATTTTTTCGGTTTTTTTGGGCTTTTATTTACACAATATTTGCACGGGTTTCGAATTGCAAACGGTGAACTATTTACATTGTCAATATGGGTTTGTTCTGTATGTCTTGTCCATTTTATATATAGTGTCTGTCTTCGTTCGTGTTCACGCGTTCAACGGATTTCAACTGCAGCATCATCCCGGGTCTGCCCAGCAGGTTTAGCGGCAGATTTGACGGCAACTATACTGAATGCGGGCAACAGCTTCTGACGCAGCTCGTCCAATGTTGAAAATACGGTTATCATTGCTGCAATGTCACTCAGCTTACCGCGTCGACCATGCATCTTGCATGTATTTCATCATCATTTTGATTGGTGCCAGGTCACTATTGTTTCTATATACAGTGTAAATATATTATATATACACACGGTTTACTGTTTACAATGTCAATACGGGTTTGTCTTGTCTATTCTGTTTACAACGTCAGTCCTCGTTCGTCTCTGTCTGTCTAATACTGAGCTCTACTCTCAGTAGCGTCATCCATTCTTATTTATCTCTGTCTTAAAATACCTTAACGGTAAAATATCGGTACATATTGGCGGCTATTTTCAAATAATTCCATGGTCTACAGTAAAATGTTAACTTGTTGATCATTTTATTACAAATGAAGAATCTCGATAACCTTTTATCTTTATAAAAATCCGTAAAATGTGACACGTGAACTGCATTATTTGGTACATAATTTGACATGCTAACGGCACTTATCGGTGTGCCACATGCCGCACTTTAACCAAAAACCATACCAATCCAAGCAGGGACACACTTTGCGACTTAATTAGACGACATCAGCACATTGAAAGAAAAGTTGTCACACGCTATTGCACTGCAACTTGGGTGGGTGAGAAGGGCAAGGAACCACCCTTAGAACTTAAGTATTAAGAAACAGTAGACAGGGTGCGGCAGGCTACTGAAAATACCGTCCATTTTTTTATGGAATTTTAATGGAATTTCTAATCAACCTGACGAAACTGAAGGCACACCCTCTTAGTGTTTCTAGCCGAAGAGGCTTGTCCAGATTTGGTTGACGAGTGTTGCACACGAGGGGTTGCATTGTAGGTGGATGGGTGGGTGGAATTTCAAAATATGTACCTCCCCAAGAGGCGACACTTTCCCTTTCAATTGTCCCAGTTTCATTGATGTCATCAAGATAAAAATACCAAAAAGTAGCTCTATCTAGGGTTAAAAAATACCGCGCACCCGTGGCTAATGATGAAAGCAACTTGACTTGAGGGTGCTTTGTTCGGGGTGTGTGTGTGTGTGTTCTCCTCGTAACTCAATTCGTTAGCAATTTTAATTGCATATATGTGCAAACAAATTAGGTTTCCTTTTGGTCAGTGGCTAACCACCAAATCCTACTCAGCCTGAAAAGATATTTGATACTTTGTACAACTCCCACTGTTAGCTTCAATTCACAACTCCCTCCTTTTTCCTGTTGTTGCGCAAATATTTGAAAGCCTTATCAGGTTCATCATGGTGACTTTCGCACTCTGATTTGGGGGCTTCCTCCCTTATGCGAATATCATTGTCCAGGGTTGAGTCAACTTGTAATTTATCATGTTCCACAACGCAAACGCATCCGAAACAAAACAAATGACAACTCATTCATTTGATTTAGTTGAGTATATTTACTGCTTATTTAATCAAATTTGTTTTGGAAAATTACATCATAAATGAAGGAATGATGCTTGTGGTATAACATTTCCCAGTATTGCTTTAGTGGGTCAGTGCGCTTGCCATCACTTTGCTTGAGGCGATTTGATGATTCATCAAATCTTCAAAATTATTATGTTTATATTTATAGTCTGTGAGCCATGAAATTTAAAACAAAAATTTACATATTTTAGTAGTTTTCAGTGCAATTTTAATCTTTATCTGAAAATCAGGCTGTGTATCGAATAAATCTAGGGCCATAACTGTGTCGTGACGATTGTGGTGTAGCGGTAAAGTATGGCGACTAAAGCGAGGGTTGCTTTTTATGGCGAATTTAATCAAAAGCATTCGCATAAATCATTTTACGTTAAAATTTGGGCATATGAAACGATTAGCAGCAATGGGTACCGCGTTTTCTTACAGTCAGAAAAAAAACACAATCGTGTGTCCATTTGGAATGATGTTATAAAGGGTTTCTCAGTGTAAAGTTTTTACACCCCAAGCGTGATTCGTAACATGTGGCAACGCCAAAAAACCTCAGTAAGGTTTGCCATTTCACCATTAATGAACTAACAACGAACGGCGCTTGCAAACCATTGAATTTTATTATCAAAATTCAGAGAAACTCCACCGAACAGGCCATTCAAGCTATTGTGACCGAATTTCGCACTAGTTTCACTTTTTTGAACATTGATCCACCGTCCCGTGTGCGGAGTGTGCGTACCGAGGAGAATATTGCTGCTGTATTGGCCAGGGTCAATGAAGATGACGATATGTCGCCGGTCTCAACAATCGGTCTTGTGTAATTCGGCTCTTGGAAGATTTTACGTAAGGACCTCGGTATAAAACCATATTAAATACGTCTGGTGCAAAACCTGAAGCCGGGTGGGCCTTAGAAAAGTTGAATAAAGATCCACTTTTTTTTATTGAAAAATTGTCTTCAGCGACTAAGCTCATTTTTGGCTCAACAAACAGATTTGCCGAATTTGGTCTGAAGAGTAGCCAGAGGCAGCAGTACGGGAGTTATGTCGCTCTTAAAAGTGCCTTAACGCTCGCGGGCTTTATGTCACTTTTGAAAGTGTCATAACGCCCGCGGGCACTATGTCACTTTTAAAAGTGTCATAACGCCCGCGGGCACTATGTCACTTTTTTCGGGCGCTATAACACTTTACGCACGAAAAGAAAAGTAAAATTCTGAGTAAATATTGTATGCACATGTATTAACTAAATTCGTCATATTTTATTTATTGAAATATTTTAAGAATAGTTGTTCTTATGTTGTGGGAGTGAACCGAAAAATTATGGGGTGTGATCTGAAAAAATAGTTTAAGAAATTGTTTGTAAAAGAAATTGCGCTACTTGTTTAGTGGAGTTACCCGTACTCCAAAAATTTTCTTTTTTCCGCCCTTTCAGCCTGAAACCTTTTACACACGAACAAGACGTGCCTAACGTCATCCATATGATCACTCCTCGCTATCATCATGGACGACTCTTTTCAGGTAGCTTCTAAAACAGCCGTGCCCACTAAGAAGCTGAGTTAGGTGAAAGTTCACCTCACCATGTTTTTGAGACAGCCATGGCAATAACTTCGGGATTAGGCTATGCGTCCAGCGATCCTTAGTGGATAGGTCCCAACGGTATTGCCACTTCTCAATGCTCCGCTGCCTCGCTTCCTGCTGATGTATAACCCTGTTGGGTTGAATTGCGCCACTCAACCGTGAAGCGCTGTACCTCTCAATTGCCAAGCGGAATCATCCCGGCAATGACCAATGCAGCATCTTCTGACACCGTACGGTAAGCGAGATGTAGCTAGAGAACACCATGGATCTACGCCAGATTGGCGCCGCCTATAGAAAAGTGGTTTTGGTGACACTCGCCAAAAGTCGTCTTCGCCCCTGTTTTGGTCTGCGTGTTTTCGGCATGATTCTAACTAAGGCGCTGCCTTCTCTCCGACGTACGCCAGATGTTCTCGGAAACATAGGCTTGTGTCCAGCATTACTCCAAGGTATTTAAAGGCTTATTTGGATTTGATTGCTGTGCCATTAATTCTGACCCAAGCTTATTCCACCTTCTTACGGCTGCTTATTAGCACCGCCTCTGTCTTTTGCGCCGCTAGCTCGAGACCCGCCACGCTAAGCCATTGGTGGATACGCTCAATGCCAGCACGCAACAAGTGCCACATCGTCCACAAAGCCCTCTAAGTGCACTCCTGGGGGGAGAGAAAGGCGTAGGACCCCGTCGTACTTGCCTTATGGAACACTTGCAGACACCTCATGGGTTTTATTTCCTTCTGCCGTGGAATACGTATGAACTCTGCCACTGAAGTATGATCTTATTATTGCTCGGAGGTAATGCGGAACACCAAATTCACCAGAGCCAGAGGCAGCTCAAGAGCTGCCCATGGACCCTGAAAAATGCACTGTTTGGTGCGGTTTGTGGGCCGGCGGCATCATAGGACCGTACTTTTTCAAAAATAATAAAAGTCGCAACGTTACAGCAAATATTATACAGTGAACGTTTTGTACGTTCACGTTTGTTATTCTATGGTTACAGTCAATGAAGCAAAGTATCGTGCGATGATTACCGACTTTTTTTTACCAAAATCGAAGAATTGAACTTGGTTGACCTGTGATTTCAACACGACGGTGCCACATGCCACACGGCACGCGAAACCATAGACCAACTGGGAGGCGAGTTTGGTGAGCAATTAATCTCATGTTTTGATCATGTGATTATTTTTTGTGGGCCACAATTGCAGGACTCGAAGACAACATTATAGCTACCGTTGGATACCTGCCCAAAATCTGAGAAAAGTATGCCTAGATTGGAGCTTACGGATGGTCCGCCTCTTTAAATAACCTTTAAAATGTAAATGGCAGGCATTGATGTATCGCTCCAATTAAATATTTTATTCACTATTGCAAATTTTCTGTTTTTTTTTTTTTTTTTTTTTCTCAAATAACCCTTTACAAACTATTTTTGCTCAGTTGGGCAGCCATGAAATCGAAATGTTTTTGGTTTTTATTCAACCTGCTTTGATCAGCGCGACATGTTCGTCATCAAAATTGTTTTTGATTTGTTTTTTTGGTCTTCTTTGAATCCAAATCAAAATCTTCTTTGATTAAATTGTGTGTGCTATTTTTGTAGGCACCTCAAAATACTCGTGATTTTCGCGACTTTTGACATAAATAGCGAAATAGGTTATCTATGTCAGAGTGCCTACCGTTTCACGCGGTTAATATTATCGATGAGAATGGAGAGTGAGAAATATATCGTAACCACATGCACACATTTCGATAATAACTCACAACATAGCTTTAATAGAAAAACAACTTTAAAAATGTCATATGAGAACAATCTAACAAATTTGTGGAATGTTTAATATGAACGCAAATTTTGCACTCACTATCAACAACGCTTATAAATAGCATTCCATCTACATTTATATACATGTGGACATCTCTATTTCAAAATGGTAAACAAACTTTAATTGCTTCTCTGCACTTGCTTTTGAATATTCATACGAGCCAATTGGCTAAACTCAATTAGCACTGGCAATTTCAATTATTTTTAAATTTAGAACTGGGGCCTGAACATTCCCAATATCATCTATCATAGGATACATATGTACGAGTAGATTCGCATATTACACATTTTACTCGCATTGCTTTCCCATACTAAAACTATCAACAAACGTTGCGTTTTCGCTGGTAACGCAACAATTGTGAATAAACAAAATATAAGGGCCAACCTAATCTCCTACTCCTCTCTTTTGTCTTCACGTCCCACTGACCCTGAGTCTGGCGAAAATTTATAAATGTTTCCCGAACTTGCGTCAGTTGTGCTCTTGTTGTATATTTACGTATAGTATAGATGTAAATAATTGAGCTCTGCATATGAAAGCGAAAATAATTAAATTGTTTCAAGAAAAATACTCACTGGGAATCATTATAATTTTATTATTTCTTTTCGGGTAAGAAAAGCAACTGCGGCCGTAGACTTGGCAGCGATTTACATTTAATCTACTTGGCAGTGAATTGCCGCGAGGCAACCAAAAGAAAAATTTTTATTTAACGTCACAGGGAAAGGCACTATGTGAATATGCGGGTATTGACACTGTCTGGGGAAGTATGACAATTTATATAAAAATGGGTATTACATAAAAAAAATGGAACTGGTCGTATTATTTGTTTGAGAAGAGTAGAACTTAGTACACTTAGAAAAAAGAACCTAGAACTTCGTACTTGAATAAAGTACGAACGGTGTCAATAGTACGTTAAGTACGAAAATACTTCATTGAAGTACAAAATTCTTATTTCACGTACGATTTTTTCAATCCCGAAATACTTGACTTAAGACTGTTTTGGGATATTTTAAGTACGTTTCGAACTATTTTAAATTCTACTTGATCATCCTTTTTGGTTGTATTGGTCTTTATTAAAACCCGATTTACTTTTAAAATGTTTTAAAATCTTGGCATAAGCCCATAAAAATCTGAAACTATTCCCAGTTAGTGTTTATAAATATGCCACTGTATTAGTATTAAATCAAATGAGTCTGGAAAAATCCAAAGGAAATGAATTAAACAAAGACCAAGATGGTCAGAAATCTACCCTTATTCCATAACGAAAGTGTTGGGACCAGGAAGGAATTTTATGAACAGATTCGATTTTAAATAGTTCGCAGTTTCCGTTGCACACTTTTTGGAGCTTGCAATGTTAGTCTATTTTATCCTCAATTCAAGACATTTTGTATATGAACCAAGAACGAGCATTTCTTACTGTAAGTCAAAGGTCTCAAAAATCGGTCCCCCGTTCGCCTTTGTCAAAAATAACACTTTTCGCCCGGCACATTCAATAGAAGTGCCGAAACAACCTTTAAAAGCGTTCATTACATCTCTTTGGTAGTGAATGGAGAGAATCACATTTTTTTTGAAGTTTTTTTTCCTCTCAGGTCTGACTGGACCCTTTTGGCAAAATTCACCCATTCAAAAGGGCTTCTTCGTATGTATGCTTCGGTGTGAAATGCTCAGCTAACAATATGAATGTATTCGACAAAGTATATACGCTCTTTCGTTCTCTGTCACACCGACTCTCTCTCTCTCTCTTTCTCTGCTTATGCTTAGCTCTAGCGCACACAGTCCTTTGAACAGAACATTTTTCATTTTGGTCTTCGAAAAACACACAGTTTATGACAGATTCAGTGCTGTGTGTTCAAGCACAGCCACTTAACAGTGAGCGCGATTTTTAGCACACATTCGGTTGAGGGAAACCCGAGCCCGTTTTTTTTTGTTCTTTCGATCACTGACGTGTGCAGAGCGAACTGAAATTTGGGTTGAGAGTTATTTACGAGCTATGCTGTAAGTACGAAAAGTGCTCGATTCAAGTATGTTTGTTTTGAATTTAATAACATTTTTTAATTAATTATTTATTTATAGTTTAACAATGTTCTGTCTAACTTTAAGAAGGCCTTATTAGGAACGACAATAAATTATTTTTTATTACAAACAAGGAGTGTGATTAGGAAATATGATAGTTTAAGTTATAGTTTAAACAAAGGTTTCGGAAGGGTTCGTGATGAGCGTAGTTTGTTAGGCAAGGCTGTAGATAAATAGGGTAAAAGTTTTTAGTAAGGATAAAAGTTTTTTTTAGTTGTGGAACAGCAATATTTATAAACGATAACAAAGCGATAAAGTCCATTTCTCCTGACAGGAGTTTATCAATAAAAAGGAGACCATGGCAAGTTCGGAGGTTCTTAAGAGAAGGCAGGTGGATTAGTCGTAATCTGTCCTCGTAAAGCGGAAAATTGGTGGTAGGATCCCAATTTAAGCCTAGGAGAGCAAAAATTAAGAATTGTTTTTGAACCGATTTCAGTTGATCTTGATATTTTTGGTAGTATGGAGACCAGACACACGACCCATATTCAAGTATTGGTCTCACTAGGGAGACGTACAGTTGCTTAGAGACGTAGGGGTCGTTAAATTCCTTGGCCGAGAATTCCCACTGCCTTGTTTTTTAAAAACCGCTATATGATTATTAAAACATAACTTGGGTGCAAATTGGACACCCAAATCATACACTTCATAGATTCGTTCCAATGGGATGGTATCAATCATATAATCAAACTCATAAGGTTGATTACGAATAAAGGTCATTCATTTACACTTGCTGAAATTAAGAGAAAGACTATTAACACATTAACAGTAGTTTTTCGATTCTAGAACAGCGTTGGTCAACGAGAGCGAGGCCAAAAAGTGAGAGTGTATTAGTGTGTGAAAAAAGTGCCGTGAATTTGCCTCGACCAGACAGCATCAAAGGCTTGCGAGCGACTGAAAGGCTTTTTGCTCTCTTCTCCTCAGCTTCGGCATGCGTTCGGCTCGTATACGTGTAAATAGTGAAATGTTCTCGCCCCCAGGCGGTTCTTGTGAACATCGCAGTTCTAGAATGTTTTGTGCTAAATTTAAGTACATCCAAATACAAAACATACTCGAAATACTATCGATCCTAGAATCTGCCCGTTGTTTTTTCTTCTGAGCGTAGGAGGGCTGTTTGATAACTCCGTGAATTTTTGTATAAGAGATATTTCTTTTATCAATTCTTATCCACTTCAAATAACAGGCGTGTGATTCTGCAAAGACTCAGTCTATCGAGCTTAATATCTTATCGCTAAGCCATTTCTTTGGAATTGATTGTGCTAAGTCTGAAGAATATGCTCGATATGGATGCACTTCTTGGCCCTATTTATGCACCCGCGGATTGTGAAGTTTCTCAAATCAATGTCGAATCCACCCAACAGCTCTGACTAAATTTTGGCGGTGATCATTTTACCCTGTTGAGGGTAGTCGATGTGAATTACTCCGCTTGAATTCCAAAAAACACGATCTTCCATAATCCACTGTTTTGGCTATTTTTTTGTCTCAGACTCTATTGCAACTGAACAAATTTTCGTTGAAGGTTACGAAACGACTCAAAAGCTTGTTTTAATTGCGGCTGCGGCTAAAGAGCCAAATGTAGAGGACAAAAAAGTGTGCTTGTGTTGGTGAGCAAGAAAGCTCTCTCCAGCTTACAGCCGTTTTATTTGCAATTCAGTGTTCACCGATTCACATAATCAAGAGTTCGGCTCGCGTTTGCGACTGACACGACTGACTTCGGCTCCTGGTAGCTATGGCTGTCCGACTCTGATATAGACAAACACTGTATTAAAACTTCGGCACAGTCGAAGTAAGCTTTGCTTTCTCGTTTCCATTTTCATCGAAATTCACGATATTGTCTGCTTCAATGATTTCCAAATCCAAACTATTTGACAGAGTTTTCTCCAAATTTGACAGCAGTCTTTTAGCCAGTGTTGCATGTAGTGACAGAGATGATTTCCTTCAATTACAGAAGTCATATATTTTTGTGAACTCCCTTTTCAGGGTATTGTAACCTCCTACTTCTTGAAAGTACATTTTATATCTTTATTTATTAAATTTGAGTGCCTTGTTGCTGAAGGCTCTCCAAACGAAGTTTCGTTATTTTGATAAGAGGGCAGGGAATGATGCTGAAGTTTGGGGCACATACATACATAATATACATACGTACACCCTACTCCAAGTGCTGCGGTGCTTAACATGTTTGCATTAACAAGCAGACACCCACAGATGCACACATACTCGCTACATATATGTATGTATATATATTTGTACATTTGGTATTCATATTCCTGTATTTGTGGGGGGGAACTCGCTATGCTCTCCAGTTCAAATTATTGATTTTCTGCCGTCTGCCAGTTTGCCCTTTGGGCATGCACAGTTGGCCCCAAACTCCCTCCTCTGTCTCCCTCTCCCACATTAAAATTAATCAACTCAATTTGCTTAAAAAAAGTGCAGAGGAGAGCAAAAACGCTGATAATGTGCGGAGTCAAGCGATGTCATCCACCATTTTGTTTCCCCTCTTCTAATAATTATGTCATGTCTAGCAAATTATAGCATATCGTTTTGTCTTCTTTCTACCTTTTGCCCAATTTCATGGATTTCTTAAGGCGTTTTTACGCTTCATTAAAATAAATTGCCAAAAATTGGATTTGGCAAAAACCTTAAGCAATATTTTACAAATTTTTGCCAGGCAAAACTATGAATTATTAATTACGGCAAGGGTTGATATTGTTGCTGCTGCTCTAGTAAGCCTATTTGGGCGTGAGAACTAATGTGCTTGTAATTGTTGGAGGGCAAAAGAGGGTTAGATGTTGAGTGACTTCTTGCCATGCAAATTATAAAATTATGAATATGTAATTCGTTCATTACTATAGAATGAGTTTTTTGCGGATGGATGAAATTTATGATCTGTTGGCAAAATCGTTAAAGGGTAAAATCACAAATGGGAATTGGATCAATTTCTAGTTGAATCGAAATTGAAGTTTAATAAAATCAAGAATTTAAATGGCAAAACTTTCAAGTTATAGTTTAAGTTATAATGAAACCTTTGTCCCAGAATTGGATAAAAAAGAAAACTGGGACCATTTAGCTGATAGTTGCAATTTGCGATTAGTAATTTATGATTGCCTATTTTACCTGTTGATTACCGATTGCGATTGGTAAACTTGACAATCCTGATGGCTGAAAAGGAAAATAATTGAATACCGATTGCTGGGGCAGCCTACCCTGGCAACAAGCATTCATATCAAAGTTTTCATTCTAAATATTTACTTAAATATTGAATTTCACTAAGGTTCGCATTCAGCAGAGACTCAATCGTAAATCAGTATTCGCTGATTTTAGAAAAAGATTCAGATCGAAATTTACCTAAGTTACCTTTGTTCAAAACTAATATTCTTTCTCAATATTTTGGTCGGACAATGGCTTATGCAATGTGCTTCATATTAAAACCGTTTTAAATAAATGCACTAAGAAGCAGAACAGTACAAATCAACCATTTTTTGTTTACGCACTTATCAGTACCTCCAACAACAAAATATACAGGGGTGCCACAGAATTCACTAGCGATTTGGCTTCTAGAGATTTGTCAAGTCGCGCGAAAATTTTCGCCATGCCACAGAACTTCGAGTGATTTCATTTTTTAAGCTTGTACACAAACCCTTTCGAACTTGACTGCGTAGGGTAGACACATCGCAAGAGCAAATTTGAGTAAGCCTTTTTATGCTTTTTTATTAATATTTTTAAATGTAAAGTAATTGGTTAGTCCCTTTTTAAACAAAATAAACTTAATTTTATTCAAGGGGGAGTTGAATGTTTTTTATTTCAAACAATAAAAGTTCAAATTTGCCACCCGCCAAATTAAAAATGATACCTTGCAACTCTAGCTGCTGTATGTTTACACGAGTACGGAGTAAACGAAAGGGTAAACAAAAGAATTGCTGTAATTAAACAAATGCCTCTCGCACGACAGTTGGCAATCGACAATTTCGGGAAGACGCAAATTCGTAAGGAGACGATAGAGTGCAACCGTCTTGGATTCGCATCGGACCCTCTTTCTAAATCAGAAGATATACATGGGCGAAATTCTGTGGGTAATGCTCCTGCTGCTTGAAAAGTACCTTGGTCCCAGCTGTATTTAATTGAAGCAATCGGAGAAAAGGTTGGCCAAATTCATGGTCAGTTTGTTCCACGCCCTGGAACAACTGGACATCTGGTCGATGCTTTCCCTATTATAATTTATTGAAATTATAAACAATTCGAAAGGATAATAGAATCAACTAACATTTGAGCGGCTTCTCGTCATTATTTTCGTTTTAGCGTTGCCACTTTTTATACTCTGTACCGAAGGTACACAGAGGGGGGGTGTGTTAACTGGCCGCTTGACTCGTGAGCAAATGCGAGTGTAAGGGTGCAGAGTATGTTATAGTCGGGCTTGACCGACTTTCTTTCTTTCTTGTTTCAACTCAAAGTGGCAGAAATCAATTTAGAAATTGCAAAACAAATAAGCAAAAGATCAACGCAAAAGTTATTGCTAATCAATCTAATTTTTTTAATCTTTTTTTCAGAACAAGAATCGCTATTTTATACACCTTAAAACTTAATTCGATTAATTTCGAAATTCAAATGTTAAAAGGTGGCACCACTGGAATACTAGCGATTTGGTGAGTTGCAGAGAATGACAAATTTAACTAGCAATTTAACTAGCGATTTATAAAAATGATAATTTAATAAACTGAAAATGCTAAATGCTTAATTTTTTTATGTAGATTATTCACAAATTAAGCACCCTTTATGAATCAATAAGGATTATTTTAATCAAAATGCATTTTGGGGGCTTATTTAAGCAAATCGCCGGCTCAAGGGTGCGCGATTTTCAAATCACTCGAAAACAGACTCTGTGGCAGGGCGAAATCAAATTCGCGTGAATTTCGAGCGTAAATGATTTCTGTGAAATGCCTGATATATTGAGGTTCAGAGTCGCCAACCACACCTATGAAAACTTTCTGTTGCTTTAACTTTGCCACAAGCATAGGCACGATGCCTATGTGCAGGGTGCTGTGTTTGGGTGTTCGTATGTACGCGGTATGGCTATGTGCAAAAGCACAAAAAGCCGATGCAAAGGCCGTGGGCACCGCTTACGGCGTCTAAGCCGCTGAACCGAACTTCGAAAAAATTAAGGATTGAATATACAGAGTTGGCGATTTTATCGTTAAAAAACGGCTTTCGAACTATTTTAAACCGGTTTAAAGGTGGTTCATAAACAGCTTTTTTATTATTATATTTTTTATTTTATTATAGAGTTAATACTGTTTCTACTTGACCTTACTGCTCATCTGAGCTGTCATCAGTCACTTCCGGGCTTTTCCTACTACCGATATACATTTGTTATCGTTTTTTGACTATCGTTTTAGTTTTAAGTTAATGTAAATCATTTTAATTTAGTTTAGTAAATCAATTCTAGTTAAATTTTAGCATACAAACTGCACGTTAATAGTATCAGAAAGCAGATCCCATGACCTAAACAAATAAGAACGTAAGTGTGTTTGATTTATATAACGATTGCCTTAATACAATCATTAACATCACAATGATCATATGAACCAGGTGATTCCAATGAAACCATGTTTCTGTAACTGACTCAACTGACTAAATGATAAACTGAGTGTCTCATAAAAAGCTTATTCTCACTCGCTTATTCCGAAAACATATACCCAATGATGACTAAAAATAGAATCGAGTCATTCAAACCTGCCGATTTCGTTTAATCTCATTTCATATAAGTGAAGGACTTTATAATAAGCGTATCTCTGCTAGTTCGAATTCTGAATATCATAAAAGAATGTTTTAATGGTCAAATACCGACCTCTGGCGACCTTTAGTATAATAACCAACAAGGCTTCAAGCCGATCCTGAAACGAAACCCAAAAAACCGGTTCTATTTGGGGTATTTGGTCCCTTGAACCGGACCATGAACCAAACCTTTTAAATATTCAACCTTCCCATCCCAAACCCGAACCATCTGTACACATACCGAAAAGACCAAGGTAAATTAGTCTAAGCCGAAGTTTTTATACCCTTGAAATTGATTGTTTTGATATAACAGTGTTTAAGAAAATTAAAACTAAAATCAATAAATTTTCTAGTTCTAATAAATTTCTAAGCCTATCATCATCCGATTTGGACATAATCTTGCGAATCTTTTTGAAAGCATATAAAAATAATAATCACCGAGTTTACGACCGATAAATTTAAAAACAAAGAAATGTTTTTCAATAAGACACATTTTTCGACCGATATTTCCTATGGCAGCTATAAGATATAGTCATCCGATTTTGGCCAAATTTTGAAAATCTGTTTGAATGCATTTATTATAAATAATGGTTGAGTTTAGGGACGTTAAAATTGAAAACAAAAATATTATAATGTTTCTATGCGTTGCAAACTTCTGAGCGAAATTATACCCTTTGCAAGGATATAAAAAAAGATTCTGTTCATTTGCGTCAATTTCTAAAGAACTATTTATAAATCCAATCCAAATTCGGCATATTGCACTTTTGGAAGCCTTTGTAGAGGATCTATGAATGATAACAATAAGGAATGACCATTGGAATACTGATTGACGATTTACAATGCTTGGTAAAAAGGACGCGTTGTCAACAACAAAAATATGTCTAAATTTTGACCGAAAGTAGATTCATAAATCTGTCAACTATCTGACTATGTATGAGACCCAACATCTAAACAAAATCTTAGATTTGATATGTAATGGAACCGGTTTGTGAACCGAACCTAACCCTTAGAACGGGCTCAAGCCCCGGTCCGGACCTTCATCAAAATTTTAGAGGTTTGCAGCCTTGATAACAAATATGAAAATCGGACAAGCCCGACTCTAATATATCCTGTTTCTGCCAAACTTTTTTAACTGGTAACGAACAAATGGAAGGTACTACCTATCGTCGTTGCTAAAAGCCCTGCACAGTGTAAGAATCAGTGGAGTAGGCAGGGGGTGGTAGGCAGTAATTGGAAAGGTACTCATTTTTCTTACCTAGGTAAGGTACAAGGTAAATGTCAAATAATATACCTAGGTAAGGTAAAAGGTATTCGAAATTTCCAGTACCTAGGTAAAGGTAAAGGTACTCATAATAAGGTGTTTGAAGCATTGTTTATTTAACACCACCTACCCGAAAATGTTCAGGACGTGAACTATCCAACCGAAACTTTAAGGCTTCCTTGAAATTTCAACAAATATGTACAGAAAATAAGAAAGAAAGTCGGTCAAGCCCGACTATAACATACTCTGTACCCTTAACGTCGCAGCTCGCATTTGCTCACGAGTTATACGCGCTCATCTCTAAGTTTCACTCTCTCTCTCTCTCTCTCTCTCACTAAGATTGCCGTTCAATAGAATGCTGTGGCGATGAGTGGGGGGGTGGTTGGTGTTTACTGGCCGTTTTTTGCTCATAACTTGAGTATTGTTCATCCGATATTTATCGATCCTTCAACAAATCGATAAATAATTTTGTTTACAAGGTATCTCTAGAAGGTACGAAATATCTATCTTCAAAACTGGAGGAGATATGACGTTTTTCCAAATTGCGGGGGCGGGAGGGGACGTGGCAAAAATTGAAAATAAACTTGATCTGCCTGCAAGTATAAGAAATATATGCCTCATACATGTCAAACCTCTATCTCTTACCATCTCTGAGATCTCTTCGTTCATACGGACGGACGGACAGACGGACAGACAGACGAGACTTAGAGATGAGCGCGTATAACTCGTGAGCTAAATGCGAGCTGCGACTGTTGAGGGTACAGAGTCAAGTAACAGTCGGGCTTGACTGACTTTCTTTCTGGGTTTGGTATTATTTATTTTGATTCTAACTTTTCTGTCACCTTGTTTACATACTTTGGCAACTTAATTTAGATCGTGTAGATATACTCTTAAGAAATTTGACTATTGCCGGCTACTAGAGTCAAGTGAAACACACAAAAATGTATGATGTTTTCCAATATATTTCGGTTGCTCCTCGGCAATCATCGTCAGGGACAATTATTTTACACGTCTGCTCCGTTCAGCGTGGAGCATTCCATTGAACGGCAATACTGATACGCCGAACGGAGTCAGACGTGTAAAATAATTGTCCCTGAAGATGGTTGCTGAGGAGCAATTGAAATATATTGGAAAATATTATACATTTATTGTGTGTTTCTACTTGATCTAGAGCACGGCAATGCTCAAATTTCGGCAATTTAGAAAGGTTGCTAGACTATGTACGATATTCTCTTAACTTATCTGTTTATGCAAGTTTGATTGCAGGTGTAATGTGTCTGATTATGAGCGAGTTGTTTTGTGATGATATAAAATATGTTTGGTCTCAAGTTTATTGAATGGGAGGTAGTTGCTAAGTTAGTATGTTTGTCTTTTGGGAAGTTCCCTAGGGCAAAGTTTTTTGAGGCGTCGTCTTACTCTACTTCCTGCTTTCTTTCGTCTGCGCAGGAGTCTTCTGGCTAGTGCGTTGGGGTGACTTCTTAGTCTCTCCACGTAATCACCTGCCTGCTTATTGATTACGCCTGCCAGTCTTTGGCACACTAAGGTCACTCTCCAAATGTTTTATGTCAGAAATACTTTTTTTTTTTGTTTTTATCTTTTAGACTGTTTAGGCTAGAATTTCCAATATTTGAATTTACGACCCAAGTTAAAAATACATATTTGAATATTAACAATCATTAAGTTACACATTCTCATCAACCTCGCAAACTTCTATATCCAGGTACAGCCGGAAACTCAAAACCTCCAAATTATATTATTTAATTGACACACCAACTATCCCAAATTGGAAGAATGATTAAATAAGATTAGTCTCTGGTAGTCTTAGGCAACCACAACTAATTAAATTCTCATTCAAATTAAAGTAACTTATACCTAAGTTTTTGACAAGGTAAATGCCAGTTTGGACCTAGGTAAGGTAAAAGGTACTGAAAGTTAAAAATACCAAGGTAAGGTAAGAGGTACACAAAATATGTATCTAGGTACAAATACCTAGGTACTTCCTAAAACTGGTGGCGGTTTTAACTCCCCCCTTCTCCCTTGAATAAATATTTATACGCAAATTACTATAATGGGGGAGAAGCGGCTAAATAAAAAATTTTATAAATTAACTTTATCAAATAAACTTGATCTGCCTGAATAAAAAGGGAGTCTACATTCTCTAGGTGTTAAAATATCTGAGGATGTATTTGTCTATACGGGTCTCAAAACTAATTAATATTCTTTTGATTAATTAGTTAAGTCACTTTCCGGGGATTTTAAAATCATTTCCGTCCCCATCCTAACGACAAATATTAAATTCCTTCCCACTCGATAATGCAGTTCATCTTTTCATCTTATTTACACGAAAGGCTTGTAATTTTATTCACCTTCAATTGAATCTACTATTGATCACTGACAACACATGGACTTAAAATCCCACTAAAGCAAGTTGCTTTTCCGCATTTCTTTATGTAGATATATTTCGTTTCTGTCTGTGACGAAGCGAAAGACAACAACATATCATTTTTATTAAAATTTCATAATCTTTTTAAGGGTGTTTCTTTAACCTAGGAAATCATTTATGTAGTAACAAAGACACTACATATATAGATACCGCATCTCATACAAACTTTTTTTTTTGTGGGATCCAATGTCAGCTCCCAAGAACAATCGTTTTTTCTTTCACATGCGTCATCTATAATATCTTTAAATCTTTGCTATTAATCCACACCCATTTATTAAAACGTATAGCTAAATTTCAATACATATACTCCTGGTAAAGGCTGCGAGAAGCAAAATATGGGATCCAATGTGAGCTCCCAAGAAAATCGTTTTTTCTTTCACATGCGTCATCTATAATATCCATAAATCTTTGGTAGTAAGCATGCTCAATTAATTTTTCTTGTGTAAGGTCAAGGTCAAAGTGGTAAAAAAAACATTATGATTTCTTCGTTGCATTTCCACACTAGAGTATCCTTTGGCGAGGGTACAAAAATGAAATAAAAATTTTGCTGAACATAAATTCCCCATTTTGTATCCCAATTCATTTTCAAGGGGTTGGAAAAACAAAACTATTTTTGACTATTTCTTTTAAATGCCTTGCAAAATTTAATATCGAAAAAAAAAATGATTTTGTCATTTTGCGAAATATTTTAAGACATTTTATGTGGTGTTGTGAGATAGTGTGACGGTTTTATGAGCACATTAGAGTTCAAAATTGTAGACATTTTTAGGGTATTTGAAACGCTTGTCGAAAAAGAGATCGTTTCGGGATCGATTTATGGATTTGGAAGGGTTTGCTAAGGTAATAATCCATTGAGTCAGCGATTAATAATGATGTCAGTTTTGTACTTGGCTTAGTCATGTTTTATTTCTCTGAGTAACCAGTGATGCCATCCAGCAGCTTACCTGCAAAGATAAAAATAAATAAATTATTAATTAATTGATAATTATTTGAATATAATAAGAATAAAGTATGGAATATAAATATGTGACTATTTTTTCAACATTATGTATCATCATTTCATTCCATAGTACACTTTTTCACTATCTATATCCAACCAATTAGTTTGCATAACTGCATGTTCTACTTTTCATTTGGGATTCAACAAAGCATTTTCCTCCACTGGTCAGCAGCGGCAGCTGTCATAACGAACTATCCATGACCCATCTAAGCATTTTCTTTTTCCTTTTTTTTTTGTGTTTGTGTTTGCAAAACCCACCACCCCAGCATTGAAAACACTTTGAAGTAGGTGCCACTGCCAGTGAAAGTGGAATGAAAATGGTTTACGGATGCTGGATGATGATGATGATTTTCCATAACTAAGCGTTGGACATGAAATTTCATAACATCAAGATATAAGCTTTGTATTATCAAAGATCGCCTCGGGGCAGAGCTGGGATAAAAGGGATGGGATATGCATGGAACGTGTCTGTGTTGATAAAAAGTCCGGCATTAGGATCAACCCTTTTTGTCAGTAGTCCTCCCCCTCTGGTTTTCAACTAATGAGCACACTTGAGCGACTTTTATTCAGTCAGTCAATCCAGTCAGTTGCATTTATTATTTGTTTAGTTCGCTAATGAAGAGAACAGGACACAACTGGGTATTCGTATGCAGGACATGCACTGCGTGTGTGTGACAAAAGCGACGCCTGTCCATCAAGCCAAATCAAAAGTAAGTCCATCCATCTGAGCGGGGGTAGTTAAGCCACCAACAACCCGTTCGTTCACTGGATGAGTTCATTTGTGTAAATTTTATTGTTTAATTGCCTTTTTTCACTCATTCGTTAGGCTAGCCATTTTCAATTAATGTAATTACGCCTAGAGGGAAATTAACTAATTTCCTACAATTTGTCGGTGGAACCCACAATTATCTATTAAGGACACGCGTCATGTGTCCTGTGCTCTGCACAATAGTCGGCATTTTTTCATTATTTTTTGTGGGTTGTTTTTTTTACATATCTTTGATATCCCATCATCTTTGTTAGCCTAGCGTAAAATCCTTAACTTGGGCTAGCCACAAGACAAGATTAATGTCAGATATGCTTTCTTGACATTGAAAAATATTGGTCTGGAAATGATCTTGCTTGTTTGTCTACCTACCCGCCGTTTGATTGACTTGGCAAACAAATTTTGCAAAAGAATTCTATTAAAATTTTCACATTTACTTTTCACTTTCACAGGAAATATATTTTCTATTTCGACCCAATTTGTTTGCAATTTTTATGTGTTGATTAATGTTAACTGTGGGGTTGGTCATGCCAAGAGTAGAGGGGATGGATGTGATGGATTTGTTCAACAGTATGGTAAAAATATATTTCTGTTGAAGAACACAATTTTGTAAATTTGTTAGTGGATGCAAACCTAATGTGAAACATTTTTAAGACGAAATTTCAATAAGAAATTTTTAGTCAGATATTTGAAGATTATCAATTGGTATTTATTCAATTTCAGAGGAATGAAGATTTGAGTCGGTCTATTAAATTATCTTATTAGCAATTATGCCCAAGCCTTCCACTCTTTCTATTCGTATTTTGAATTCCGGTTGTCAAAAAAAAAATATATATATGTTTGGCTTTACACATCTCAATGGGCCACAAGCCGAGCTTCTCTCAATCTCTTAACGTGTGTGCTTATAATATTCCTACAAGCGAAAGGGACCTACATTTTAACGCCGAATCCGAATGGCAAAGTTTGAGAGTTCACAGCTGCCGCCAATAGCTGGTGAAGGTGGCCGGATGTGTCAAAGTTTTTTTTCTGAAGAAAGGGGATGGAACTTACGTCTCCCGCACAGCAAGCTCACACACTACCCGCTATACCACACCCGGTTGTCCAGTATATGCGGAAAATGCGTCACAAGCATGTGTTGAAAAAGTTCTGAAGCATCGACACAATGGTATTGTCATTTCCCATGTTAGGCAACCGTTTGGGGAAACCGGCACACAGTAGGGTATTTGACCCCTAAACTGAATTCACATAGGCATTAGACATACTGTCTTATATTTTTATACCCGTTACTCGTAGAGTAAAAGTATATACTACAGTCGTGCAAATGTATGTAATAGGCAGAAGGAATCATTTCCGACCATATAAGGTATATATATTCTTGATCAGCATCAACAGCCGAGTCGATATAGCCATGTCCATCTGTTCATACAGTAGGTTTATATGGTCGGAAATGATTCCTTCTGCCTGTTACATACATTTGCACGACTTTAGTATACCCTTTTACTCTACGAGTAACGGGTATAATAAATTTAATGACCCATTTTTACTGAAACTATTTTTAAGTGTAGTATGGATTGGTGATCTCGAAAATCGAAATTTTCGGTAGGTGCACTTACATTTTATGCCATATCTCAATTCATAATCGTTAGATGGTGTCAAGCAAGATATGAATCGAAAGGTAATTGAATGGTCAATAATAACTTAGAGCATTGTTTTCAAATCGGCTTAGAAGTTTGAATACAATGACCAAAAATATTTCAAAAAAATAGATTTTTTGCTCGAAAATGAAAGAAATTTTATTTTAAATCGCCTAGGAAAAATATAAAAAAAATCAAAAAAAAATTATTTTTATTCTTTTGACTTAAGAATCGCACTTTCACAAAGATAATAAGGTATTGATGAAGAAAATCTTTGAATAAATATTGTAGTTAGATCAATTTAAGTGAAGCAACTAATAGTCAAATTTGAGTATTTTAAGTGTTTAGAAATTTTTTTTATACCCTTGCAAAGGGTATTATAATTTTGCCCAGAAGTTTGCAACGCATAGAAATATTCATTTCCGACCCCATAAACTATATATATTCTTGATCAGGGCGACGAGCTGAGTCGATTGAGCTTTGTCCGTCCGTCTGTCTGTCCGTCTGTCTGTCCGTCTGTCTGTCCGTCTGTCTGTGCGTCTGTCTGTCCGTCTGTCTGTCCGTCTGTTTCTACGCAAACTAGTCTCTCAGTTTTAAAGCTATCGAGCTGAAATTTTGCACAGAGTCTTCTTTTTACTGCACGCTGCTAATATGTCGGAACCGACCGGATCGGATCACTATATCTTATAGCTGCCATAGGACCGATCGGTCGGAAAATGGGTTTTAGTGAGAAAAACTTTTTTGTTTTCAATGTGAACGTGATTAAACTCGGTCATTAATAATATTATATGCTTTCAAACAGATTTGCACATTTTGGTTGAAATCGGATGACTATATCTTATAGCTGCCATTGGACCGATCGGTCGAAAAATGGGTCTTAGTGAAAAAAAAAATTTTTTGTTTTTAAGTAAATCGTTCTTAAGGTCGGTGATTATTAATATCAAACGCTTTCAAACTAATTTGAAAAAGTTGATCGACATCGGGTGACTAAATCTTATGGTTGCCATAGGACCGATCGGTCGAACATGAGTCTTGGTAAAAAATTTTTTTGTTTACTTTTGTTAGCGTCCTTAAACTTGCTGATGACTTATTTTATATGCTTTCAAATAGATTCGCAAAATTGGGCCGAAATCGGATGACCATATCTTAAGGCTGCAATAGGGCCGATCGGTCGGAAATTGGGTCTTAGTGAGAAAAACTTTTTTCAGACGTTTATCTGTCGGAAAATAGGTTTTAGTTACAAAATTTTTTGATTTTTATGTAAGCGTTCTTAAACTGTGACATTTGCATTTGCAAGGGTATAAAAACTTCGGCACAGACGAAGTTAGCTTGGCCTTCTCGTTTTTTATTTTCTTTGTTTTTTGGTCAATATTAGAAGTGGGCGAATAGCCACATCAGAAAAAAATTCCAGAACAGAACAAAAGTCGAAGCAAACGAAAATTTATTTTTTTAAAATCACAAAACACCACTTTTTTCAGCACTCAATTGCTCACAGCTCCTGTATTTATTTATAGATTTTGTTCATCGATATCTTAATTTCTTCGAAGAAGTGCGGTTCTTATGTAGAAAAAATAAAAATAGTTTTTTTGAATTTTTTAATATTTTTCCGAGGCGATTGGAAACGAAACTTATTGCGTTTTCGAGAAAAAAATCGATTTTTTTTGAAATATTTTGTATTATTGTATAGAAACGACTCAACCGATTTGAAAATAGTGTTCTGTGCGATTATTGACCATTCAATTACCTTTCGATTCATATATTGCTTGGCTCTATCTGACTATTATAAAGTGAGATATGACTTAAAATGTAAGTGCACCTACCGAAAAAATTTTAGAAATCGATTTTTGAGATCTCCAATCCAAACTACACTTAAAAATAGTTTCAGTAGAAATGGGTCTTTTTGGCTGTAAGTTCGTGTAATTGGCCAATCGGAAACAGAGAATGTTCAACAATCTCTGGACCATATAATAAAAATTTATGCACCATGAGATGCATGTAATACAACGGATACTCTAATACATAATATCTAGCTGGGTTGCATGAACTTTTCTGTGTCTACCTCATGACCGGAAGCAACAACAATCATTATTATGTGGAATTTTTTTATCAAATTGACATCAACACCCGTTATTTTGGCAGAAAGTTCAGCATTTTGAAAAATCGCCTTGCGGTATTTCCATCATTGGAGTTACCGAACCCGACTTAGCCTGATCCACAATTAAGCCAGCTTCTTTCTTAAATGCTTCTAGAATTTTGGTCTTTGTGTCTAAAAGAATTTGTTTTTCTTCAGTCGATCTTGCTTGCCATTTTTTATTGACAACTTAATAAAAAAAAAATTTTTTAAATAACATTGGACTTAATTTCAATATATCAATTCCCTCGTCAAGCCTATCTAACCTGAATAATACAAAAATGAGTGCAATGACAAATTACATTAGTCTTGATAACCATTAAGTACACTTAACGGTCAGTTGAGTAATCAATCAAACTGGCATTCTGTACCCTATTACAGTTCTCTTGCAAAGCTCAAGCTGCTGACCATTGTCCACCCCTAAAAAATGTGCACTTAGTGACCAGCACTTAAACTGTCTGCGCCTGCGCTTGGACCAAAAATCCAGCACAGGAAACAGGACACGCGACTCGATTCGACCCGGGGAAGTTCATTAAAATATGCATTCGCGTTGTAATGAGGAAAATGCAGCGTAATGAAATTAAAGCGAGCACACAACGGTCTAGAGAGGGAGGACTGCCCGCTGCTTGGGCATGTGCAGAGTCACCCTAACAATGACCTCGTCAAGTGCCGCGCTATTTTTTGCACCTTGACTTCATTTCAATTTTTGCCCGCATAATTGGACATTTTTGCACAACTTGAACTGTTTCTCATTAGTTCTAGTTTGTTTAGCCAGGACAATAAAGTCTGCTCTCTTCGTATGATATGCAGAAAAAAAAATTTAGCTAGCGAACGTGCTCACTCTATGAATATGTGGGCTTTAATGCCACAACAAAAATCCACGAAATTATGACAAGCTTAGACCAATCCAATGTGTCAAATAAAATTGTCAAGTTTATGAGTCTATGGACCATTCAAGGATCTGTCCACTAATCTGTCAACAAAGGTGCGTCGTCGTGGTATTATTTTTTTTTACAGCGACCGGAAAAAGGGGTTGTTTGCTCGCTGTAAGCATTGCGTGTCCATATCCAACTGACTTACTGACTGACCGACCGACGCCGGCTGTCATAATTAAAATATGACGCGTGTCTCGTGTCCAGGACAATTGCGCGCCGGGTACCATGTCAGTTTGCCAGTTTGCCTTCATTCGACACGCAAACTATAAAGTCCAGGCATTCCCTTACAGGACATGTGGCCCTGGTTAGCGGGCAAACGGTCATTGTCCGACTACTGCAGCAAATTGCCTTATGTATGCTCGCAATTATACAGATTGTAAACGGAAATTACTACAAATCAATGTGAAAAGAGCAAGAATTTTCATTGTAAGCAACGAAAGAATATTTCATGGAATAAATGGAATAAGCTAATTGTAGTAACTTTTATGTCTTCTTGTCTTAAAATGATTAAGGAAAATCTTGTCCACAGTTTATTTGTATCTCATATGCAGATCTGTGTTGACCCACAGAAAACGAAAATTTCTCGAAATATTTTAGCAAATATCACATTAATCTTCTGATATATGTATATGATAGCGTATGCCTTTTGGTTGCCTACCTCCTTTCCCCTTCTTAGACAAAAGCACTTTAAAGAATAAGTAAAAAAATCATATAAAGCTAAGCTGGGCTAGTCGTATTTAAAGTTTTCTCAGATTTCCTTAAAACGCTTAAGCCAATCATTGGGACAGGAAAATCGACTATCGTCGGAGAAAGTTTTACCGAACTCCACTTGTTCCGGGTTTCTGAATTTTTCGGACCTTCCCATGAATCGAACATTTTATATATGAAACTTTATTTAAAAGAATCCAATTTGGGTCAAAAACCCTAGAAAACATTTAAATAATAATTTCGTGATCTTACCGAAGTTTTTGGTTTGGTCAAATGGAAAGAAACTTTGTCGAACTCAAGGAGGGTGAGGCCTTCCTTTGAATTTGGATTGCCGCACCAGTAGTGTGCGTGGCTGCTAATGCGGAAGGTGTGGGTTCTTTCCCGCCTCGGAACATCTAAAAGTTTTTTTTCTTTCTTTAGAAAAATAACTTTTACACGTCCGGTCCCCTTTACCAGCTATTGGCTTCAGCTGTGAAGTAACTAGCTTTGAAAAAGTTTCTCAAACTTTCCCGTTCAGATTCGGCGTTAAACTTTAGGTCCTTTTCTCTTGTGCGAAAAATTATAAGCACACACGCCAAGAGATTGAGAGAAGCTCGCCTTATGACCCTCTTCTGAGAGCTGTATATCGCCAATTTTACATTTACTATTTAAGAAGATTATTTGCTATTTTTCCAAGTAACCCACAATTGTTAAAGCATCATTTACACAAGATGAGAATTTCTTGAAACTTTTCCTAATAGGCGTTATATTCTCTACTTCTCTACTTACTTAGCTGACTAAAATATATGCGCAAAAATATCGTACGAGTCATTTTTTACGAAATTGACATTTGAATGCACATTACTTGTAAATCCACTAACTCATCTGGTAAAATTATATAGCGATAATCGCTACTGCTACGCATATACAACAGAATCGGCTATACAAAACTAATTATTTGCTAACCTTTTGTTTGCGAATTGGCTATATGTACTAGGATGGTAGGAAAATTGAAACTTTAGTGCGAAATCGTACCATTTGGTCACCTAGTGAATGGTCCTCCAGCGCACGAACCAACCCATCGGGCTACGCCTGCATCGAAAAGGGGCATACCGACTTCAAACCTGGAAGTCATTTGCGAGTTAATAACTTCCCAGTAAAATTAAGTTGAACACAAATTATCTTCGAATCGCACCATTTCATAAAAATACAGTTTTAATTGAACTACAATAAGATTATTTCGATAGTTCTCAGAAAAAGAATCTTACCAAGTTAAATTTTTCAGATGAGAAAAGTATTATAGCATAAGACTTTTTAGTAAAAAAAATGTATTGACTTACAAAATTTTGTCTTATTGCGTACTATTTTCGATCTTTCCTTAAAACAATACTTGACTTTCGCAAACCTCCGGTTTGCAGGTTCGAACCAAAAATTACCAGCGGTTAAGGTTCGGAAATTTGAGGTTCGAGGTTTTTGGGTTTTGGTTTTGGTTCGAACCTCGGTTCGTTGCACGTTTTACAAAATATATACACAATTACAATACAATAGGTATACACCTGACGCATAAATTCATTGTAAGACTGTAAGACGTAGATTATAATTGACGTGAGATTGGCGCTCGTTTGCTGGATATGGACTTCCTTCATTGCTAGTGTATAAATCTTCAGTCCGATTGATTATGCTTTCTCGTATACACTTTAATCAGTCTTTCACTCACAAAATTGAGCATCGATTGGTGTTTATTCGCCACACATGGAACTTTTTCCACAATGATTTAATCAAAAAGGCCTTTGTCTTCTTTTGAAGGTGCCGCATTAAATTTGCTGCATGCCCGTCGGTCATGTTTAGTTTGCATTCGTGACATTCTGATTTATCATTGCTGACATTGTATGTATATTAAATTTGTCGTCATTACTTCACACCTTTTCAGTCAAAACTTCTCAAACGAAAAGAAATGCGCGATTTTATTGTTCTAAACTGTGTGTTTTCTGTCTCTTTCTCTTTCGATTCTTCTTTGCGCCCAATTTTTGGCGCGTGGGTAGTGTTGCCAATTTAGCTATTTTTCGCACCAAATATCGACTGTTAAAAATGCTAAATCTTAACAGAGATTAATGTAAAATAGCTAAACAATGTCAAATAATTAGCTAGAATTGCAGGCTTCGGCAAAACTGAATAGATTCCGGCTTTCGAGCTTACAAAATAGCTATATCTGGTGGGGAAAATTAGCTAAATTGGCAAAGCTGCGTGTGGCACACACTTCTGTTTGTATTCGGCTGACATGTTTCTGCATTAGCATGCACCGGGTTGGTTAGATTGGCGCTTATGTATATGTATAAGATGAAAAGCAAAACATTCAATACATTGTGCAGTGTAGCATACTACAAATTAATATCTGCGACTGGAAGTTTTGCGGTCTATGTGTATGTAATATAAATTACGCATACATATGAATGTATACATATGTACATAGGTAGGCAAAGAAGTACTACATACAATAGCACGCTCTGATTCTTCACGTATTTAAATTGTTGTACATATGTACATACATATATGCATGTATGTATGTTTATAACCTCTGTGAGTGCGAAAATTAGATAATAACATATCGAAGACATTTTTTTTTAAACCGAACCAAAAGCTTGGGTTCGGAACGGGTTCGGGTTCAACTATTTTCGTCCTCGTGGTTCGGTTCAGGGTTTGGTTCACAGCAAAAAATAAGCGGCAATTCCGGGTTCGAACCGGTTCGGTTCAAAACCGGTTTGCAACCCTGGTTTTGATACCCTTGTAGAGGGTATATTAAACTTGTCTGCGCTGCTACTGCAGGTACAGAGTATATTACAGTCGGGCTTGACAGACTTTCTTACTTGTTTTTATCTGAAAGCCAACTAAATGTACTATAGTATAATGTAATTATTTAAGCAATTGGTTTTACTAGATCCTAAATAAAATTTTTCTTTAAAATAGGCAATTTTGCTGTTCGACTAACAGCGGCGTAAAACGTTTTATCTGTATCTTAATACATTTATGTACTGAAAAGAAAATAATAAAATTTTAGTTTTTCATGGTTCATTGTTCATTTTTCTATCCAGGGCCTAATACCGAAACGAATTTTCCAAATCTGAAACAAACTTGAACTGGGTACGGTATACACCTATGTGCATGCCAAAATTTGTGTCTCTTATCTCTTCTATCTCTTATGGTCCCTGAGATCGACGCGTTCATACAGACAGACAGACAGACAGACAGACAGACAGACAGACAGACGGACAGACGGACATGGCTATATCGACTTGGCTGTTGATGCTGATCAAGAATATATATACTTTATAGGGTCGGAGAAGCTTCCTTCTGGCTGTTACATACATTTGCACAACTTCATGATCCCCTTTTCCCATTTTTAATGGGAACAGGGTATAAAAATCTGCACCTACTGGGACTTGGAACCCACGACTTCAACGGTAAGAGGATACCTCTCATGCTCTACGCCACGCCGCTCGTTGTTGGTACGGTGTCCAAGCCACTTATAAGGGCAGAGCCAACTCCTCCCCCTCCTTCCTTTCCTCTCTCCTCACCGCAGCATCACCACCACACGCCCTCTAATGTGGTAAATATTTAGTTTTTTTTTCTGTATTTACCAGAACGGTCTTTATCGGTTCCAAAAACAAGAACGGAGAGTTCTTAAAATTAGAAAAGCGTTCTCCAAAATTTCGTTCTTTAAATAAGCCCGGTGTTCTCGGTATAAGAAAAAACGTACTTACCCTACTATTGAGAACACGTTCTCACATACACGTTTTCGGTACATTTAGAACGGATTTTTTTTCTGAGTGTAAGGTCCAAAGATATGCCACATAAAAAAGCATTGTTTTCAAAAAGGGACTTCCATCGCTTTTCTTTGAACAAACCTTTTGGCTGGAGAGGACGAATTTTTTGTGTATCCAAATGAAATAAAATTCACCCAAAATTAGATTTTTGGCTTGAAACTTAGTTGTGGCCACCTCCGCTGGTTCTAATATGCGTACAATTTCGCGAGCTGAGTCCCAAACTTTCCGGTGCAGAAGAAAGTCGTTATCTGCAGCCGCAAAACTGGAGCAAATGTAGAAGATGTCTTCCGCCAGCAAATATTTTAGCGTCCTATAGGTTGAGTTCTAACGCGTGACCATAACTACGATGCGATCTGCACAGGTAAAAAAAACCGAAACTGTACCGGTACCAACGATTCGGTTTCGTTCCGGTGCTATCGGTTCCATTAATAAGGGTAAACGGGTTTCGGTTCTCAAAAAAAAAAAAAAATTGTTTCGGTTCCGGTACGTGATTTGTAACGGTTTATTTCGGTTAACGATTCCGGTTCCGGTATTAAGCTTTGGTTCTATCATAAAAATATTATTATTTTGTTTTTATACTTAGTCAAAGTTGACTTTTGCGGGCACAAGGTCACCGGTTAATTATAATTGAATAGTCAACACAAATCAACAGAAATTAATTACTTTTTTGAATAGCAATGGTTTGACCGCACAGCACTGTTTTGAGCATCACTACAATCCTCTCATCAGCAGATTTGTTGCTTTCACGCTTCAACAACTTGCAAATTTCGTTTATATATTGGCGAAAAGTCACTTGGGGATTCCAATGGTGTAAAATTCCAACCCGAAAATATGCTTAGGGTTTTGAAGGGTTTGTTTACCAATTCATTGCCTGCTGCTAGTGCCTGGAGAATCTGTTCAGCGATCATTTTAGTTAGGCCAAAACTGTTTATATATATTTTGTACAATTTTAATCATTTTACAAATTATCGTAAGTGCCAAACTTGATGAAGCATTAAAAAAATGTTGTGGGTAAAAACAAAAATGTGCCAAAAAGTGAGTTTTTAGGGAAATTATCAGTTTTTCACACAAATAATTTTGAGTTTAGTTAAATAAGTGGATACTTGTTGCACATTTGAAATTTGCGATGTTGCCAACCACCGCAACAAAAAGTCAAAAAACGATCCCCTGTAAAATTTGGTTTTTGGCACACGATATTTTCGCGAAAAGGGGTCGATATGATTTGTAAGACAAAAAGTATTGAAAATGCATTTAAAGCAGCCTCTATTTCTAAACTTTCTAGGAACGGAAACGTGTTCATGATGGAATGGTAACGCCTTATGAACAGTATCGATAAAATACGATAAACATCGATAAGCAATATAATGTTAAAGCTCGTAAATCCATTTGGTAGAATATTCCAATGTGATCAAATAAAATGATTAATATTTGCTATATTAACAGGCTGGTTAACTCTTAACCGATCATAGAATCAGGATAGACGTTGAATTGTAAAGCACCAAAAATGAAAACAACCCAAAATCAAAGTCTAAAAGTTAGAATGAAATTGAGTTTGGCAAGGAGCTTGTTTTCCTCCTTTTCCTCTTATTGTTGATTCAAAGAAAGGTCTACGTTGTTGTTTCTTGTTGCGCATTAAATGGGTTTTAATTTGAAACGTAGTAAGTAGCATAACCCCCTCTCTCGCTTTCACTATACACAATTGTTCTGGCCAAGTCAACGGTAAAAGATTCAAATGGCAGGCAAAACGCTGTAATTGAGCAGCGCGATTTTAAAAATGAAAAAAATCGCACGCGAAGAAAAGGTGCGTTGTCCTGTAAATGAACAGCCGCCACCAAAAAAGGATGCAAGGATGCTGCTACATTTCATTATTATTTTATTTTTTTTTATTTTTTCAATTAAGGTTGACATGTCTGCTCCGTTTTCTTCTGCTCATCACAAATTTGTTTTATGCGCCAAGTCAAGCTGAAAATTGCGCATTTGCTCTGTGGGGTAGGCTGTAAGTTTATCGTAACAGGATTACATTCACCTACTTGCAGAGAGTACGAGCAAGAGTAAGAGTATTGTGTGTATCAGCCGTCTGCATCGCCTGCTCCTTGGCTTATCTACGACGCTGAAGGACCTGACACTTTAGGTAGAGGGGAAATCAATCAATTTCTCTGCTCTGTTGCTTGCTTTAATTGATTCAAGCTACTCTCTCTGAAATCAACATGGAGGCGGGAGAATTTATTGATGTTTTTTGGTGGGGAGCATCCCACATTTACCGCTATTCGGTAGGATAATGCTTTACCAATCTACTGGTACTTGTTATACCAGCACACACTTCATTCATATCAATCAATCTCTAATCCTTTCCCGCTCACCAACAAACATTGAATATGACTTATTAGCCTTTTGACAGCTGTCAAACAACTACTTGCAGCGGTTGGACTTTCCATTCCACAGTCTAACTCCAGAATCAGCCTCGCTGTCCCATTAACATGACAAAAACCAAGGAAGAAGCGGTCGACAGATGTCGAAGAAATTGTATCTTTTGCTCTAGGTTTTGATGTGACACTTTTGTCAAATGTTTACACCTTTAACCCTTTGGGCGCCATTGTTCTTAAGACACGTAAAAGGGGTTACGACCCCTTGCAATTGGTGCGGAATTATAAAATACAATCTGCTCTCTGAATTGTTTGTGAATGTTTTTGTAAATTTTATGTTTAATTAGTGGCATTTGTTTGGATTATATGGGCTGGTTGGTTTCCTTTCTATGGGCAAAGCCGGAACCTTTGTTTGACAAGCTCCCTTGGAGCAATAGCCGTTCTCTTGAAAGCCAATACAGAATCCAGTCTCAGATCGAAAATAAGAACTAGATGAATTTCAGCCATCTCTTTGCCATCCTTGACTTATTCCACCGAAAAACCGCATCGAAATGAAGTTATTGCCGCCCGTCAGCAGCTACAGCAACAAGCCTGAGCCCAAGTCGAATCATTTATCAAAATTATGTCAAATCATGCAAGCGGCTGTAAAAAAAAGGACATAAACAAAAAAAAAAAAAGAAAAAAACTGTAAATGCTAATGAAAATCAATGCCAAAAGTCTACACATTTCCTTAAAAACCGCCAAGAGATCAGCAGCTGCCCGCTTACACATGAAGAAGCTGTCATGTTTTTGAACAAACAGACAACAATTACAAAATTTTCTTCCTTACCAACTGCCTTGTCATTCTTACTCCTCGAGCTCATCATATTATTCTTGCGGCTGCCTTTAGCTGATTTGCATTTTTAATCTCATAAGGATGCTGTTGTATGCAGCAAAGCATTGTCCTGCAATATGTGTGTGTGTGTATTTTTTTCTTTTGCTGTGGTTTACTGAGACTGATGGAATAGAAGAAAAAAAAATCAGCCCCCTAAACTCGAACTACATATGTTTTAATCCTGGATTTGTGACACGCCACGAGAAAACTTTGCCTGCCTGTCTTGGGATATCTCGCTCAGTCCTTCCGTCGTCTGTCAGTTACGCTTGAATAATTACCCGTAATTAAAGTTCCTTTGAAACTATTTCATGTTTAGATTTTCTATTATGAGGATTAGAAGTCAAGCGGATCTTTCGACAGTATCTAATGTTTGTTGACAGATACCTGTAAATGAATAAAATAAACTTGGGATAGAGATTGTCACGTCTGAGGTGTACGATTAAAGAAAGACAAATTTTAATTGGATTTTGGCAAGTTTTTTGGGACATTTATCCTGGAGTACTTTAATCAGTTTCTATCTGTAAGATATTTCAGTAAGAAAGGGTCGATTTTGGTTGTAAGTCGCCATTTTCACTTTCTTCAAAATTGAGTGTGAAAAAGAAAGTTGGAGCACTCAGTACAGTAAAACATAATTTAAAAAAAAAATATATATATATATACATGTATAATTATATTAATTTGAAGCCATTCTAATATGGTTCCAGCCGAAAACAATTTAGAATCATAAGTATCAAATCTGAAAATCATAGTTCAAACAAGAAAGAAAGTCGGTCAAGCCCGACTATAACATACTCTGTACCCTTCCACTCGCATTTGCTCAGGAGTCAAACGGCCAGTTAACACCCCGCGCACAACGCGGTGCGCTCTCTAAGTTTCTCTCTCTCTCTCTCTTTCTCTCTCGCACTAAGATTGCCTGTGTTGAACGGTTAGGGTATGTTGCTGTGGTTGTTGGTGGGTGGTGTTAACTGGCCGTTTTTTGCCCATAACTTGAGTATCGTTCATCCGATCTTTATCATTCCTTCAGCAAATCGATAAATAATTTTGTTTACAAGGTATCTCTAGAAGGAACGAACGATCTATCTCCAAACTGTAGGAGATATGAAGTTTTTTCCAAATTGCGGGGGCGGGAGGGGGCGTGGCAAAAATTGAAAATAAACTTGATCTGCCTGCAAGTATAAGAAATATATGTCCCATACATGTCAAACCTCTATCTCTTACCATCTCTGAGATCTCTTCGTTCATACGGACGGACAGACGGACATGGCTATATCGACTCGGCTGTTGATGCTGATCAAGAATATATATACTTTATAGAGTCGGAAACGATTCCTTCTCCCTGTTACATACTTTTGCACAAACTTAATATACTCTATGAACACATATCGCTACTCACAACTTTACGAGCCGAACGCATGCCGAGGCTTGTACCAAGAGTGGAAAAAGCATTTCAGTCGCAGGCCAGCGGTCGATGAAGCAAGTCAGAACTGGCTTACGTCGCTTTAGTTTTGAACACTCTCACTTTTTGGCCTCCCTCTTGACAAACACTGTTCTAAACACTGGCTCAAAATAATAAGAAACAGAGTTTAAACCGGGAAAATTATCTGTCTTCATAATACCAATCAACCAACAACAACAATTTTTCAAATATAAATACCGAAGCTGCGACCAATTGAGTACATAAATATGTGATATTTTTCAGATATTTTATCACAATGTGACTGCTTTAGTGACCTTTGGACTATTAATCTTAGAACTTTTTAGCAGGCTCTAGGTCAATAAGTTATGATTTTCATCATAAAAATTATCATAGAAAAAAATATGTTGATTTGCTTCGTCCTTCGTTCTGTTCTTCATTATTTTCTCTGATTTAGCTTAACGCACACTTTTTATACTGAGCAAAAGACAAGAAAAACAAAATTATTTTTGTACGCACATAAAATAATCAAATTTGACTGTTAGTTCCTCCACTTAATTTTATCCACCTACGGTATTTATACATACATTTTCTTTACCAACACCTTATTTTATTCGTAGAAGTGTGATTTTTAAGTAAAAATAAATAAAAATAAATTGTTTGAATTTTTTAATTTTTTTCCTTGGCGTTTGAAAAAGAAATTTAGTACGATTTCGAGCAATTTTTTTTTTTCAAATATTTTAGCTCGTTGTGTTTTAGCTCCTTAACTGTTTTGAAAACAATGTTCTACGAGTATATTGGATTCAAGTTGCTTTCTATTCAATCTCGCTTGACGTTTCTAACGTTTCTGAATTGATCTATACTATATGTTATATAGCTTAAAATGTAAGTGTACCAGTCGAAAAAATTACAAAATTCATGATTTAAAAACTTTTTCATTTTGAAATTGATTTTCGATCTAAAGGCCTATTTCCAGAACAAATAAAAATGTATGTCACGAAATGGCCAGTTATTTATGTTAAGTGGATTGTAAGCTATAGTGGGACCACAAAGTCTTACAAAATTCTAAAAAAAACACCTAAAACGGCAGAAAAATGGTACGCTCACACTGATTTGTCAGCCGCTTAAAGTGGATTATTTAACGGGAACACACATCCTACATCTTATGCTCTAGGTGCACAAGTGTTGTAGTAGAACACGAAGCCAACATTTCTTTTTTTCTTTCTTTTGGTCATTAGACCATATATTTCACCCGACCTTTATCATTCCTACGGCAAATCGATAAATAATCTTGATTACTCAATATCTCTAAAAGATTCGAACCATCTATCTACAAAACTGTCGGAGATATAACGATTTTTCAAAATTGCGATGCCGGGAGGGGTCGTGGCAAAAAATGAAAATAAACTTGATCTGCCTGCAAGTATAGGAAGTTTATGTCCCATACATGTCAAACCTCTATATCTTACCATCCCGGAAATCTCTTATTTCATACGGACGGACAGACGGACATGGCTATATCGATTCGGCTGTTGATGCTGATCAAGAATATATATACTTTATAGGGTCGGAAATGATTCCATCTCCCGGTTTCATACTTTTGCACAAACTTAATAAACTCTGTGTACCTTTGGAAAGGAGTATAAAAAATACCTTTTTAAATGAGGAACGGGATCGAACTAAAATATCGTGCGCGTGAAATAGCAACTCTATTGGGTACAATGCATTGTACATTGCAATGCTCAATTAATAGGTCAACTAATGAATCAGCTAGATTCTAGGCTAGCTACTAATAGAACCAGAAGGCGTATGTTAACGCAAACAAAAGTTCTAAAGAGTTTAGCCTAACTATTTTTGGGAGATTCGAAAATCGCAGCAGGCTTAATTTATTATCTCAAGAGTGAATTGCGTCACTCATATTTTAAATCTATCGCAAAGCCACTGCACCGAATTGGTCAGGTTTAATCTTTAGTTAAAACAGGAATTAGGTAGAGAATATTTAAGTTTTCGACAAAAAAAAATGCATTTTATTTTACAAGCTAAAAATGAATCCTGATCTCTGATAACGATTGTGGTTGCGGTTACTCTTAGCCTTCTTTATCAGATACAAAAACAGTTTTATTTAACTTTGTCTCATATATTCTATTAGATCAAAATACGCATCAATGATTTTTAAGCGTTTTTGTATTGAGCCTAAGCCCAAACTAGATCTGATTACATTTTACTCTACACAACAACAGCAGACAGATACAGTAATCGATCTGCCTTTGCTGTTTGTCTTTTCAAGAGGGGAACAAGAAAAGCAACAAGGAAAAAATCATAAATGAAAAAATAAAATAAAAACGAAAGTAATTTCTTAGATGAGAGAACATTGATAAAGAAACAAGAAAAAAAAAACGTTAAAAAAAAGGAAGAAACCGACTGTGCGCTGACCATAGTCATCGGTTTTGTCGGGTGATGTCATCAAAATTCAATCAATTTACGGTTTTGATTTATTTGTAACGGTTCAATGGCTCGCTCGGTCGGATCCTTGTTGCACTTGAGTTTTACACGCAGGCGCAGGCAAGCTGGCAGGCAACAACATCTAAAATCATTAATCATTTTTGCTGCACAGAGTTCAAAGCTAATGATGGTAATTTTTTGCCAGTAATGAATGGAGTGGCAGCAGGAAAACCGCAAAATATTTCTCGGTTGTTCGAAATCTTGATGGGAAATATCCAGACCAAATTGTAGCTTGGTCAATGGATTGAACTGTGACAGAATTCAGTTTTCACATTCATTAATCATTCAATGGGAGTTACCATAGCGAAAGTTCTGTGTGCAAAAAAATGTTTGGAGGATAATTTACTTTAAGCTGTTCTAAAATGAATTTCAGCGATATTAGCAAGAATTTTTGACCTTGTCGGTGTCTACTTGTGTGAAAAACAGATCACTTTGTTGATGTAGCTTTCGTCTGATTGTGTATTTCGGACTCGATCTTATAGCTTTACCTTGTAGGAAGTGTTCAAATATATTAACTCACTGCCATCTATCTCTGCCCTAGAGTGCTTAGTAAGCAATACAATAGACGAGAGTTGCTTTACAAGTTTGGGGAATATGGGAAATAGACTAGTTGCGTTATGGACATTTCCATTGGAAAGTTTTTAACATTATTCAATTTGGAATATCAGCACAAGCGTGCATACATAAAATTGTTTATTCTTGTGACGCTGAAACACCACACTTGCTGGTGCTCTTCGAATCGCTGGTACCAATTTCGCAAGTTTTCAAAAAACGGTTGTGGTTTCGAAAGTCCAGCAACGACCTTCAAATTACCATGAACTAGGGATGTCTCAGGCATATATTCCATCAAGAGAAACTCGATGTTACAAGCGTTCGATATCGCACACTTTGAGTATCGCTCAAGGCACGATTCGAGTAAATTTAAAATGGGAATTAGAGTTGGGTAAATGTAGTTTATTTCACTGAACATGTTCACTTGTTCTTCTGAGTTGTTCAACTGTTCGGTGGTTCAGTTAATCCTTTGTTCAGCTGTGCACTTGCCCAAGGCATCGTGACGATTAGCGATCATTTGAACCAATTGATGGTTTCTTTGCTGGCTCCTACATGAAGGTGCTGGCTAATACACAAGGTTTGTTATCTTTTGTTGGCTTGCTCAACATTTTTCTCAAGGGCAGAGTTCTCGTTGTTTTTGTTCTGTCAGACAATTGGTTCCAATGCAGCCGGGAGCTTGTTTTTAAGGTTTCGGCTAAGACTGCTTAATGATTAGCAACTTAAAGTAATGCTGGAATATTGCATTTCGCCTTTTTATTATCAATTTCATTGAAATGGTTCCAAATATCGCTTTTCGATCAAAGACATTCTAAATTAAAATAACGAACGTGATTGCCACACCAGAAGGTTGCTTAATACCGAGTTGCCATACATTGAAAACAAATAGAAACGCTAAGCCAATAACAGATGACGACTGAACACATCGGATGAACAATTCACTGAACTAGTAATTGTAATAGATACTAAACATATCACTGAACAGCGCACAAAAAACTCACTGAGCAAAAGAAAGACTGAACAACTTACTGAACAAGACTCGCTGAACAATTGAAGAAGAACATGTTCACTTGTTCAGTTTAGTGAGCAACTCAATTTTGTACACTCACTCTTGAACAAGCCAACACTAATAGGAATGCATGAAAAAGCTTCATAAATGGGTGGTATTTGATTAATCTATGTCTTTGGTGGGCATCAAAATCCAACGCTACGACGCTACAACAATATTTGATTTGTTAACTCCACTTTTCAACTCGCCATATATACCGGCTAAGAGTCTCGGTGCGTGTATTTTGTTGTTGATTGCATGTAATTGCGATCTGAGAGGAATTACGGGCCGGGCGTCAAGGACGCATTGGGCCATTGTCTGTCCTTCGCTGATCTATGTAAAAGACTTATAACTCAATGACCACTTTTGTTTCGATGCGTTGGAAATAGTGTTATTGTCTAATGAATCACTAAAAGTATACACAGAGAAAAAAAACCCGTTCTAAATGTACCAAAATCATGACATTTTACTGATGATAGTCTGCTAAGCCCGCTTTTTCCAAATTCATGAACATTTGTTCAAACTATGCCATGAACATTTTATTCTCACTCATGAACGGTTTGTCTTATAAACATTTTGTGCTCGTTTCAAGATCATTTTGTTCTCACTTTGGTCGCCGGCTTGATCCAGGAAAAAAAACAAATATTAACTATAAGTTAATGATTAACCATAGTTAATGATGGATTATAAGAGGTCGGGGTCGAGCCTCCTCTAGGGTGGTGGTCTCGGGAAGGGCGGTGGCGCGGGGGGTGGGGGCGCAAGGAAGGAAGGGACGACCAATACCCACCCCCACACACAAGACCTACAAACACACCCTACTCCCTTCTTTCCTAAACTGTAGCTAGAGATGAGTTCTTTATATTTATTACATGCATTTGAAAAACTTTAGTTTTTACTTTTACTCTATGTCTAACGGATTTAAAAACTTTCAGGACCTCGAAGACTGAACACACTCATCGGACGACGGCACCTATAGCCATTACTCCGGCTATGTAAGCTCACGCGATGAGAGATGCGACAAAATCCATAGTCTAACCTCGAGAGCGTCCATAGCTCTTTCAAAGTCGGCTCTAACCGACGTCGATATACCCGTTACTCATGGTAAACAAATGATTAATAGCCTTCCTGTGATTGACTGAGGTGTTTTAGTACAGCCGTAAAAGTATGCATGTAAAATTTTCAAGCTGACTCGACAATATGCTTATTATCCGATCTTCGTATGTTAAAAAATTTAAGCGGCTCTATAGATATTGTCGAAATTCCATAAATGTACAGTTTTTATCAAAAGATTTCGATGGGAGTTATTCAACATGTTTTTAATTGTGGGGGCGGGGGTGGGCGTGGCAAAAATTTGAAATAAACTTGATCTGCGTGCAGACAATAGGAGTCAAGATTTTTTTCAAATTTGGTTGACTCTAGCTCTTCTAGATAACTGCTGCAGATCTAGGATGTTCATACAGACAGACGGACGGACGGACAGACGGACATGGCTATATCGACTCGGCATGTTTGATGCTCGATTACAAGTAATATATATACTTTATCGATAACAGTTGTCGGATCTTTAAATGCGATTCCTTCTCGAAACCATGTTATTCATACATGTTGCACGACTTTAGCTGATACCCTTTTACTCTACGATGGCGATTTTGATCGAATAAGCGCCAAACGTCGCAGAGTTAACGGCGCTATCGTATTAACCTCGATCATCGCCGAACAAATTTTTTTAGTTTCGATTTCAAATGGCTGCCATTTCTACACTCAGAAAAAAACGACCGGCAGAGTTCTAGATCGATCGGGATAGAATTTATACCGTTTTACCAAGCTCCAAAAACTGTGCTACGGAAAATGCGAATTATTTTAAGTCAAATCTGTTCTTAAAATTTCCTCCTGGTTCTAACCCTTTGGTTAGAGAGTGAGGGTAGATTTCTGACCTACAGTATAAGCCTCTTGGTCTTTGGTTAATTCATTTCCTTTGGATTTTGATATAATACAGAGACTCAGATTCAAGAACAAGTTGAGAAAAGCCTGGAATTTTATAGGGTTAAGCCAAGAATTTTCATTTTTTTCTATTATTGTGAATAAATAGAGCTCACAGCTCTTCACTTTGTTCTATGGGTAAATATAACGCCTTTTAAATTCAAATAATTTAGGTACCAACAAACTGGATTCAAGTAGCAGAGATGTTAAATTTATTTTCGTCATCGTTGAATGCAAAACATTGTTGCTTAACCCTTCTCTTTAGGCGATCTCAATTCTGGATTTGGACCGCCAACTGAGCAGGGGCACAATTATTAGCACTTAGGCGACACATTCAGGCCTACTCCAGCGGCTCTCTATTTCGTTAGCCGGGGGCAACCCTTAAGACGGGGCACAAGTGTCGATGACACTTGGAGGGAATTTTCGTATTTTTTTTCGGTTGCTCACCGCAGCCCGCCACCGGAAGAAGTATGTACGTGTTGGGTATATGCAACGTTGTGAAAGGGTTCGAGGTCCTGGCAAACACTTAAACCAAAGTTAAACGCTTGGAGTGCTGTATTTTTGTTTTTGTTTGCGTCTTGCTCTGTTTTTTTTTCCTTGTGCTCACAGCAGGACATGTCTTCGTTCTTGTACCTAAATCAATACTGAACTCTGCTTTAATTCGCTTAAATTGCCGGCAGGACATCCTCGGTTCCCGCACAGAGTTTTGCTTTGTGCGAAATCCCCCCATTGTGTGTCACACAGAGTCTCTCTCTCTCTCTAAGCGCTTTAATTTTGATTGCATTCGATTTGTTTTCGTTTTTTTACCCGTTCCGTTAATGTTTGCACAACTCTTTGACAAATTCACAGGCTTGTATTTCGGTTGCGCCTTCCCAAACATCCTTTTCGGCATTCATATGGCTTGCAATTTTGTGTGCAGGCTCAAGGAACGAAAGGATTAACTATTTAGGTCCGTGTCAAGGAAGTAAGTCGGAAGAATGTTTTTGAGTTCCGGCTGGAATTTTGTATTTTCGGTCCATTTGTTTCACAGTTTGTTGTGGGTCAAAGGATTAAATATTTAAAGGGCATTGCAGACTTTGATTGATGAGTACTCGCAAAGTTTTCAAAAATTTAGCTTTGACAGAGTTTCTTATAAAATTCTCTAGTATATATGGGATATAAATCGGCCTCTCCTTGACTCCTTCCCCAATCTTGGGTCATAAAACGTAGCACAAACTCAATCGTCACAGCTCTTTAATTTACCGAATCGATCTTCACACATCAACCAAATTGATCCGCAGGCAGCTGAATGCTCCTTCCTTGAAATCCATTTTGGCGTTACCTCGTAAATCAGAAGGTGTGAGCAAACCCACTCACATTTAAGCTAATTTGTCAGGACATCTGACAAGCTAGTTTGGAAAAGTCCCTCCGTGATGTATGCCACAGCATTGTTAGTTCTGCTTTGAATGGGAGACAACTTTTTGCTCAAAACAAACCGTCAACCCACTTTTCTTACAATGCAAAGGCAAACTCCATCATTTTATGTCTTCAATGTAGAGCAAAACTCATTTAGTAGCTGCTGCTGCTGTTGATGTTGACTGACTGTCGCTGTTATCCTTTTTATGTGAAGCAAAGTAGGGCCTACTTCTGTCCGGGCAGGATAATGGAATGAATGTACAAGCAAACATGCCGCATATGGCGAATTTCTCATACCACGAACGTTTCATCAAAGTAGGTTGAATGCCTTTCCAAAGAAGGAATCTGTTTATTTTTTCGCATTGTTGCCACATACTACGATGTATAAGCATGTAGAGAGGCGCGCGAGTTATCTGTGTGCGCAGGTGTCGGGTCTGTAGATGAAAATCCCTTTAGCTGGCTAAAATGCTGACAGGCGACTAATTGCTTGGCAAAGAGCAAAGTTAAAGGGATTTTGGCCAAACAGGATCAAAAGTAGCTGCAAAAATGGCCAATGCCACGTGTGTGTGTGTGCAAAGGGATATTTCGGTATAAATCAGAGCCCACGGCAGGTAGTTGGTCTGGCTGGCGATAAATCCCAAACTGACATTTTGTCAATGTCACTCGACATCAAGGAGAGTTGCAAAAACAAAAAACGCCCCGAAAGGCAAGCGCTTAAAAAAAAACACTGCAATCTGGTTGAGTGAAATGATGTCTCTCACTTTGAGATGGCAAATTATGTGAACACTTTAAGTGCTGAATTGGGTATGCAATACAAGGATTGTCCATTTAAGTTCATGCCATCAAACACAGATGATTGAAAGCAGAGGTGGATAGGATAGAGACAACATTTTAATGTTGATATGACCCTTATTAAAATGAACTTTTTAAAAATATAAATTTTTCATATCATTTGGCAAGAAAATAATATTATTCTGATCCAAAATAATATTACCTTAAATTGGAATTGAATAGTTTCAAAATGATATTAAAAATGTAATAATGATATGTTAACAAATATCGATTTGAAATTTTTAATATATTAATTTGATATATTTTCATATCGGAGTAAAATTGATAGGAAAAAATATCAATTTTTTTCTCGGTGTACCCATAAGATACTAATACAAATGAAGAAAATATATCTTAAGCAACAACAACCACATGAAATAAAAAGAGAAAACTTGTTTGTGTGTGTGTTAGGCAGCCAACAACAAAACCTTCACTCGGAGAGTATTGGAAGAGAGCCATAATTAGCTATTACACTTTAAATAACAGAGAATCTTGAACTAGATGTTCAAAGCTAGCTCAACGAATTCAGTACTGGTTCAACAATTTTTCACACAACCCAAGAGAAAACAAGTGAGACTTGTTTGTGTGAAAATGGATAACAATTTCATAAACGCATTAACATTAATGTTTGCGGTTTTGGCGACGAAATGGATGATCCAGGACCAAATGAAGACTATATTGTAAAAAGCGTTCCATGTGGAGTCGAAATCGGCTTTTACGTCGCTGTGAAGGCACAGGCAAGGCGCAGCTTCTCTTAAGTGAGCTGCAGAACGAGGACGAAGAAACCTTCAGTAATTTTAATTGCATGAACAAATCAACAAGTTACTTGAGTTTGTAAAACGCAAAATTCAAAAATAGGATAAATTTTTAAGAGAAGCCATTCCCACATAATCACGGTAAACAAACAAGTACTTTTTCCATACATAGCTAAAGTTTTGCTCTTTCAGCCTTCTTGCAACACTGCGATTTCTTGATACCGGAGACTCTATTGCTTCCCTATCTGTTGCATTCAGAATTTTTCAGCCGATAAATTCCAAAATTATGCCAGAAGTCATAGAACTTTTTAGCGGGCTTTAGGTCTAAAACAAAAAGTCATTAATGCAATTACCGACTTAAAATAAAGGTAGTTTATCATTGTCAATCGCTTCTAAAATTTTGTTTAATTTTCTAGATGCCTCAACGATAGCAGAAATGGCGAACCATTGCGCAAAATTTCGACGAAATGTGGAACTTTCCTTTTTGCTTCGGTGCGATAGGTTTGTGCTGTAAAGATTTTCAAAAATTCTACTTTTTAACATTTTTTCTTTACACGGCAAACATATAGCATTTCGATCTAGAACGAATGACGGATAATTTTAAAACAATTATAAAGGATTCCACAGCATTGTGATTCTTGCTCTGCTCTGCAATGGAAGAGCAAATGACGCCGCCGTTTACGACAATTCCACGCTATGCACAGGCATTGAAGATAATTTTCTTAATTTCCCGGATGATGAAGTTTTACCTGGCGGTACAAGGAGTGTGCCGTTTGTTATAGTTGCTGATGATGCATTCAAATTAATCACTCTATTGACAGATGTAATCATCTTTCAGAGTTCTCAATTTAGTTAAATCGATAAATAAAATCTAGTATACGGAATAAAAACTTTGTGATTTTTTTCGGGAAATGGCAACGCCACAAAATTGACAGCTTTGTCTCAGCAGAGCTACTTTTATCAAATAGAACCGGTTCTATTTCATCTATTTCATCGTTAGAGTTATATGTTTGCCTATTACTCAATAACATATTGTCTTTAGAAAAACTCTTTAGAGATACATATATGACAAGTGTTAAGACTTCTTTAGCTAGATGCTTTGCGTGACGACTATACGCGCCAGCTATTCGGAACCAATAACAAAAACCTTCGCAGGGGGAGAAAGAGAAGAGAGAGCAAATATTAAGTTGTTGTTGCTCTACGTCAGAGTTCCCCAGAGATAGCGCCTGGGGCACGAACATACTCTCCATTTCATTACGAATGCTTGCCGAAGTCATGCATCACTGTGTGTTAGAGAGAGACACAGCCACATTTTCGCGCTCTCTGCTTGGGGAACTCTGCTCTACGTATAGCCATAAGCAATGCGTGAGGCATATACGCGCGGGTCTCCCTTTGCGTTATAGAACAACGAATACGCTGCGTGTGCAATGGGTTTGGGCAGCCCTGATTTAAAGGCGTAAATGAGTTCGGTCCGGAACCGAATCTAGTAAAAACGGTAAATTTATGAACTCCCTAGCGGAGAAAGGTTCGGTTCAAAAAATTTTTTAGCTCACTTCAATTATAACTTTTTATAAATTTCGGTTTATTTCAAATTCATTTCTAAACACGGTTTACGACAAGATTGAGAATGAAAATAAGCCATTATCATCAGATCGACTAAGCATAGTGCGAAATAATTGAACATGTATTTTTCTGATATTTTTCCGAACTCGGTTTGAAAGCCAAGTATGCAAAATAATGTGTCTTCTGGATTTTTGAAATCGAAATATCTGAAATTTGAATTGTAAGGTCAATGGGTCTAACAAATCAAAGTCTACTTTCTACTTTTGGTAAATTCACTTTCAAGAACGGAAAATCAAAATTATTGTAAACGTAATACGGTTTGTAAGCTAATTATATAATTTACTTAATAAGCCACCCCCAAAATGAGGAAAACCAAAATTGGAAAATTTTGAAAGCTCGGCCCCTGAGGTTGGAAAATGGGGGCACGAAACTTATATATGAAAACACAATATTAAAACTTGCGCAAACTAAATGGAATTCTTATTACTCTAAAAGAAAAGATTAAAGATTCTCTGACTTATGGATCGAAGACTTAAACCTTAACCAACATACGGTTTTGATGTTAATGGATATTGGGACAATGAGTCTGTTCCCTTTACCATTTGACTAGTACTTTTCATAATTTTTACAATACAAAGAAATCATTTATGACTAAGAACCAAACCCCCCAAAGAGCACTCGACATATGCAAAAACGAGCATGCAAAGCCATAAAATTCTGTATATACACCCAACTCCTGCGGTCATACACAAATCGAGGCTAATCAAACTAGGTCGAGCACACGCCCCAGGCAGAAGGGAGGAGGTAAGTAAACTAAAAGCAAAAGTCTAGCTAAGATTTTTTTTTTGCTTCAAAATTGCATCGTAAATGTCAACAAATGGACACAAAGTTAGAAGCAACCATTGAGTATGCCGCAAGACTCGCCAGGAAGCGTACAATAGACAATGCAGCAGGCTGTTCATTAGGTCGTAAAACTTCAGTTCAACTTCAAACAATAAAAGGAACTGCAGGACATATGTACTTGTGAAAGAGATGACCAAAAACGGCTGTTCCACTCAGATGAAAAGGTCATGCAAGGTGTCAAAAGATAGAAGAAAATGTCTCATAAATTGCAAATGAAATGAGCCAAAACGAATTTTGAATCCCCAAAGAAATGATGTGATTTTGAAAGGTTTTAGAGATTTGCACTCATTAACCACAAATGAAGAAGACATTAAAAAAAATGAAAACTCTAAAAACATCTGCCAGAACCTCTGCTGTAAGCCCGAACAAAAATCTCGCAAATCTGTGGCTAGAAAGTGTTGGGACCACCCGTTGAACTCCTGCTGTGCTAGGGCTCGTGCTTCGATCTCAACGCAGAGCAAAATAGAGATGTCCTGCTGGCGTGCTGTAAATCCGATTATGGACTTTGCTGCTGCCTTTCACAAATAATTATGACCCATAATTTATGGTCGAAACGATTAGACGAAAGCAAAAATAAAAAAAAACACCTTTAATTGAAACCTTGATGATTTTTATACTCACTTAATAAAACTAGCCAAATCTTATCGCCACTTACCTGTAAAAAAAGAAATATAAAATGAAAATCAAAAGTTCAGAAATATTTCCCCCTCTTTTTCCCAGAATTAAACCACATACACTTAAGTTGTTTTGCATTTAATCAAACAAATGTTGTCTAAATGTTTAGCAAATGGGCTCTACCGGTAGAATTCCATTGGCCAAACCCATAATAACAGCTGTAATCTCATACCAGCTAATGTACTGCAATCCCTCATTCGCAGGTGGCACAATCAATTCCATCATGAATTGTGATACCTCTGCGGGATTATCATTTATGAGAATATCCAAATATTCCTTAATAAAATCATTGACAATTTTGGAATATAAGCGACTATTCATAATGCCGGTAATATGGGATTTTGCCTCGCCCAGCTCCCAGTCTACCTTCCAGCTTTTAATGTGTACTCCACTCGTTACAGAATTGGGACGTACCACAAAGCTACCATGAGCACGAAAGTTAAGGAGTTCCCATTTAAATAGACCATTACCCCAAAGGGAGACATCACCACCAAACAGACGAGTCATAAGATTGAGTTTATAGTTGGCACTTGTGATGGATATGCTTGGAAACGTCATGTCAAACTTGATGGTATGAAAAACATTATTCCACTCCAGTTTTGCGAATTCATAACTATCCAAACCTTCTATAACCACATCGGTGAAGTTGGATTCCAAGCTGCAAACATTAAATTTTATTTCAATAAAAGAATCGTTAATTTGTGAAGAGTTCGTTACCCAAAACTGTCTGTGTGGATGTTGATTGCCTTATAGGCTAGCTGAGCAGGAGCTAGAATAGGTACCCCACGTGGAGGATATCCACAGCGCATCTGTAGACGCACAAACTCGGTTAATTCGCGTAGCTGATCATCGAACAGTTTTGCAGAGCTCCAGCCAGAGCAAAGTATTAGTAAAAATATCACAAACGATGAACGCATGTTGAAGGTAGACTAGAAACTAATACCAAAAATGACCCTATTCGTTTGTATTTTGTACAACGATTAGCCACTTAAGTGGTGGACAATGATAAGATTGGGGTTAGCCACAGATTAAGCACCTGGGCAGGCTGGTATGGAAAACTCCTGAAAGTAGACCACGGTTAACATCGAACAGAAACATTGTACAAATTTAAGAGTTCGCAGTTTATTTCTCCTTTGACTTAGTGGAGTCAGACTGACAGCTTTAATACACAGTGGAAAAAACTTAAATATGCTAATAGGGTTGTATGATAAGTTTAATTTTATTTCAGTTAAGAAATCGCAACTGATTCCATGAACCAAACAAATGAGTTATGAGGACGAGGTTAATGCCGTCGCTCTCATTTGCTCGCTCGTTATACGCGTTGTACGCTGTTATACGCTCATCTCTAAGTTTCTCTCTCTCCCAAAGATTGTGTTTGTTGGAATACAGCTGTGGTTGGCTGGAAGCGGGGGGGTTGGTGGTGTTGGTTAACTTTTTTTGTTCATAACTTGTGTATCGTTCATCCGATCTTTATCATTAATTCAGCAAATCGATAAATAATTTAGATTTGTAGATTTCTCTAAAGGGTACGAACAATCTATCATCAAAACTGTGGGAGATATGACGTTTTTTCCAAATTTCGGGGACGGGTGGGGGCTCGGCAAAAATTGGAAATAGACAGATCCTGCAAGTATAATGAGTCTTTGTCCCATGCATGTCAAAGCTCTATCTCTTACCATCTCTGAGATCTCTTCGTTCATACGGATGGACAGACGGACATGGCTATATCGACTCGGCTGTTGATGCTGATCAAGAATATATATACTTAATAGGGTCGGAGATGATTGTTTCTGGCTGTTACATACTTTTGCACAAACTTAATATACTCTATGTACCTTTGGTATAGAGTCTAAAAATAATGTTTTTAAATTTTCTTTTGTTTCAAAAGTAATTTATTTTAAATTTTGTTATATATTAGTTGTCTTTCTGATTTCCGTTTTGTTTAACATTATCTTTTTTTTCAAGGGACCGAACTCAAAAGCTCGCTGCTTCTTGAACGCAGGAGTCGGCATCTCAACCATCACGACTATCGAAAGTAGGCAAAGCTGTGGTTGCAGAGCTTTTCTGAAGCCTTGCCTTTTATGTAGCACGCTAGAGCAGCAAAATCAAGAGTTTGAGTCAGCGTGGATCCGAAGATTCTTTTTTTTAATATAAATAATTATTGTAGAATGTAAAATTTTTCTCTATGCACAATGTTTGCACTTCGGTTGTGATTTGTGCCAGTTTAAGAAAGAAAGCTTTTTAGTGGTGTTTTTCCGTGAACGTCGGGCTAGTTTTGTGAACGATAATTCTCGAACGAAATTGTTAAAATAGGAGTCCGCTTGTACTGGGTTTTTATACCCTGTTCCCATTAAAAATGGGAAAAGGGGATCATGAAGTTGTGCAAATGTATGTAACAGCCAGAAGGAAGCTTCTCAGACCCCATAAAGTATATATATTCTTGATCAGCATCAACAGCCGAGTCGATATAGCCATGTCCGCACTTCATGCAGGCAGCGCTGCCTGCGCAGAAAATCGACTACAGCGCTCTTACTTGTTTAAGGTTGTTTTTATACCCGTTACTTGTAGAGTAAAAGGGTATACTAAAGTCGCGCAGATGGAATCACTTCCGACCATATAAAGTATATATAGTCTTGTTCAGCATCAACAACCGAGTCGATATAGCCATGTCCGTCTGTCCGTCTGTCTGTCTGCATAAACATCTAGATCTCAGAGACTAGAAGAGCTAGAGCAACCAAATTTGAAATGTAGACTCCTATTGTCTGCACGCAGATCAAGTTTATTCCAAATTTTTGCCAAGCCCAACCCCGCCCCCACAATAAAAAATGTTTAATAACTCCCACAATTTTTAAGATGTGGATCTCAAATTTAAAGCGTACATTTTTATATTCGCAATATCGATAAGCCCTATTTTCATCCAGATCGGATGATAAATAGCCGAGTTAAAAAATGTTGCATACTTTTCGGCTGTCCCACCTCAGGCACAGGATGGTTATTAAACATTTCTTTCCATGAGTAACGGGTATATCGAAGTCGGTTAGAGCGGACTTTAACATACGCTCTCAAGTTTTTTCCTATGCTGCTGTGCTGCTGTGCTTCTGCGTAGTTTGGACGGTGGACGGTGGACTGCTATGTACTCCACCTTCTACATAAAACAAACAAAAACCTTACTTTCTTTCAATTTGAGGCATCAAATAACAACCTCGAAAAGTGTCAAATGATAGATGAAATCCTTTCACACTCTCTCAGAGTTGAGTAAATATCTCAAAATTTCACTGGTAAGTAAAAAAAAACGAAAAACTGCTGAATCCTTGGGTAATAATTGGAATCCTTAGACTTCGCACAATATAGGCACAATATAGGTACAATATGGCCCTTCGCGTACAAACTTGTGGCAACCAACGCTACATATACCATAAGAAAACACATAAAAAGACAAATGACATTGAGAAAAATCTGATTCAAAATGCTTCATGGTGAAACAAAAAGGAAACAAAAAGAAATAAAAAAGAAAATGTAATTCTGAATCTTCAGAGACTTTCTAATCGTAATTTTGTAAGTTTAGTTCTGGTAAATTCCTTCCTAATGTGGCTGAATGTATGTGTGGCCGGGCAGAAATAACAAAGGAACAGCCGAACTTAAAAATAAGTGATGAAACAAAAAGAATTAAAAAAAAAAAGAAAATGTAATTCGGAATCTTCCGAGACTTTCAAACCGTAATTTTGTAAGTAAAATAAAACAGAAACGAGCTCCGTCTTGTCCGGCAGCCCAGACTGAACTAAACAACTTTACAACAATTCCACTCAGCTCGAATTCATAGAATGACATTTCCATTCCATGGCCAACTAGTTAGTTACAATTCTACACTTTTCAAACAAGTAAGAAATAATAATATGTAATATGCCCTTTGTCTGCGAAAGTGTATGCTTAGTATGGACTTGCACAAATAAAATATACTCTGTGTACATTTGGTGCAGAGTATAAAAACACAAAAAATTGTGTGCCACATCAGGACTAATCGAACGATAGCTCGTGTCCCTTATTGTATTCAAAGTGCGTACTGTCTAGTCTAAGACACCGTATCAAGTTTTAGTCCTAGGCTTAACTATATTCCAAGCACTTATTAATGTAATAATGTATGAAGGAATCTTTCATATCAGGGTTTTAAGTCGAAATTACCATTACAATTTCTTTTGAGATTTAGTCAAAGTTCTTGTTTGTGCTGCTTATGAAAGTTAAGACTCAAATTATGCTATGGGTTTTGAGGTATGTTTTTCCAATTTGTTGCTAGTTAAACCTCTTTGTTTTAGGCAATTTCTTTTAAAAAATTTTTGGGTAATTAAAAATATAATTAAAATTACAATCATAATTATTACAACTACTTGCATGAAGTGAAAAATAGCATCGGAAATTACTTCAATTACTTTTAATTACCAATAATTAAATTTTTAGGTACAATAATTGAAAAAGTTGTTATGGTAATTGTAATTATTACTTACGAAATAATTGAAATTGTAAAGATAATTAAATTTTTAATTTCCCAAAATATTTTTATGGTAATTTAAATTTACAGACCTGGTTCCTATCCATAATAAGGGATTCAAGTCAGTTGTATCAAACTACAAGCTGTTGGCAATTCCTGAACTATTTGAAACGATTATTACTTCTCAATTACGGAATATCCTTCACTCTGTGATTTCCCCAACACGACACGGAGGTATGAATCTATCATACCTCCGTGTTCACAGAATCTGTCTTAGTGTGATATTCCTTCATAAGCTATTGTAAAGTAATGTTGACTCAAGCTCTCTGCTCACGGCACGAGTTAGATTCCGATTTATCTACAATCTTGATACACAAACTATACTCATCATGAACCCTTTCGTAACCTCTGTCTAAATTAAAACAGGAATTACCATCTTTTCTCAGTAAAATTTTCATTGTTAATCATAATTCTTAATTGGCCACTGGAAAGGTTGACTGCTGTTCACGAAACTATAAATAATTCTTTGATCATCATCATTTTTTGAAAGACCATCTTTAAATATTTCTCTAAGAAAACAGCGAAACAGAAACTCTGAGAGCCTCCTATAAACATTGATTTTGAATGGTGCTCCAACGCCGAAAATAAGATAAAGTTTGTCAAACGTTCTGAGAAGGTTTAAGCTAAAACTAAAACAAACTTTACGATGCAGATATCAGATCTGATCATTTGTATCCTAGGCCATGTGGTTAGGGAAACGATACATCGAATTCGAGAATCCGGTATGACCCGACACTGAGAAGAATCAAACATGGGCACACGCAATTGCCAAGTTTTGTTAGCGAACCATTTTAGTAAGACTTTATTTGCAATCACCCCTTAAGCCCAAGGATCTGCTGGGGGCACACATTCAACCACAATGGGATCGTCTTCGTTTTCGCCATCGCTGCTCGACAGGACCAAATCCACAAGACTCCAGAAGTCCTTGCCCTTCAGCATTTTGTTGACACGTGGCACCAAATTATCTTCAATGGCGTCCGAGATCTCCTTTTGATTTCCATTGATACCCTTGACCAACAAATTCTCCAACTGACGATTGATGGCATGATTGATCTTGCCATTACCCATGAATCCAGTGATGTCTGATTTCACAGCCTCCAACGAGATGGTCGTTTTCAGCGAGGTAATCTTAGCTGAGCCCCACAACAAGGGTAGCTTATATTTCAAAGTGCCAGCAATACGCAGATTAATCAGATCGAAAAGAATCTCACCGGATCCCTCGTATTCCACTGAAAGACCTAACTGACGCAAAGCATCGATAAGGGTATCCGTGTCATACTTCTGGGCCGTGGTGTCAATATTCTTGAACAGAAAATCAAATGACACCTTCTTGGTGAAGATGTTCAACTTGAACTTCTTGATGATGAACTCATTCAAACCAGCTATCTTCAGGCGGAAGACATGATTGATGGTCTGGAAGATTCCACGCTTCAAATCCAAATTGGCCTCATTGATTCTTAAGGGAGCTAGAGGTGGAATGCCAGCCTCAGGCCAGCCACATTCCATATGCTTCTGCACTTTGTAGATGAAGCGGCGTGCCTGCCAGGACAGAATGAACTGGGGAGCAACTAAGGAAGAACAGATTCAAGTGAAAATCACGGCTTTGAACAGCGAGTCTTTAGCTCACCCTCAATAACACCATCATCGGATTCGGCAAAGAGCTCAACGTCACCATTTTGGTCCGCATACTGACGCAGACGCTGCTCAAGCAACTGTACTTGGGGATTGGCGATAGTACCAGCGGCACAAACCGCCACTAGGCAGGACAAAGCTAACAGGAAACGCATGTTGTTCAGACAACTTGGCTACTGAATGGGCAGAAACCGAAGTTGTCGCTTTTTATAGCCCCCCCAAACGGGCGACGACCAGCTAAAGCGATAAGACAAAAAGATAATGTCTTGAGATAGCTGTACACCTTTCAATAATTGCATAGATCGTGGCTATAGCTTTTACTTTTGCTCTTTATTGAAGATTAAGGTATGTCTTTACTGCTCCATCGGTTCATATGCCAGCCAAGGTGCTGGAATGGGATCACAAGTTCTCTTCGAATTGGACAGCATGCCCAACAAATACCAAATCTTATGTCCCTTCAATTTACCATTTACGAGTGGAACAAAGAAATTTTCGATTTTGGCACTGATCTCCTTCTGATGTCCATTAATAAAAGCGGGCACTTCGTAATCAATGATATCATTGATAAACTCATTGATTCTACCATTACCCATAACACCGCCAATATTGGAATTGACACCTCCCAGGCCCACAACACAGTTAAATTTGTAGATCTTGATGGAACCAAAGATGAAGGGCATCTTGTACTTGAACGAACCCTGAATGGATAGGTTCTGCAAAGAGAAGGCAAGCGGACCGGAGCTCTCATAGCGCACAGAGAGACCCAGTTCCTTCAGCAGATTCACAAAGGTATCGGTGTTGATGAAATGTGAGGTGGCCTTCAGCTCCTTGAAAATGAAATGGAACTGAACCTTCTTACTGAAGGTATAGCTGACCTTCAACTTTTTGATTTGCATCTGGTCCAAGCCATCAAAACGGAAGCGCAAGAATTGCAGTAGAGCACTTGAAGATAGGTAGGGGGTCGAAGGGATTAGGTTAAGAGTCCAAAGAATTGGCAGATATGACTTACTCAACCACAGACTTGGCCAAATGAATCTGCAGATCGGCATTGGTGTAGGGCGCTAGGGGAGGAATACCGTACTCAGGCCAGCCACAGGGTAGCTGGGTCAACAGGTTCTTCACCGCTTTCTTGGCCTGCGAGTTCAAAATCAAACCATGTGTATCAGCCTGGCTCGCTGTCAAATGAAAGGGCTTAATCTCAATCGTTTGGTCAAAGTTGCAAAAAACACTCACGATTCTTCTCGACCAGATGATTCCATTGCTCTTCAGTCAAGAACTCGACATCATAAGCCGTCACACAGGCCAAAAGGGCCACAAAAATATAAGCGAAAGCTTTCATGGTTAAACACTGAGAGCTAATGAATGTTAACTATATCGCAGCCTTATATAGCAAATTGAATTACTACTTGAACTGTTGAACTATTTAATCTTCTTTTGACGGATTAGCTTGTCCGGGGATTATTTACGATTTGGAGTTTTTAATATAGAACTAGGGAATGCTTAACAGAAGTGCAAAACACTTGTAGCACACAAGTGGCTATTGTTTTGGATTGATCTTATCTTTAGGGCAATTGACCAAAACGATTGGTTTAATGATTTGTAAAAAAAATATATATGACTTATCATTGCGAAACACACAATGGGGCCATAGGCAAATGGACTACTACTGCGTCAACAGCACCTGCGCACGCAGGTGTTAAAACCACACTGTACATTCAGGTGTCAATTAGCTGTACTGATCGATTTGATTAGAGAAAGACAACACACATAAGAAAGAAAGGGTTAGAGATGAATTTGAGTAATATGTAAGGTTGCGTTAGATTTTGAAATAAAACTATTTTTGATTACGATACTTGAAATTCCGATAATTCCTTGACTTATTCCGAAGTTTTAATACACTTGAAAAAGCTCGTTCCAACGGTAAGCGATTCAGACCAAACTTCACGGATCAGTTTGAAAACATAACATTTTAATAATTACAGAGTTTAAGAACGCTTACATTGAAAACATTTAAGTTTTCCTAACTAAAACCCATTTTCTGGCCGATCGTTCCTATGGCAACTACAAGAAGAAGTCATGCGATCCGGCAGTTCCGACATATTATTAGCGAGCAGCCAAAAGAAGACTATGTGCAAAATTTTAGCTCGATAGCTTCAAAACTGAGGGACTAGTTCGCGTAGAAACAGGCGGACAGACAGACGGACAAAACTCAATCGACTCGAGAATATATATACTTTATGTGGTCGGAGATGATTCCTTCTATGCGTTGCAAACTTCTGGGCAAAATTATAATACACTTTTTAAGTGTATAAAAATTACTACAGTTATTTCCAAAATTGTAACCGAAACGTATATTTATTGAGTAATTGTAAATTGTAAATTACTAGTTATAGTTATATTACACGCTCCATATTAACAAGGATTTAAAAACTAAACTAAAGTTACAAGAATAAACAGGGTCTTAGGACAACTGAACGGTAGTTAAATGTAAAAGCTGGGCATATCGATTCAATTTCGTAGATGAACGATCTAGGGAAAAGACTCACCATTAATAAGATCACCAGTACGTTGGAGCAGATTGCTGAATTTTGCTATCCGCCGATGGTTGGGAAAATTATTATTACCTAGCAGTCAATTGTTACCACCCGAACCACCGAGAAGTCTTTCATCCAATAAGTAATCTAAGTTTAATAATTCTTAGTTCTATGAATGGTTCCACGTCTATTCAACACAAAACAATCTCAACACGTCAATTCAACACACGTCAATTCAACTCAAAAGAAATTAAACACGAACAAATTCAACACAACTGCAATTTCAACATAATTTATTTCATCACGAAGCATTTCAACATCGCCAAATTTCAACACAGTACAGTTTCAACACAGTACAATTTTAACACTAGAAAATAGAACACAATAACAATTTCAAATTTCAGTCGAACGGCGCAAGTGTATGCACATTTGCATTTTATTTACTTTCAGAGCTTATTTACTAATAAAATTCAACGTTACTCATCGTTAACCGTTGTTTGTGTTTAATTTGTAATGTGTTGAAATTACGTATGTTTAATGTAAAATTGGATCAAACAGCACCTCCAAAGAAAGGCCAGGGCCAAGCTTCTCTCGATCTCTTGGAGTGTATGCTTATGATTTTTTGCACAAGAGAAAGGAACAACTTAACGCCGAATCCGAACGGCAATAGTTAGAGAATTTTTGCTTTTTCATGGCTAGTTACTTCACAGCTGGCGCCAGTAGCTGGTGAAGGTGGCTGGGTGTGTAAAAGCTTTTTTCTAAAGAAAGAAAAAAAAATTTCCATTAGATGGTCCGAGGCGGGATCGAATCCACAACCACCAGCCACACATACTACTGGTGTGCCACACCCGGCGACGTATGTTTAATTGACTTGAAATTGCGCCGCAGGTTAAAATTTTTTACCATTATTTGGTGTTATTTATTAAGGGTGTCACTTGTGTCACCCTTCTATCCCTGATGAGGTTGGCACTACACACTTTCATTTTATTTACTATTTCCAATTATTAAATTTGAATGTGATTGTGTTAAATTGACGTAGTGTTTAATTGTTGTGTTAGGTGAAATGACTTTGTGTTATACAGACGAGTGTTGAAATTGTTTTGTGATGACTTTGTTGTGTGTTGAATTTGTTTGTGTTGAATTTGTTTGTGTTAAGTTGACGAATTGTTGAATTGCTGTGTTGAGTGAAATGACTGTGTGTTTTTTATAGACGTGTCACCCTATGAATCCAAACAGGAACACAATCGAAAACTGACCGGCAGAAATGAATAACGTCGTTGACTTGGGTTTTAGACGGTTCATAATCAGTAATCGTGGTTTTTCGGGTGCTCTGATTTCATTTCTGGCATTCGATCGGTTGGGAGCTGGCTGACTTATGGATTGAGGAAGTAAAAGCGGAAAAAATTTAGTGGGGTATCGATTCATAGGTTTTTGGGTGCTCCGAATACATTTCTGGTAAAATTTTTTCGTTTGGGTAGAAGCGGTCTGACCTTAGGGGGTGGGAAGAGAGTAAAATCTAAAAAAAAATTCAAATTGCGTATCGTGTCATAGGTTTTTGGGTGCTCCGATTTAATTTCCGGCATTATTTTTCGATCGGGTGGGAGGGGGTTGACTTAAGGGGGTACTCCTACAACTTGTCCGATTTGGACAGCTTTCGGTACACGGTTTTTTTACATTATCCTAACATTCTGGCCGAGTTTCGTTAAGATCTGTAATTTTCCAGATGTAGTTCCCATAAAACATGTATTCTCTCTCTATAAGTGTGTCGGCTGCGACGCCAGCAGAATTATAAGTTCCTATCCCATGGGATAGAATTTTGGCATTTTGGACACTATTGGTCTAAAGTTTTTAGAAATGACAACCTTAGGCCGGCCATAGCCGGTACCTAATTTTCGCTGTCTTGAAAAGATGAAAGTGTTTTTTTTTAGTCTGTCTCTTCAATTATACTTTTATCTGCAATATTATGTAAATTAAATTAGCCGAACACACAATTTCGTACCTCAAGTAATACACAATAAAAAAAAAAAATGTTAACAGGCACCAGAAATGATTTAAAAAAAAAAAAATAGCCTTAAAAATTAAATAACAGCCTGAATTTTTCTGATTTTTTCGTCCATCACAATCACAAAAACCAGCAATTATGATTGCACATCACATTCGTTCACCACAATAATCGAACTAGATCCATCGATTTTTGTCATCGATTTGTGCTTGTGAAAACGGTTAATGACAGACCCTATGAAAATGTTGCCAAGCGTTGTAAGGCATCGATATGCTATGGTCGTCCCTTTAACAATATAGCATCCGTTCCTCCAGAACACTTTTAAAGATTGTCATACAACTTCTAAATGTAAAGCCATTAATTTTGTACAGAGTATATAAAACAATGCACATACACCCCACTAAAGACTAGTTGGCAAACTTATAAGTAAACATACCCCCATAGGTAAGGGTATACATTCATTAATTTTAGATCCTTAAAAATAAATCTTTCAAGTGCAACAGTTGTTAATCAAACCATATTGACAGGAAATCTGATTGTAAATCATTAATAATAACTTTGTCTTGACCTTGGAACAGTTTGGAAATTGCACAATCCAAATATGTGGCTGGATTAAAGTCCCCCATAAACCTTACCCATCTTATCTTGATAGTTAAAACAAAGGACATACAACAAAAGCCCTCAAAATGGCCACTGCACTTGAATACTCAAACCCAACTAAACACAAGCTGTCCACTTTAATTTCCCTAGGGGTTCAGATCAATGTGCAATGCATAGAGAGATCATCTAAATTCAAAAATTTGCTTCTGCTTTTGTTAAATCCAGTGATAAGACACTTATAAATGTTATTCGACGAACCAAAAGCTAATCAAAGAAATCAATTTCGCTGGTCAAGCTTATCAGGTCTATAAAAGTCAGCTACCAGGTGAATCGAGTGAGTAGTATAAATACTGTTGGTACTACGAGCAGTTATAGGACTCTCAAGTCATCAGAAAGCAATAATGAAGATTTTCGTGGCTCTGTTAGCCCTTGTGGCGTTTGCCAATACGGCCTCCGTGGGCGAGCCCATTGGTGAGTAGAGGGAGAGAGAGGCATAGGGGTTAAGTCCTAATCTTTACCCATTTCCATCTAGATTCTCATTCCATCTCCAGCTCCATTGAGAATGCCATTAACGGCCTTAAAACGGAGATGCCTTGCGGTTTTCCCGGCCTGGGTATTCCCCCACTGGCACCCTTGAGGATGGATCACAAAAATTTGGACATTAATACCGAAGCATTGAAGGTCAAGGGTACCATTGATCATTTCCGTCTAAATGGTCTGAACATATTCGATATCGATGAGATGAAGGTTAATGCTCTGACCAGCAAGGTTACCTACAAATTCACCTTCAAGGATGTGAATGTGGATACCATGTACGATCTGGAGATCTTTATGAAGAAATTCGGTTTCACGATCAATATGATTGGTGCCGGACACGCCAAATTCTCGATTCGCGATATGGTCATCTGGGGCACAATGAAATATAAGCTGGGCGTACTATCCGGCAAGTTGTCCCTTAAGTCGTTGGAGGTGCGCACTCATCTGGGCGAGGTGGAATCTGAGATTGAAGGTATTCTGGGTGATGGCGGCATCAATGAGAAGATGAACGAGTATCTGGCTGAGGCCGTTGAGTTGGCTATCAATGAGAATGAGAATTTAATTACCGATACCATTGAGGCTGTTGCTCTGCCAATGGTAAACAATGTTTTGGATGATGTCAGCATTTCTGATGTTATTGGAGGTGGTGATGGTGAGGGTGGTGAGAAGGAGGCATGTATCCCTCCAGAATTGGATTGGTAATCAAAAAGCAACTTTCTCTGATTAAAAAGCAGTTTAAAATCAACAAAAAACTCAACAATTAACATTTCGTTTTCTTTAAAGATAAATCGGATCATCCTTTTTCTTATCAAAGTTTGCTTGAAATTCACAAACGATCCGATAGTCAAAAAAAAGTTATGGTTGCCACTTGAATTGGGTTTCCTTATCTTAAACCGTTGAAATTATCAGATATAAAACACTTTGGCAAATTATTTGTCGATTAAAGCTACCGAACTTATATTGACATATACATATTATATTATTGTATAATACAGGGTGTCTCAAAATCTCATTGGAACACAATTGGGAAAAGTATTACATTAAATTGAATTTGATAAATCCATTTGTATAGTATAATTACCCAGCGGCATTCAGCTAAATGAGAGTGAGATTTTCCATATTCCACCTGTTTTTGCCATGGATAAAATGATTCCCTTCTTATACACGCAAAACAAACAGAATATATATAATATGCAGGGATGCAAACCGGTTCTGAACCGAAACGAACCAAACCGAATCGCTTTTTTACACTCGTGAGCCGAACCGGTGTGTTTTAAAAATGCTGGCCCGAACCAAACACCTGAAAATAAAATGGTTCGGTTCATTTCAGCTAGGTATTGAGTAATGCCTATATTGGCGGCCAATATTGTTCCTGACGAAAACAATATTGGTCGCTAACACGTTATTCTGTGCTGGCAAGCGCTTCTTGTGAAGCGACTAGTTGAACAATCCAACTACCAACAAAAATTTATCTCTTTGTCCCGTTTTCGCAAGCCTTGTCTCGTTCTTGGTCACCAGTATCGGCAAGTGTCATATGGGCATTACTGGCGAATAGTAAGCAAACTCTCAGAAATTTGCTTTAAAATATAACGAAAATACGTAGAAAAGCAATAGTTGTTACAAAATAGCTAAGAACCAAAATTTTAATAAGCCAAGTCTTGATTGTGCTACCCGTTGGGGTTCAACTTAATGTTCAAACGTTTACTGGAGCTTAAAGAATTTTGCTGCGAAAGATTCAAGAATACTAAACAGTTTTTTATCTCTAATCGAGATTGGCTTGAAATTGAAAATGTGTGTGAACTATTGGCTCCAGTATACGATATTAATTTAAAATTTCAAAATATGAACCTAACTGCTAGTGATTTGTTTTATGGCTGGCAGGCATCCAAAGTTAAGGTAGAAAAATGAGAGGCCGACATAGCTAAGAATTTGTCAACGGATTGGAAAAAAGAGGTGCGTCACTGTTATCCAATCCTTTTATTCACACCCCCGATAATTTGTTAAATTTTTGGCACTCTAGGATTTATGAAGGCCACACTAGGCACGTTTGCGACAGACAGTGATTGGAAAGGTAATCGATTTTCTTACCTAGATAAGGTACAAGTATGTACCAAGCTGAATTGGTGGCCATCCAGGAGGCCGCCAAATACCTTAGCACACTCATGATCGAAGAAGGGAACATATACATTTACTCAAATAGTCAAGTCGCTCTGAGGGCTCTTGATTCCTATACCAATAACGCCAAGACGATCACGGAATGCCGTAGATCCTTAAATGCGATCGCTCAGCATCTCCGTATCCACCTCATCTGGGTACCTGGACACCGCAACATTGAGGGTAACGAGTCAGCCGACAAACTTGCAAGACAGGGTACTGCCACTCAGCTCCTCCCGGAGAAGAGATTGATACTGATGCCCTTAGCCTCATACAAGCTAATCACAAGGAATGAAACCTGGCGCCTGGCTACGGAACGATGGAATAACCTTCCGGTTTGCGCTGTAGCTAGAGTCACGTGGCCCTCGTTTAACCTGAAACGAACCAATAGTCTTTTGCACCAAAGTAGCGAAAACATCTCACTTCTGGTTGGGGCCTTAACGGGTCACTGCCTCATCGGCAGGCATGCAGCACGCTTGGTCGTCGCTTACAACGACTTCTGTAGAAGCTGCAAGTGTGAGGAAGATTAGGAGACATTACTGCATCTTCTTTGCCATTTCCCAGCTCTTAGTAGAAGGAGACTCAAAACTCTTGGCCACTCCTTTCTACTCAATCTCTCGGAAGTCTCCAAAATAGAGATTCCGTCTCTACTGAAATTGTTAACGTTGTCACAATGGTTCAGTCGGGAGGAAGCGCCCCTGGCTTAAATAGGGAATTATATGGTATCTTGGCCTAAGTGTAGGGACAGTCTTACTGTCCCTAGCCATCTCAACCTAACCTAAACTAACCTAAGGTACAAGAAAAATTTCAAAAAATATACCTAGGTAAGGTAATAGGTATCTGGAATTTCCAGTACCTAGGTAAAGGTACAAAAAAGGTATTTTTAAATTTAAAAGAATGGTTCAACCATTTTTATTAGTAATGAATATTAAATACATAACAAAAAAAATGTACTTCATTACAAACATTTTTAAGAGTCATACTGAAAGTGCTTAAATCCAAATATAAGGTTTAAGAATGGAGCATTTTGATTTCATATGATGTTTTATTATTAAAATGTTTCTTATAAACTATGTTGCTTTTTTAACATAACAAGAGTTTCGAATATTTCTTCACCTAGTCTGTTTCTTTTACGTGTAAGTATTTGGCATCCACAGCTAAAAACTCTTTCAATTGGGGCAAAGCTAGGCAAAAAGGTATTATACTAAAAAAAAACATTACTAATATTTGTATACTTAAGTATAGATTAAGATTTGGTATTATCGGCAAGATAACTGATATTTTGATACTTGAATACTTTCATTGATTCGTAGGATGAGTAACTATTGGGAAGAACCCTTTATATTAGCAACATTGATTGGCGTATACAAATACGCAAGAAACTCCTGCCATAGAGTGGAATACAAACAAATTTATGCACATAAGTATGTATCGACAATTTGGTACAAACAAATTTGATCTTATGTACATATGTACGTGTGTATGTTTGTAAGTATTCAGATTTTGTGCACATATTTATATTGTGTAGGCACTAACCCTCAAATACTTCTTTAACTTTCAGTAGAGTTTTTATCAAATTTAATAGTTTTGTTAACACAAAGTTGACATTTGCCATTCGGGTTGAAAAATGTTCCATTCAAGATCAGCGGTAAATCTTTATTCCCTTTATTATTTAGTGACTGATCAGTCATTGGTAACAATAAAAAAGCTTAATTTATACGAGACAATGCTGATAAAATTTCTGCACAACTTTCACAATGCAACTTTGTCTCGCGTTAGTCTGATTCTTTGAGTCTTTCTTGGCAATAAAAGCCTCAAATTAGTGTGACCGAAAATCCTCAAAATCTCAAAAGTGTAGAGATGATACAATACACCAATTAATATCGATACTTGAGCGCGAAGAAAAATCACGTACGCAAAGTACCTAGTACCCTACCTAAGGTAAAAGGTACTCAAATTTGAAAATACCCAGGTAAGGTAAAAGATAAACAATATATATATCTAGGTATGTACCTAGGTACTTCCAAACACTGGCGACAGATCACATATCAATGCATCTTTAAAAAATCAAAGACGCTATATAAGTATAGCAGAAAGTGTCTAAATTGGACTCTTGAGTCAGACAATTCTAGTTTTATGGCAATTTTCTCAAAATAAATCACCCTCTCTTAGATGGTGTGGTTGTCGAATTTATATTAGAACAACCTAGGCATATAAACCAACAAATGTTCTAATTATGAGAGTTTTTTGCATTTGTATCAGCTTGTTAAATTTATTAATTTATTATTTAAATTTATGGGAGGAAATCCAGATTATCACTCTAATTCTGTATAGGAACTGTAAAGAGGCTACTTGATTCAGCATAAATTGTTATAAGTTTACATGTAGATGATAAATTCGACGTTGAATCAAGTACCCATTTCCCAGTTCACATACAAATTTTAAGTGGGAATCTAGTTTTCCTCCCATAAAGTGAAATATGTATTTTCGTCATATAGCCTATTTCCACCAAAGAAATGAAGCTTCATTTCTTGAAATGACAAGAAATGAAGAAAATGATATTATTTCTTCCCTTTATTTCTTTCATTTCTCAAAAATGACGGCATTCACCACGAAGGAATTTGGTATTTTTTAAAAAAGTACTCGCTACTCTCTGGCACTGCTCGTTACTCTCTGGAAATAGAAAGTGTCATCACCAATAAACTGTTGATTTGAATTTACGCAATTTTGTTTAAAATATAAATTAGTCAAAAAAAGTTGTGTATTTAGCTTTCTGCTGATAATTCAGGGCGATAACAATGCATTCGCCCCGCGTATTTGCTTTCCTGACGGGTATGTCTTTTTTTGGGTAAATATTTCAAAAAGTCCCCGTGAGTTTGAAAGTGGCGCCTGTTGTTTAAATCCAACCATTCAGCTGTTTTTGTCAACGTGGCATTGCAAATGTCAAAAAGATGACGATTTGTCAATGGAAACAGCATCATTTTTAGAAATGAAAATGATATGAAATGAAGCCAGTGGAAATAGGCTATTAAACAGGATGTAACTTTGCCAAACAAACTGATATAAATACCGAAAAAATCACATAATTTGATCATTCGTTTGGCTATATGCTCAAATAGCTAAAATATTTATCCAGTAACCGCGCTAGTTTAAACGGGATGATTTATTATGAAAAAAATTCCATAAATCGAGAGTAGTCTGACTTTAGAGGCCAATTAGGACACTTTCTGCTGTATTTATATAGCGCCTTTGATTTTTCAAAGATGCATTAATATGTGCTCTGTCCAAAATAGCTCATAAATTTATATATTTATGCCTAGAGTGGCCTCCATAAAACCTAGAGTGACAAAAACTCAACATTTTCGTTTTTCCGCCATATCTTTGAAACAAAAGCTGATGGCGTTAACCGAAACAAGTTTTGGAATCACTTATCATAAATTCAAATCAACAGGGCTGCACCTCACAAAGTTGGTAATTTTTTTGGCCTGTGTAATATGGATTCAGTTCCATCAAAAAGTAAAATATCGATTGTTAATTGCATCGAAGCGTTTAATGGCGTATAGCGTTTGCCTGAAGATAAAGATTTTTTTTAAACATTGGAACATTTATCAGGAAAATCAACTTAAGAAATTCGCTCGAATCATTTTAGCAGTTTCAGCCACACAAGGGTCAGTAGAACGAGCATTTTTAAAATATATATGTACATATTATTATTAAATCTTTACTAAATTTCCATCATGTTGAAGTTAATTTTTTGTTTTTGAAACTAATTTGGTTTTAAGTAGTGTTTAAAAAATTTTAATCTTCAACTGTAGTGAACACACTTGTGTGTGCTTATATCGATAATTGTTTTATAACAACAAAAAAAAAATTGTACCGAGACTTGAACCTGTGTCTGTTTGACTTTCAGTCTTCTACCTTACCCTCTACACCATTGCTGCCAAGATAGAGGAGCTAGCTAAATATGATATATAATTCAAAAATATCTTTTCTTTTTTTATTTTATCTTCTCTAAAAGATAACAAAGCGTTTATCAACACTGAAAATGATAAATAACCAGTTAATCTAATGAGTCATGACCTGGGTCTGGGCTGGTGATGTCAGCTTATTTTTTCACAGTACACTTTGTATATTATTCTCTGTTGTTTTGAAATCAGCATATACAAGTATAATGAAACCAATCAAATAGAAATGTCTTCATGAAATGACGCAGTCTTAAAAATCTCGTTATGATGTCAAAGCAAATTTTGAGTTTAATAAAAATGAAGTGTTTATTATATAATAACTGAAAACCTAATTCTAAGTTAATGAATAATCTGACTAATTGTATCAAAAATATATTTCTTTAGTTTATTAAATGAATAAAGTGCGAACCGAAACGAAACCGCGGTTCAGTAAGCCTCCAAAACCAGGCTGAACCGAACTAGTCCTTAGTTTCGAGCGGTTTGCATTCCTAATAATATGTGACCATATTTTTTTATTGTATACCCGTTAGAGTAAGGGCCGACTTCTCATCTTCTAGATAGCTGCTTTGTGTGACAGATAGCTCTATGTAGAAGGTGAGAAATCGTCTCTAAAAAGGGTATACTAAAGTGTTCAAGTGTAAAAGAAAACATTTCCTTCTATGCTTAATTAACTTCTGAGCAAAAGAAATGTATACTTTGCTATTGCATAAAAAACTATCAAAGCAATGGGTGCCTCGAAGCTGCGTTGGAACCTGTTTCAGCAAAGTACTAGTAAACCGTTTATAAAACCTAAAACAGTCAAAGTGTTGGACTTCTCTGGGATTATCTGCACTAAACAAAGGAAATGAAATTTAAATTTGGTACACAAAGGAATAGAAAAAGAAGGTATAATCTTAATGCACTCTTTGCAAGTATGACAGTCAGGTATTAACTAAGTTCGATGCGAAATGAAAAAATAATTAGCCACACTGCGATTTTGTCCGTAACTTATCGTGCGCCAAAATTTTGAGTCACCCTTTATAAAATAGTTTATCTCGTTGTTCGTTTGGCTATATAAGAGCTTGAAATTCTAGCGAACTTTGTTAAGTCCATTTTAGTCCGCAGTGAGGTCAAAATGAAACTCCTTGCTCTGCTTGCTTTTTTCGTATTATGCCTCTGCAGTTGTCAAAGTGCTGAGGTAATCGAATCGTTGGCTGGTAAGTACCCGTAGCCTTCATCCTATGAACTCTCCAGTAATCCAATTCTTTTTGTATCCATCATAGCCCAAGAACGCTCGATTGGAAGCAGCCTAGTAGAAGCTTTGGAAGGTTTTAAAATTGTGTTGGAAAATGGTTCGGAAAAGCTGGGCATGCCCGTTATGTCACCTGCTACAGTTTCCCACAAAGCGTTTAACTTCGGGACCGGCGAAATGAGTGCGTCTGGCGAAGTAGATGACTTAATTTTGGAAGGACTGAGTGGATATGATATTGTTATTATGCATGTCAATCTACTTCGCCAACGCGTTGATTTTGAGCTAAACTTTGGCAGTCTGAACCTCACCACTCAATACAAGGCCGATGTGGGCAGTGGCTATCGTGTTAAACGTAATGGTGGCGCCTTTTTGGCTTTGGAAGATTTGAACATCTCGGGCAGGATCAGTTATTCGCTATTTTCCTCGTTCAGTGTGAAGAGCATTAAAATCAATGTGGTGGTTGGCAATGTGGTCTCCGAAATTGAAAATCTTTCAAAGTATCGCATATTCAATCGTAAATTGAACGAGGTGATCGAGGAGTTCATTACGCTGACTATTAATGATAATACCGAGTATATGTCCGAATGGATTGATGGATTTGTTACCCCCTTATGTAATAATATGATTGGAGATCGCACGCTTAGTGATCTGCTGGGACTCATTGGGGGTGGTGGCGGCGGCAGCGGCAGCAGCAGCAAGTAATAAAGCAAAACAAAATAAAAACCCACGAATAACAACCATAAATGGAGGTCTTAATCTTATCTAATTCAGATTAGCATTTTGATAAAGTCAAAATCGAATTTCCTTTCTTCAAGCTGATTAACACCAGCTATACGATTAAGGAATTAAAATTAGATCATGTTTGATAACACAGGCCAACAAAATGACCACATTTGTGGGGTCCAGCCTTCTTTGTATTAAATTCGGTTTCAGTTTTGTGGACTGATTCCAAAACTGGTTTCCGTTTTTGTCCATCAGCTCTTGTTTTCAAGATATCGCACAAAATCCATTTTGCAGTATTTTTATTTCAGTCCAGTAATATTAGCTAATCGTAGACATTAGACATCAAATAATAATAGAAATAATAAGAATGGTAAATTTCCTCAATGTATACATTCGTTTCACAGGTAGGCTCTCCACTGAAACCTCTTTCCGACAGGGTGTTTGATATTAAGCAAATTTGAATTTGGGGGAAATTGTTTGAATCTAGTGCTGCCTGAATGTTATTTTACATTTACTTGTCAATAAATGTAAAGTCTATGTTAGATCACGTAGTCTTTTAATATTTCCTATACACATTTTATGTATCAATCTAGTTATCCTGCCATAAAGTTTAGTTCAAAATAGAAATAGTTGAAAATAGAAGAGCCCTTAGGCTACATGCCAAAGTGGTTGTAATTAAAATCCAACCACCGAAATGGCTTGTAAACGACGATTAAGTTTGAAAAATTTGCCATAATTTGATGAAAAATAATCTTCAATAGCCTATTTCGACCCTTTTGGGTTTGCTGATGCTGCTCCTATGATTTTTTTAGGCTGCATTAATATGTATACTGCCGCATAAAACTCATAAATACAGATATTTTTGCTCGGTGTAACTTATATTATTTTTTGAAAGCCAAAAATACTGCAAAATGGATTTTCCGCGATATCTTGAAAACAAAACTGGATCAGAAGTTTGCAACGAGAAGGGTGGACCAAAATGGCTGTTGGCCTGTGTAATTTTAGTTGGTGGACACAGCAAATTCATTTGGGTTAACTAGATGTCGTATTATTGTTTATTTCGTTGAGGAACTAGAAATTACAAGTTTGGACTATTTAATCGTTTCAGAAATGATTCTATTTAATGATGTTCTACACTGTAATTTTTGCTCCTCCAGTTCTCACATACGTTCGGCTAACAGTAGAAACATTTTTCAAGTAGGCTTTTTTCCTTTAAAGCTGAGAAACTAGTTTTGCGCAGGAGCAGGCAGATGGGAGCACAAACAAGGCTCGCTTTAAACCTTTTGCTTTCAGAATTAACTCGGGCCTCTAGCAGTGCTTAATAAAAATTTGGCTACTTATACTGACTTATAACATTGACTGTAAATAAGTAGTTCGCCGTGTTAGCAGCAAATTTTGATATCTGGCTTAAAGCCCCAATCACTACTAAAAGTGCCATGTTACAGTTACAGATTTTGGTGTGTCTCTCGGTGATTTAATTTTCTTATTTGAACAACCAGCTAGAAGGTTTGTGTCTCAGATAATGGTCCCAACTCATTACCCAGGTTTGCATACTTCTCGGCAAAAATAGATTTGCTGTCAACTATTATACTGCATACTTTTAGGCGACAACCAAATAAAAGTATTTTTATCATCTTTTGCAACCATTAACAACTAATCAATACAAATATATTTTTAAAACATTTATTCAAATTGACACAGGAAAAAACTCACATTTAGCAATAAAAAATAAAATTGCAAAGGGTAATATAACTTTGCCCGGAAGTTTGCAACGCATAGAAATATTCGTTTGCGACCCCATAAACTATATATGTACTTGATCAAGGCGACGAGTTAAATCGATTGAGCTTTGTCCGTCCGTCTGTGTGTATGTCCGTGACGTGCTGAAATTTAGCACAGAGTCTTCTACTCTACTCCACGCTGCTAATATCTCGGAACCGCCCTGGTCGGATAACCATCAGGTCTGTTCTGGTTTTCACCTTCACTTAATTTGCTCGAATTCGATTTGGTTAGCTGTTCTTCTTTTCACAATTCGATGGATTCACTCGATTTAAATTCATGTTGCGTGGAGCCGATGAATTGAAAAGTAAACGCGTTTTTTACATATGTGCTTCAATATAATGGCTTAAAATTTTGTTGTACCATTGTTTATAGTATTTAGATCAGGGATGCAAACCGAACCAAACCGTAACCGACCCCGAATTTCAACTAATAAACCGAACCGCAAACCGAAACGGCGTCCTGTCGAAAATGCCGAACCGAACCGAGAACCATAAAGCAAAAATGGTTCGGTTTAGTTCATAGACCAGTTTTACCGCTTTTAGCGCTTATGTTCAGACAATGATACTTGAAAATTTGGATATTTTAATCGACTTCCTAAGATAAGTTTTATCTGCAATTATGTTAAAATAAGTTTTGCTGATTGAACCTTTACAAGGGAGACTACAAATAGAACGAATTGATCCTTAGCGATGCCGGATCAATGTAGCTTTAAAGGATATCTTGACAACCGTACATCTCTTGCTCGCTTTGTTCGCCGACCACCTAATATACCTGGTATCAGACTACATTTCTTCCTGAAAAACTTGCCAATTGATTTGTGTGAATCAGGGCTGCAAACCCAAAAATTTTTTCGGAACCTCCGGTTTGCGGGTTCGAACCAAAATTTACCGACGGTTAAGGTTCGAAAAGTTGAGGTTCGATGTTTTTGGGCGTTGATTTTGGTTCAAAACTTGGTTCGTTGCACTTTTTTCCCAATATATTTAAAATAACAATACAATAGGTATACACTTGACGACTAGATACATTGTTAGTCCGCATTTACACGGTGAAGCCAACTTCATGAAGTTCCTCATGAAGTTTTTGTTTTTAGGGAAGAGGTTTAGGGGCAGTCGAAACAGGTAAAGCTTCATGGCAACCTGGCAATGAAGTTTTTCGGTATGTATATGTATAAGATGAAAAATTTGTGACAGTTTTCTCTGATTTAGTGTGTTTATGTTCTGTACCAAAGGTACAAAGAATATTTGTGCAAATGTATGTAACCGCCAGATCAAAGCATCTCTGACCCTATAAAGTGTATACATATATTCACTTTCGCATGCATAGTATATCATAGTCTGGCTTGACCGACTTTCCGCATCGTTACATTTATAATTGTCGACTCTGCTGTTACGTACATACATAGAAGGGTACCCAAATAAATTTTAATGTGTATAATCTATATTTTATGAATCGAACCAAAAGCTTGGGTTCGGGTTCATCTATTTTCGTCCTCGTGGTTCGGTTCAGGGTTTGGTTCACAGTAAAATAAAGTCGGAATTTCGGGTTCGAACCGGTTCGGTTCAAAACCGGTTTGCAGCCCCGGTGTGAATATCCCATTTCCTCCATGGAACGATATTCTTAACGATATTATGTAAGATATTGAGCATTTGGAGCACTTACATAAGGATTTTAAAGATAATCAAATGTTTTCTAGGAATTTAATTTCCAAATCGTGCGAAGAGTTACCTATTTACTTTAGAAATCATAATATTCCGAACTTGAAAATGGAAACGGGTCTTCATTACAAATATATAATAAATTCAGGGCAAACCACTGAACCGAAACTGCCGTTTTCTTAGCTAAAAAAACATGTAATGTACCGAACCGGCGGTTCAAAAAAAAATCCACTAAACCGAACCAGTCCTTATTTCCGAGCGATTTGCATTCCTGATTACTTTTTGCAGTCTAACATTACGCACACCAATCATCTAACATAAATCATTAATCAACAAAAAAGTGTTTGGCTGCTGGTGAACGTGTTTGATAGAAATTTCAGGCAACAAAGTAATCGATATTTTTTGTTGACGGAAATTTTGAATTTTTAACAACAAACTGCAAAATATAATTTAGAACCATCGTCAATAGCATCCATAGCAATAGCGCCTCCTGGAATGCCCTTTGAATTTTCCTCAAGAATTTGTTAGCCGTTTAATGTTAGTTGTAAGCCCGGCGAGAATGTGCACAACAAACTCGAATATCCAATGGATAGATCTATGTTCCCACCTAGCATTTGGAAGATCATTTTAGCAAGAATCACCTTGTTATGTCTTTTTCGAGCCCTTTTGATGATTAAAAAGAGATTTATTTCATGTGCGATCTGAGGAAGACTCGAAAATGAGTCAGTCATATGCTCAAAATGTGATTTGTTAAAAAATGACGAAAAAGACTTGCAAATGATTGGAAATATGACTCGAAAATGAGTCGAAACTGATCAGTAAAACGGGTTATAAACGACTCTTCAAAAAGAGTCGCGGTTAGGGTACCATTTGCTCCCGACCAAAGTATCATTTAAGATCAGAAATCGAGCGCAATTATGACTATTTTAATCAGACAAAGGACTCGAAAAAGACTCGAAAATGATCAAAAATTTCATAAAATGCTTCATAAATTGATCATTTGTTTGCCTGTTTGTTATATGGCAGCTATACGATATATCAGATTTTGACCAAACTCCCCAAAAGTATTTGGAAAATGATAATATTAATAACTGGAAAGTATAAAGACGCTACCATTCAAAACAAAAAAGTTTTTCTCACTAGAACTACTTTTACGACCGATCGTTCCTATGGCAGCTTTATGCTATATCCATCTGATTTGGATCAAACTTGGCATTATTGTGTGGGAGCATATTATATTCAACAGTAACAAGTTTGGGAGCGATAGCATTGAAAACAAAAAAGTCTTTCCTACTAAGACTATTTTTCAGAACTATGTATATTTAGTATGGCAACTATACTATATACGGAGGTGTCACGAAATTTCTTTCAAACAAATTTCAACCCAAAATCAATTCTCGGTGTCCCAGAAATCTTTTTCAGTGTATTTAAAATCTCTCGTGGTTGGATATGTAAACATTATTTTTCTGTATAGGTTGCATCAAATGAATTGAATATTTAATTTGTTTTTGCATATGGGGTTTAAAATTTAAATTTAAATTTACGTTAACACAATCTAAAATTTCAATTAAGCATCAAATTAACTCATAACTATAAAATGGGAAATTTTTTTGCCAGAGATGCAGCCGTGTTTGAGGAAATGGACCATTATCTTGGACACAAACCTTCAAACTAGATTTTCCAATAAGAAAATGAAATATCTTGCAGTTCAATGACACTTTTTGCAAACCAACCGAAACCAAAATCTCTAGAGATTTCCAGGACACCTCCCATTATGTGAATCCTAATGTAAATAGAAAGGATTCGTCGAGATTGCTTAGTAGGTTAGGTTAGGTTAGGTTGAGATGGTTAGGGACAGTAAGACTGTCCCTATACTTAGGCCAAGATAGACCCATTGCGATACCATATAATTCCCTATTTAAGCCAGGGGCGGTTCCTCCCGACAACCATTGTGACAACGTTAAGAATTTCAGTAGAGACGGAATCTCTATCTCGGACACTTCCGAGAGATTGAGTAGAAAGGGGTGGCCAAGAGTTTTGAGTCTCCTTCTACTAAGAGCTGGGCAATGGCAAAGAGGATGCAGTAATGTCTCCTCCTCTTCCTTACACTTGCAGCTTTTACAGAAGTCGTTGTGAGCGACGCCCAAGCGTGCTGCATGCCTGCCGATGAGGCAGTGACCCGTTAGGGCCCCAACCAGAAGTGAAATGTTTTCCCTACTTTGGTGCAAAAGACTATTGGTTCGCTTCAGGTTAAACGAGGGCCACGTGACCCTAGCTACAGCGCAAACCGGAAGGTTATTCCATCGTTCCGTAGCCAGGCGCCAGGTTAGATTGCTTAGTAACTGTTACAGAAAATAGCAAAAAAAAACAGCATACGGTCAGGGCTATATCAACTTAGATCGTCACGATGATCTAGAATGCCTTCTTTCAATTCGTTTTAAACATAAGGACAAAACTATAATAGCCTCATCATGGCTAAAAGAAGCATAAAGCTAAGAGCTGTGGCTCGCCGCTTAGAGCCGTGAGATGTGTCTCACGAACCGACTACTAACTCGCGGCTCTCGAGATGTGGCTGGAAGCTGAGAGCTGTTGCTTATCTCAGCATAAAGAATGTATGTTGGTGGGAAGAAAATTTTTGAAATTTGCCTTACCTCACCCCATCCACTTACATAAGCAAGAGCGATCAAATTGAATCCAAATGCAACAGAAGCTTGCGCTCTCAAGGCAATACCGGAAGGAGACTATTTGAAGTGAAGTTAATAGATTTACCATTCCGCCGCTTAATCTCCATGACTTTGAATTTGTTTTTCACTCTCACCGTCTGAAAAACGTGTCAAAAAAATCAGATCATTTACGTCGCAATTTGTATTTGAAATATTATTTAATTATATAAATATAATAATCATACAGATCGCCAAAAACGTCTCGTTGGCGTCGCCAGATAAGCATTGCTGTAAAACCTTCAGCGGCTACCTTATCAATACCTAGAACATCCCACCGGCATTGATTATACTTGTGGCTTGTATTTTTGAAAGATCAGTTCAGAATTAGCGTTTACCAGAGCAGCACATTCCCATCTACTAAAAAAAAAACAACAATATAAAATGCTGTTGAAATGTTTTCCGTTGCTGTTGCTGGCTCAGGTGTGTATCAAATTTCCTTGGAAATCTCTTAAGCGATCTTATGGGCAATTTCGAAAATTGTAGTGTCTGCTGGCTGCCCCACCCACACTGGACGATGCCTCGCAGAGGCAATTGGAAGCCCAGGCTCGTAACGAGACGGTAAACCTATTGAATGCTCTTTTTCGAGCACAAATTGCCTACTTCAGTGGGGTCAGGGTCAAATTGAATCAACAAACGAAAAGAGCACGGGATATTGAGCTTTATGTGACGCGTTTAAATGAGGCTATAGCGGAAAATGACCTGGACAAGAAGGATGTAATGTGGCTAAACATATTTGATGAGGTAAGCCTTTAGAATAGTGCAACAATATCGCAATGTTTCAAAGCTCGAGTAAGAGAGCGCTTTAAGACTTTTTCAAAGAAATTTCTTAAACTTGGTGCCAGCTTTTTAGGCAGTTTAGAAAAGCTTAATTTTAAGCCGTTCCAGATCTGAATCTCTTAAACCCAGATTGGTTGGTTTTTTGGGATCTCAGAATAAGAAAAGTAAAAACATCAACAAAAATCAAAATTCCTCTTTTAAGCAAGTTGGAAATGTCCTAGAATGTACTTCAAGGCAATAAAGCCAAGTTTTATATTTGCTTGAAACAAGTTGACAAAGCTTTGAAAACCAAATAAACTGCAATTCAATGAAACAAAACTCACTCATATCTTATCAATTTCTGGCTTCAAAAAAAAGCATCAACTGGAAAAGCTTACCTGAAAGAAAAGAGAGATAAAAACAGGGATATTAATTAGATTGTTTAGAATTAGAAAAAAAATAATATTTTTTGAGCGAAGGTCGATTTCCGATAGCAACCAAATCAAACCGAATCGTATTTCGTTTGTTTTGGTTCTAATATTATTTCGGTACTCGGTTCCGTATTGGTTACGGGATTTTAATTTTGGTATACCGGTAAAATATAAAGAAAACGCTGTCATTGGATTAACGTCCATCCGATTTCTTAGCGAAGATATAATAATTACACCCCGGGAAATAAACTTTTCTGACCATCCTTTAAGTACATCTTTTTATACTCTGTACCTTTGGTACAAATTATATATATTCTTGATCAGCATTAACACCCGAGTCGATAAAGCCATGTCCGTCTGACTGTCTGTCCCTCAGTATGAACGCACAGATCTCAGAGATGGTAAGAGATAGAGGTTTGACATGTATTATTTAGTAATCAAGATTATTTATCGATTTGCCGAAGGAATGATAAAGATAGGATGTACGATAGTCGAGCTATAAGGAAAACAACAATTATGATGGGTAGCACCGGCCGCAACGGCGATGGGCAGCAATTCACACACTTTATGGCAGTTTTGCCACTTTGTGTGGCTTCTAACTTAAATTGATCAGAACTTTTGGGGGTATAGATAATGTTATAGTCGGGCTTGCCCGACTTTCTTTCTTGGTTTAATATTCTTTGACTATTTTAGCCAATTTTTTTTTCCTTACCCTCTCAAAATTGCACAAGCAGCAAAATACCTTTTGACAACAACAAATTGCGATTTGGCTGGGGCGATATCTCATAAGTTTGCCACGTGAAGTGTTGCAGAACGAATTGGAAATGAATCAGAATCGATAACAAAATGCGAATTTTAAAACACTCAAAATTGAATTCGTACGAATTTGATGAAATCGCAAATCGCAAAATTAAGTGAAAGCCGGTGCACAGCTGTATGTTATTAAGACGGATGAGAATGAGTTGTAATTTATTTTTATTTTATAGTAGAAGAAAAAAAAAGCTAATAATTCAATTTGTTTAAGCTTCGAAATTTATTAACTTAAATAAAAGAAGAACATAGGAAATAAGTATATGTGAATTTTCAATTGGTCTGCTTAATTATACTTGTTTACACTTTGTTTATAATTTGGTAGTTAATATGCTTTCCTTTTGCCGTTATAACCTTATTAAGGCGATTAGGCATAAAATTCACCAAATTTTGCTGATTTGTTCCCACTCTGTAACAAAAACGTGCTCAAGTTGGTTGGGTGTCTTTCGACCATTCCTAAAAACTCTGGCAGACTGGATTCTTCAGAGGTCCTCAAAGGGTTAATACGGGCTAACTGCCGGCCAATTCAAAATCGGAATGTTCCTGGATGAAAGGGAAGCCTATGCTTTGAATTGCTCCCTTTTCTTGTTGAAAAATCCAATAATCCTCCCAAAGGAATTTCCAAATTCAAAAAGTTCACTTTCCAACAACTGTACATACATATCGCCATTAGTTTTAGTTGGAATAAAACAATTCAGAGGCCCTCCAGCATGACCAAAAGTCGACTAAATCTTTAGGGATCCGCCACGGTTTTCCGCTTATGCCGGGATTGCCGTAAATCGCCACAATGTTTGTGTCAGGCATCTGGACCGTCTTAATTTAACTTTTTTCATCGGAAAAACCCACATTGTGTAACTCAGTTGACAAAAATTTTTATCTTTCAGCAAATGCCACACGAGCCTTCAGGTGAGGTGGAAGCAGTTTTGGTACAGGCACTCGGCAAGAATATGAAGTGTTATTGTTTTCAATACAGAGTTTTAATGCAATGCTTTAAATTAACTTTTACGAAAAAAAAAAAAATTATTATTATTTGTTAAAATATCGCCAGTTGGAATCGATAAAAAGTGAAAAGTTAATTGTTTAAAAATAGTAATTTCCAACAAAACTCAATATGATTCGATTAAAGACTAGTTTTGAATACCAAAAAGCAAATATCCAAATTTCATCACTACCCACCGAGTGGTTTTCGAGTTATAGTGGTCACCGAATGAAAAAACACAACTTTCAGAAAAACGCGTTGAAAGTTTTTCAAATTTAGATTTTAGAATTTAGATTAGAATTGAATGGAAAAATTTACGTATTTTTACGTATTTTTATCTGTTGAATACGAATATCAAATTTTTTGCTGATAATTTGAACATTACATTATTTAAGGCTAATTGTTTAAACAATTTCTTTGAAAAATTTTATTTTTTCAAATTGATTTAGGATTTCCTTATAATTCAGTAATTTTAAAAACAAAAGTATTCTTCACAAAATTTGGTTAAATTCAATACTCTTTAAGTAATTTAACTTTGAAAAATTATCGCGAGAAAAATTAAGTCCGACTTGGTTACACATGTTTATCGTATAAAATTTTTAGCCTAATAGAGTAAATCAAATATTTATATTGAATCATCAACACCTGTACCATATAAAAAGGCTTCTGCAGATGTTGAAGCTTCTAAAATATCCAGTTGGTGTTGTCATTATAGGCGGGATAAAACCGGTCGCTTGCAGCTGCCGTCCGCTACCTGTTCTAGTCACAATCTAGACGTTCGATGTTGCTTCAGTAATTATTGAATATCTCGAAAACTATTCATCGGATTCACTTGAAATTTTTAGAGAATATTCTTGAAGCATAATACTTTAAGAATAAATCAATTTTTCGAAAATTCTAAATTCATGTACCCCCTTAACAAAGCTTATCTTGTTAATGGGATGATCACCGTCAAATTCATATTAAACTTAGCTCGCACATATACTTATTTCCTAAGAAAATGCGATCACACCACACAAAATTCATGATAAGAAGAAGATTTTTTGCATAGGCATCTAAAAATAGAATACAAGAACACACTTTTGTATACCCACAACAAATTTACCGATTCTATTAAAGAAAAGATAGATAAAAGCATTTATGAACATATACTTATTTCACGTAGGAATGCAACCTTTGGGGCTCTGAACCCCTAAGTAACAGGGAGAAGTATATTTTTGTCGGGTTTGAACGACTTTCTTACTTGTTTATTTTGTAAAATATTAAGTTCACGAAAATTGATAATGTGAGATGCCATTAAACTGTTTTGTGAAAATACTGAACTTTTTGTATTGTCCTGTTTCTTTTCGTAAAATCACCTGAATAAATCGACTACATCTCCACTTTCAGCTAAAATATTTGTGTCAGAACTGCTTTCCTCGTAAAGTTTCATTTGAAAAGAAATACATAAGACAAATACTTTTCTGTTCAGAGATTAGCATGACATTATAATGTGGGTCTAAGAATATAGGGTGCAAAATTCACAATACAAAAGTTTTGCTAAACCAGACTCTTTTTCTTTTTGGACGCATACGATTTAACCAAATTGCGTAAAAGTTCCCCAAACTAAGTGCCTGCTTGGCAATCCAGTTGTTGCACTCAGAACCGAAACTGTGATGGTACACTGTTTAGGTTCTTTCGGTTCTAAAAATATCAGTACTCGAACCGGTTCCGGTTCTGGTTCTGAGTTTTAATCGGTTCTTTTCGGTATACGGTATCGGTTCTTGTTCTTGTTTCCTTTATAGCAACACAAAAATACATTTTTGGACAGACTCCATTTTATATAAACATCTTTCGGAATATGTAATATAATATTTATAAAGCTTCAAGTCTTTGCCATCACCCTCACCAGATTTCAGTGTACATAGCGAATGAATTTTTCTCACATAAAGCTCCGCTCTGATAAGCTGTTGTCACTGCGCGCTCTCTGCGTGCTCTGTGAAATTTATTTCCGCTCCGGTGTCAGTGTGAGGCGGGGCTGAGCCCTTTGTATTTTATTTTCTTGCAACAGAGCACTTTTCTTATTTTGCTAATTTCTCATTAAAAAATGTTTAATCTACTTCTAGCGCCATCCCAGTATACACCCACCTTCATCCAGTATATTTCAGATTTCTAATTTATATATTTTCTTTTCCCCCATTTCAGTTCAGTAAATCTCCCTTATTGTTGAACAAGGAATCGGACACGGGGCTAACCGATAAGGAATACAAGGTTCTACTGACGGACGATAAATTGCAAGAGATTACAAAAAGTTTTGTCACTGATGTTGCTACCTATATTTTTCAAATTTCAAAATTTAGTGGCCAAGTGGTGGGAAAGGCATTTGAGGATTATATAGAAAGAGAAAAGATTGAAAATGCATTGTCCAAACAAAATTGATTAAATGTTAAAAATGTGTTCACTGAAATACATCCGGAAATGATAAATTCTTGATTGAGTCATTGACAGACCAATTTCGGCTTCCCATTGATGACTTGACGAATTCTTTCTTGAATTTGCATTTCTTTTGTAAAAGTTTCTTTTTGTTTTGTTGATTTGCAAAGAAAGTTTTTTAGCAAATGCAAGCAAAGTGCAAGATATTTTGAATGCAATTTGTGTTATAAATAAACAGAGGTGATGGTAGAGAAAGAGTTTTGGGAGGGGTTTTGGACGACGGACACGCATGTTTTCTGCTCCGGCGGCGCGGCGTTGTAGTTGCACATGTGTCGTTGTCGCTTGATATTTGAATTCTGCTCTTTATGTCGCCGCCCTCTCAAGCGTATCGGACTGACAAACAACAACGAGAACTGCAACAAAAAAAATTGCCACTTCCGAATGCGACAGATATGAGAATGGTAGTTACAATAATTCTCTAAACTAAACTTTGTTTGTCAAATACATTTTTGCAAATATTATTATTGTTTAATTGAACACAGAAAGAAAAGTAAGTAATTTAATCATAATTGTTGTACACAGTATTTATTTTGGAGGAGTAAGTTTTGTCTCTAAAGTTTGGGTATCGATGCTGATCTTGGGTATATAGAGATTCATTTTCACAAACTTTTTACACTTTTGTTAATATTTGTAAAGAGTATAAAAATTAACCATATACGAATGAAGTGCGATAAGTGTCAAATACTTAAAGACCCAAACAGATTGCATTGTTGCACCGAAAGTGAGAGGGGAGCTGACAATATACATACATATGGCTTTGTTTATTTACAAATGGTAAAATATTGTTCTGAATGTAGGTGACTGTTGATCTGTTATATCAGTGATATCCAAACCCATTAAAATTACTATTTCTGTTACTCATATTGAGCTTATGACTTTCAGATAAGTTACAAGGCTTCTGCTTTTGCTCTTTCTGATTTGTTCAAAAATAAACGAAAAATACCAAACACATGTGTAATTGTTTGGTTTGACCGACTTGAACCCCACTTCAGAAACAATTTTGGGAAACAAGAAAAATTACATTCTGGAACAGCGACTTTTGGAATAAAAGACATTTTTTCGGCAAAACGAGTTTTACACAATAAATCAAACCGAATCGTATTGCGGTTCTGTTTTGGCTCTAATTTATTTCGCTGTTCGGATCAGTATTGGTACCTGCATTTTTATTTCGGTACACCGATAGAATTTTAGAAAAATATTGTCGATTTTTCTGACCACCATTCAAGTACATCTTCTTTATTTAGTAATCTTTTTTAGCTCCGGATGATATTGAACTGTTTTATAAAAAATACTCATCTTTTTGTATTGACCCGTTTCTTTTCATACAAATACTCATATGTATCGACATCGTCTCCACTTTCAGATAAAGTATTTGTGTCAGAGTTGCTTTCCTCATTGAACAGAAATGCATAAAATTCTTCTTTTGCCCCAGAAATCAATAGAGATTTTTGTATAAACTCTTGTATTTCAAATTTAAACTGTTGCATCTATATTGGGTTGTTCCAAAAAAAATATTTTTTTTTGCACAAGCATTTTCTGAAAGCTTATAGTGTTAAGTATTTTGGAGTTTTTTTTTCATATTTTTCGGAAGACGTTTAGAGGTCGCGCAAGTCGAATTTTCCCCAAAAATCGTGTATTCCATAATGATTTTGAATTTTAGTTATAACTTGGTCAATAACCACGATTTTCACGAAATTTGAATGATAATTTAATTTAAAAAAAATTTAGTTGAACATCAAATTACCCCATGATATTTTAATTGGAACAGTTTCTGTTCTAGCTAGAAAACAAAAAAGTTATTCTCACTGAGACTCATTTTCCGACCGATCGGTCCTATGGCAGCCTTTAGATATAGTCATCCGATTTCAACCAAATTCGCGAATATATTTGAAAGCAGAATAAGTAATCAGTGAGTTTAAAGACGCTAACATTAAAAACAAAACAAAAATTTCTTACTTAGAACTATTTTCGACCGATCGGTCCTATGGCAACCATAAGATATAGTCACCCGATGTCGATCAACTTTTTCAAATTAGTTTGAAAGCGTGTAATATTTAGAATCACCGACCTTAAGAACGATTTACTTGAAAACAAAAAAGTTATTTTCCCTAAAACCCATTTTCCGACCGATCGGTCCTATGGCAGCTATAAGATATAGTCATACGATTTGACCAAAGTTTGCAAATCTGTTCGAAAGCATATAATATTATTAATGGACGAGTTTATGGACACTTACATTGAAAACAAAAAAGTTTTTCTCACTAAGACCAATTTTTTGACCAATGGTTCCTATGACAGCTATAAGATATAGTCATCCGATCCGGTCGGTTCCGACATATTAGCAGCGTGCAGTAAAAAGAAGATTCTCTGCAAAATTTCAGCTCGATAGCTTTAAAACTGAGAGACTAGTTTGCGTAGAAACAGACGGACAGACAGACGGACGGACAAATCTCAATCGACTCAGCTCGTCGCCCTGATCAAGAATATATATAGTTTATGGGGTCGGAAATGAATATTTCTATGCGCTGCAAACTTCTGGGCAAAATTATAATACCCTTTGCAAGGGTATAAAAACGCGAAAAAACTCATAGTAAACGGTAAGAGCAAATTTACCTTTTTTTCTTTTAAATTTATCCATTTTTTAAACTGTCATCACTAGTTTTTTTAATTTGCATAAAAACTTTAAGAGTTATAGTGCGTTTTTTTAAATTTTATGCAAAATTCAAAAAAAAAAAATGTATTATATATGGTACCTAAATGAGCAAAAGCATAGACAAAACTTATGGTTAATGCACATAAAAGTAAAGTTTGGACATTTTTCTTTAAAAATGTTGATCTGAAAGCTAAGAAAATCGTATATTGGTGGTCCTCTTCTGCTCTGAGATGATGCATAGAGAAATAATTGAGCTTTTAAGATAGCAGCAGCGCGCGCATATAAACAAAAATAAATAAATAAAAAGTGCGCAGTAATTTTTTTTTTTTTGTTAGTAATAATGTAGTATTTCTACACGTTTTGACCGGGATTTTCAACACATAACGTTTGTGTAGCTTTTCTGCAGGCCACGTGTTTAACTGAGAAAGCTACCCGCGGCGTGAAGAAAAGCTACACGTAGCGTATTGAAATGAGAAAGCTAAACGCGGCGTGCAGAAAAGTTGGTGAATAACTCAGTTGTTGAATAACCCCAATTTATAAGATATCGATCTCAAATTTAAAATGTACATTTATATTCGAATTATTTATAAGCCCTGAAATTTTCATAAAAATCGGATGATAAATAGCCGAGTTCAAAAATGTTGCATACTTTTGGGCTGTCCCACCTGAGGCACACAGGAAGGTTAATAAACAATTCTTTTCATGAGTAATAGGTATATCGAAGTCGGTTAGAGCCGACTTTTACTTACGCTCTCGTTTTCTCTGTGTAGGTATTGAAATTTTCTTCTGTCTCTGTATATTTAAAGTAAAAGGAAATTATATTCATAATCCCGGTCCAAATATCGGTATCACAACGCGAGTTATGTTATCGCAGTCACAATCGAGGGAAAGAGTAACATAATAGTTAAGGACAGTTGCTATGATTAGAGCTGGCATAATATTGATGGAAGCCCCAATCGATAATTTCGATGTGCTGATATCGAATCTGTTTTCGGAATACTAATAATCTCGGCGTGATGGACCGTTTCCGAAAACAGATTCGTCTCTTCAACCCTTCAATATACTAAAAACTAGAAAGGGAAGCTAACTTCGTCTATGCCGAAGTTTTAATACACTTGAAAAAGCTCGCTCAAAAGGTTACAGATTTCGACCAAACTTCGTAGACCAGTTTAAAAAGATATCATTTTAATAATGACCGAGTTTAAGAGTGCTAACATTCAAACCAAAAATTTTTTTTCACAAAAACGCATTTTTCGAACGATTGTTTCTATGACAGCTACAAGAAGTAGTCATCTGATCCGGGCGGTTCCGACATATTATCAGACGGATGGACAAAGCTCAATAGACTTAGCTCGTCATGCTGATCAAGAATTTACATACTTTATGTGGTCGGAGATGATTCCTTCTATGCGTTGCAAACTAATACACTTTTCAAGTGTATAAAAAGTCAAATTTTGTTGTATATTTGATATTTATGCATAATTTCACAAGCTGAATATATGGCTTAAATTGGACCCTCCGAAAAAATTTAAAAAATTCATATCTTCAAAAGGTATCCATAATTTGTATACCCTCGCAGAGGGTGTATTAAATTTGTCCAGATGTTTGTAACCATAGAAGGAAGCATCTCCGACCACATAAAGTTCATATATTCTTTATCATCATGATGAGCTGAGATGATATAGCCATATCCGTCTGTCCGTCCGTCTGTTTCTATGCTATCTCCTCCCTCGGTTTTAAAGCTATGGTGACCAAACTTTGAACGAAATCTTTAGGTACACACAATTCTGACAAGTTGGATCCAAATCGGATGACTATAGCATATAGCTGCCATAGGAACGTTTGGTCGAAAAAGTAGTTCTGGTGAGAAAAACTTTTTTGTTGTCTGGACAGACAAATGGGGTCAAAGTAGTGGCGCCATGTATTGCTCAGTTTTTGGAAAATACTCGGATAACATTTTTCAAGGCGAAAAATAAATTGTTGAACGAAAATCATTTAAGAACTTCATTTATATAAAGTTCAATCTTCGGCTCAGCCGAAGTTAGCTTTCCTTTATTTTTGAACTTGATTTTCAAGATCAACGTTCCACAAACCCTTAGGAAGTCGGTCAAGTCCGAATGAAATATACTCTGCACCTGCAGTAGCAGCTGAAAGCAGCGCGGCTGCTGCTGTGCGGCAGCGAACTTTCTTTTCGATAAACAATCTTGATTAATAAATATCTCTAGCAGTTACAAACTATCAATCTACAAAACTGTGGGAGATATGACGTTTTTTCCAAATTGTGGGGTCGGGAGCGTCAGCTTGTAAACAATGAAATCAACAAACTTGAAAATGAACAAATATGTATAAGTGGAACTAGGCGTAAACTAAATGCTTCAAATATTGACAGGAGCAAACAAGGAGCAAGGAAAGTCAGAAAGTATCTCAGTTGTCAAACTGCCCCTAAATATATAAATATTTTGACCATCAACAGTAAATTAAGTCAATCACAGGCAAAACCCTAAATACAAATTGACCTCTTCCATAGAAAATGCTCCGTTATTTAAACTTATACACAAAAACTCAATGCCAATAAGAACCTAATGAAAATCATTCATCATTCTCTCAATTTATGTACATGCATAAGTATCTATCTCTCTCTCTCTCTTTTTCTCCTCGCACTCACTGGTCGTTTAAGCAAGTTCGTGTTCAGGTCAATGCCAATGCCTAGAAAGTCGCGTGCAAAATAACAAAACGGTTTATGAGCTCTCGTATTCTGGTTTGAACAATAAGGCGAACAGAAAATCCAACAACAACAATTTTGTTTACATTTTGTTGTATTTGTGGCTGTCCAAAGATTTTCTAATAAACCATTTTAAAACCGGTTTTCGGGTTTCGGTTTGATTTTTGGGATGAGGACAACGAAGAAGAGGCAGAACCAAGCATCAAATTTCATGCCTCGCACACACACACACACACACATACTTAAGCATGAAAATCTTGTTTTAAACAAAAACGAAGCTCTTTCTTTTTGGGTGACGAACCAACAACAATCCCCACTTTCAATAGCATCGACTTGCTTCAATGGACATTTTGGCAACTTAATACAATCGCAAAAAGGGGGTTGGCTTCATAGATTTGTTGTTGTGCTGTAAAGGATTGGCATAAAAAACACAACCCCACACAACAGACAAAAGCTAAACCGCAATGTTCCAGGCCAAATAACAATGGTACGGAAAGAACCTGAAATGTCAAGGGCTGTCCAGCCACTACTTGTATATTTATATGGATACTCGAATCTTTTGGATCAGCTCTGTGAACCATTAAATAATTGAAAGCTTTGAAATGTGATTCGTAAAATTACTTCATATAAAAAAGAAAACTTAAAGATGTTCAAAGAAAACTGTTCACAATGCATTATCCTAAGAGTTAAATCCAGCAAAAGGTAAAATAAGTTTATGCAAATGTATGAAACAGTCAAAAGGACCTTGATGTGGACAAATATCCATACTCCGTGCATGCAAGTGTGCACAACAAGCACTGGTTTGATCTTTAAAGTCAGTTGTAAGCTCAGCTTTGCTGAAACCATCAAACTCTTTTGTTTATTTCGGCTTGCTGACGAACTAAATTGTCATGCTCAGCCGTCAATTAATTTCCTACTCAACTTAATCCACTGTCAGATTTCATAAGAATTAAACCAATTGGTTAGGCGCCTTTAAGCCGCATCCAAACATATTGTACGATAATATAGCTTGATCCTCAACCCATATCCTACCTAAAAAGCGGATTTACCGAAAATTTATAATAATTTTTCAACATGTTTTACCCACGATCATGATTTCTTGCTGAAAATAAACTTGATTCCTAAATTTTCGTCCTTGGAGATATAATGTTTCTTAATATTTAAGCATTCAAGCCGAATTTTAAAAAGAGTTTCCGAATTTGATCGATCGGAATTCCAAGAAACGATTAAAAAATTTGCTTAAAACATCTTGCAGTCAATGAAGAATGGAAATTTTAAGTAAAAAGCCGAACAACATTAACTTTTTGGAAAGAGCTCCAAAAGAGTTCCAAAACGGGAACAGGCCTTAACACATTTGACCCCCATTTTTACACTCAGTTTTATCAAGAATTAAAACTACTGTACAAGTTTTAGGGTTCTAGTTCGTATCGTTTAAGCTGTTATTTCACTTGTCTGAATCTAATATCAGTTGTCTGTAAGACACTTCAGGTAGCTGTGAGTTGGCTGTCCAAAAAGTCATATGAGAGACTCAGATAGGATATTTCTTTTATTATCAGAACAATTTTTGATTTCCTATTTTGCCTATTTCCAGAGAAAATAAATAAATAAATAATCATTGTGTAACACTGGGCAACAAGGTCTTGTATATTAAAGGGTTGGTGGTGATTCGAGATGATTTTCGTGTGCTGAACACGAATCTGTTTTCAGAAATGGTCCATCACGTCGAGATTTTTAGTAATTTGAGCTAAAAGTTGCAAATTTTGACTCTTTTCAGTCGCGTTTTGTGAATAACCTATACTTTTGTTTTGACTTTTTGTGATATTATCGTAAATAACTATTTCTTAACTCTAAAATAAACTATCCCAAAGAAATGTACGATTTTTTTAAGCGAAGATATACCATTTTGAATGCATAGTCTCGATAATAATAAAATAACAAAAATTGTCTACAGCACAAAAGTTTGCCTTGCAGAAACAGTAAAATCGGCTAGTAATTTGTATAGAATTTTAATGAAAATTTTCAACAAAACCCATTGCATACATTTTGGCAGCAACAATGTATTGGGTTTTTGTGAACTCGGATACAATTACTAAAAATGGTATATCTTCATTGGAAAAAATCGTAAAATTGATAGGGATGGTTTATTTCAAAGTTAAAGAGTAGTTCTTTCCGACTATATCAAAGAAAGTCAAAACAAAAGTATAGGTTCTCCACAAAACGCGAAAAAAAATAGTCAAGTAAGTCATTTTTTGTATCTTTAAGCTCAAATTACTAAAAATCTTGACGTGATGGACCATTTCTTGAAACAGATTCGTGTTCAGCACACGAAAATCATCTAGAATCACCACTGACTATTCAATAGACTGGAAAAAATATAATTTTGTTGCCTTGTGTAATCATTGCTATTACACTATCTCAGAGACTGATATAAGAAACTCGTATGAGAACTCAGACAAGTGAATTACCAATTTTTTCCTTGCGTTGATGATGAGTATTAAAAGTAAGGCTCCAAACCAGTCCCGCACCGAACCCCAAAGATCCGGTTCGGTTGGGACCTTTGAACCGGACCCTTAACCGAACCTTTCAAATATTTAACTTCCCGGACCTAAACCCGAACCGTATAAATTTCTCAATTTTCTGGCCGAAAAAAAGTTTATAGTACACAATTGCTTGAATTGATAATTAAAGATGTTTTTTAGAAATCTATTCTATATTGCGATTTCGAGAAGAAAGAAACACATAAGTCAATTTAAGCTACTTAACAGATTGGGAATTAATGTTCAACGCGTTTATTCGAAATCCAATTACCTCTCTATTCATATCTTGCTTGACTTCATGTAATGTTTCTGAATTGAGATATGGCTTAAAATGTAAGTGTACCTACAGAAAAAATATAAAAAAATATATTTTAAAATGTTCCCATAAAAAATTTATGAAACTGATTTTCGAGATCAGAAATGGGTCTGTAAACTAGTGAAATCTATGAACTCAGACTCGAACCAAAACCTTAGGTACGATAAGTACAGTGACAGGTTCACCAACTGAATTTTACACTTTACAGTTTCTGGATCCAACCTTCACCAAAATTTGTCAGGATTGCAGCCTTGATTAAAACAATCAGTCATTTGGTCACTCAGTCGGGACAAGTAAATCGGATGTGGAAAATACGCTCGTCAGAGTTCTTCTACTTAAAATAACAAGAATTTTTAGTTCTATGGTGGGATTCAAATAATTCCGAATCATTCTAAAAATAAAAAAGGCAGAAGATACTACAAAAATGATTACGAAACTTTTCCAATAGCACATTCTGGAGTAGCACATTCTGCGTTCAAAATCTAGAGATCGGAGCTCCAAATGACGGAAAAATATAGATTTAGGAACTATTTCAGATATGTATCAGATAAACTAAGTCGAAATTAACACGATAAAGCAAACTAATGAAGTTTTCATAGTACCTAGGTAGGCTTGAAAATCAAGGAATTGCTCCATCGTGTAAATCCCGTGTTACAATTTAATATGTTATTTGTAAAGCTGCCTTTGCACTTATCATATATCTCTAAAGAGACTCTCTAACGATAGTGTAATAGCAAATCAAATAACTCTAAATATTTAGAAAATTTTGCATTCTTCGATGAAATAGGACACGTTCTCTTTAGAGAAGTTTGACAACCGACTATTTAGAGATATATGACAAGTTTAAAGGCAGCTTTAGTTTTTGTCAGAGATAGCTATATGTAGTAGATGTGAAATCGGCCGTAAATGTATTTCTATAATTTATATAAAAGATATGTATTTCGAACTAGCAAGTCTTAGCCGGATCGAGTTCATATTTTGTTTGTCCAAACCTTATAACATGAACGCACAACACCACAAAATTTTTGCGAAAGCGAAAATGGGAGCATGGCTGTAAGATTGGTTTTCGAATATAAAATACTGATTATGACTTAAGTAAAATAAATGAAAATCAAATGTTTAATTTTTTGAAAACCACCATTTAATATGAATATTACTGAAAATTTAAATATGGGTTTTATTCGATTTGGTTCACTTACTACGGATATGCATCAAACTAGCCACAATGCATTTTCCTCTAGTCGAAATCGGCGTTTAAGTAATACTTTTGAGCAAAATAAATAAAACTCGGACGATAATGATTAAATTTTGATTTTCATTTATTTTACTCAAGTCATAATGATTATTTCATGAAAATCAAAAAAATAAACATTAACCATTGAGAAATAAAATAATTGCAGAAATTAATAGATTATCGAAATATAATCTTATTTTATTATACTCCATTTTTTCATACGGGCGCACTCCAAGTGGATGAATTTTTTTGGATTCAAAATTTACAAATAATCATTATTTACGGTCCCTGGAAAATACTACTGAAGATAAAACCGGGCGATATTTCCGGCATCCCTAGTTACAATACAATCCATTCCGAATCAGTATATTGACGAGCAACACTTCTAAGAAGCATTTACACATTTTCTGTCCTCTCTTCTTGGGGAACAGTGCTCTAGATTGCGTTTTGATGGCTGTTCAGTTCAATTAATAATAATTCAAGTCATTTTAAAATTGAATGCTATTTCTTACCACTAATTTTTGTCATTTTATTAACGTAAGGAGGCAGCACAACACCAACTGGCGCACACAAATTTCTTTTAAAAAACCCATTCATCATGACCTACTAGAATTAAAATATATCATAAGATTTAAATTTCCATACTTGCTCATACTTGTTTGCTCTCGGAAATGCCCAGATATGGCCGTTTAACATCAGAATATGTATAATATTTGTGTAATATAAAGTCGCCAAACGATAACAAAAGTCTTCGTCACAACCTTTGTTTAACGAAGAGTTTAATGTACTTTTATAATAAAATTCAAGAAAAATTCTATTGAATATAAAAGTTGAAATTTTGACAAAAAAAATTAAATACCTAATCAGAGCTAGGTGGCATAGTAGACCAACTCAGATGAAATAATCTTTAAAAATTAAATGGCAGGTATTAATTTATCACTCCAAAAATTGAATAATTTCTGTTTTGTGTTTTAAATTTTAATAAAAACAAAGTATATTTTAGATCCGTTGGTCGCAATTGAAGTTATAGACTTTTTAAAAGTTACATATATGAGGAAAAAATGACCAAAATAGCGTTTTTGAGCCAAGTATAAGGCTTTGATTGAATTGGTCACCTAGTTCCCAGACCCTCTTCACCCGATTAAACACTCCCTTAACTCACCTTCAATGCAAACCACATGATCCCGTATTGACTGCGCAATCTGTGCATCCGGCAGAGGCAGTAAATCGATTAAATCATAAATGGCATAAATCGAAGGATGAACACTTTCGAAACGCTGAATCTCCTGGCGGATGGCCAAGGCCGTTGATATCAGCGGTTGGGGTGTTGCTGTGGGCGTCGTATAGAGACGTTGCTGCTGCTGATTTGATGCTGGAGTCAAATGATGATTCTGATGATGTTGTGGAGGATGCGCATGCGACGAGTGCGGATGATAATTACTCATTGCGGAGGCGGACGCGGCGGTAACCAATGTTTTCTTTTTTTGTAATTAACTTAAATTGCTGCCGATTGGAATTGAAGAAGCGGCGGCGGCGGCAGAGGAGCAGAGACGGGCAGCAACATGTAAACTAAACATACACACGCATACACACACAAACACACTCCGATACGCGCTATAGACAACCACAGCAGGCGCTGAGCTACCAATTCGCAGGGGACTATTTCGACTTAAAAGCTTTGTTTAAGCATTATTATTATTTTCTGGCAATTTAAATCGATTTTTACACCTGCACAAACAATCAAAACACAAACACACGCACAAAATTACGATATTTAAACTCTTCTGCTGGAATCTGGGCAGCGGTGTGACCGGATTGCATTACACTGAAAATGCTTAGCAGCGGTATGACCCAATTGGAATCCAGCACACCAAGCAGCAGCTGTTCCGCCAGTCACTTTCCAACACTGTCTGCAGAATGTGGCGACAAATTCGTTTTTATTGCAAAATTTCGACAAAAATTGAGCTGAAACCCATAAAATTGGACTTCACTCAGCTAAAACATACCACTAAAGTGCCCCAGTCGCCAGTGTCGACAGCCTTTCCACAAACAAACCTAAGCGCTGCCAGCGGAATTGAAATTAACCCCAAGACAATACAATTGCTGGAGAGGCTCTCGCTGGTGGATTTGGACAACGAAGAGGCTTTGCAGACGCTCAAGAGCAGCATACAGTTTGCCGATCAGATAGCCACCATCCAAACAGAAGGAGTGCGCCCGCTATACACAGTGCTGGAGCAGCAGCAGCTGCAATTACGCAACGACCAGGTGACAGAGGGCAATTGCCGCCAGGAGGTTTTACGGAACGCCCAGGTGACGGATGAGGATTATTATGTCTCACCACCTGGCAATATACCATTGGAACAATGACTCGTCTAAGTCGTTGTTTTAAGTCCTTGCAGTCGGCAGGATTTCTACAGCTGCTGGAGAATGGACAAATGGAGCTGCTCGAGCAGGGTAAAACCTATGCCGAGCTGTTGAGGCAACAATGGCTGAATCTACGACCTTTGGCTGTTTATCTGGGTAGTTTAAACGCCACTCAGCCCAAGTCACGTTTCTCTTTTGTCCAAACTCAAGAGTTTGGGGATAATTTCCTAAAGCTTCAGCAGCATCATCCTCGCAAGGCGAAATGTCCGGCCTTAATTAAACATGAATGCGTTTCTTCTGCTGCAAATCACTTGATCACCGACTTTCTGGTGGAACCTTCTCGCGCACGCGAACATTTCTATAATATGCAACGTGAGAGTAAAATCTGGTGGATGCGTTGCTCCTCGAATCCCAGTCGCTATGCCCTCAAACCATGTGAAGACGAGGACAAGGAAACGATACAGGGCCAAGGCATAGACATAAGAACCACATTTAAGGACCAAATGGAATTAACCGTCGAGCAACTGAGTCTGGTGGAGCTGAATCAAACAGAATTTCAGTTGCCTCATGGCAGAACTGGCTTAAACCTGCAGCCCACGGTCATAAGATCTGTCGTACCGCTGGAACAAGCCACCTGTGGTGAGTATTTACTGGCATGGCAAATGGCATCAAAATAACTTTTCCACTTCTTCTAGCTCTAATTCTGGATGGCTGTGATCATGGTCGGGAAGCCCAATCGTTGCTATTGAATCGTCGCCTGGCTCCGTATCAATGTGGTCTGGTTTGTTTACAAGTGGAAGCCGATACCTGCCAAACAAATGACTTGAGTGAACTCCATCAGCATCTCCAACATATACTCAAAAGAGCCGGCCTGCGTCTCTCCCCAGCTGTTGGCTCTAACTTTGTCCAAAACTCTAAACAGCTGTCCCACTATGTGGAGCACATAGACAGGCTTGGCGTGCCTTATACCTTACTCCTGGACGAGGGAACCTTACAAAATGGCTTGCTAAAGCTACGCAGTCGGGACACCCGACTCCAGGAAACCATACACATAAGCGACATACCACATTATTTATTAAATATATTCAAAAATTGAATTCCTTTACATAAAATCGCACAGATATTGACGAACATTGAAACCCACCACTTTGCCTATGTGCAGCACAAATTCCAATCCCACTGTGCACTGAAGACGGGCCGAACCCTCCATAATGTTCTGTTCGCCAGACACAAAGCTCAGCAGCTTCAGGTGCACCAGTGTCGAGATCTGTGACAGTAGATTGCAGGTAAGACCCACCTTCTCCTCCAGTATGGCATAGAAAATGGCCAGCAAGCGATCAATACTAAAGGATTTGGGTCCCAGAGTGGTGGACATCTTGTCGATGGTCTTGGCCCTGGCATTGACCGTCTGCATGCGCTTCCTCTGCTTGCCATGATGCTTCACAAACAGACGCTTGTCCTGCTTGGCGGAGTTGTGGCTGGCCAGAAAGGCGGCAATAAGCAGATATTTGCCATAATAGGGCAACTCCAGCGACTGGGCCAGCTGGCGCACACTCTGATCCTGTAGAGCTTCTCTGTCCTCCACTGGCGTGTCTATGCGCAGGTAGATCTGACTAAGCGCTGATCTTAGGGTGCCCGCTATATGCCGCCATAGCCTGGACACATCGTTGGCCTCCACAGTGCTGTCCAGCACAGGCTCCATGTAGATCGAGAAACATTTCCGGGCTGTCAACTGCAGCTCGGGCAGATCCCGACAGGCTTTATAGAACACACTCAGAAAGAGATTTACATAGTTGTTGTAGAACTCCAACGTCAGGGCTTCTCTACAAATCTCGCTCCTTTGGTCTTGGCCTGCAAGTTGCTCCAGATATTGTTTCCTCACCTGGACAAAATCCGAGCTAAGTATACGCTGAGTTTCGGCTTTGTTATACTGCGGCAAATGCAAGCTGATGACCTCACTCAGACCCGTCTTCTGGTGGAACTTCTCAAAGGGAAGTTGCGAGAGGAGAATCACACAAAGATTAAGACTGGTCAGTTGTTGGAGGCGCAATAAAACGGGCAACACATTGGCATCCATATCTCGCAAACGTTCGGCATTGTCCACGGCTATGAGGAAGCCTTGTTGTTTGGACCTCGGACCATGCCAACGCCTCAGTTGCTCCACAAATTCCAGTAGATTATCTGCACGAATGGAGGTGGCAGTCTCCTCCTGCTGGGGAGCCAATCCATCCAACACATACTCCAGCAGTACTTTTGTGGTATAACATTCAACGGCGTTCAATTGTGCAATCCTTACCTTCTGCTGCTGGCGACATTGTTGCAGAAGGGCTTTGGTCAAGGTGGTCTTGCCGGTGCCACTGTGCCCAAACAGATAAATGGCTGGAGGATAGGCTTCCCGACTGTCGCCAATTAGTTCTGCTAGGGAGCTAATGGCTGCTTCGCGACAAGGAAATTGAGGCTCCAAAGCGGAGCAGATTTTCTCCATTTTATTTGTTTACCAACAAGCCAAAGGGCGCCAATACTGCAAGAGTTTTACAACACTAATTGATTTTCGATAACTGCGACTGTTCACATTTCTGTGATTTAACCCTTCAACAGGCAACGAATGAAGGAAGGAAGTCAGTCTATAGGGAAATAAAAAACAAACTGAAACTGTTTTGAGTTTTTAAAAATAATTGAAAAAAATAATGAATGATGAAATGGAACAATTTAACACATTTGAGCTTTACTTTTAAGCCATCCAGCGTTTCCTTCAATTTAGATTCCCCTGTAGATCTATACATCTTTGATGTCGTATTCGACTTTTATGTCAACAAAAGTGACTCCAAAAACATCTGGAGGCAAGTAGCGCGGTATCTACCAGAAAACATGAATTCTAGCTTGCTTTCGGTATTTACAACATATTTTCTAATTTTTTCTAAAAATTGTAACATGTCAAAAAAAATCCATTGTGACGACACAGACTCACAATTTTGTATTTGTTGACATTTTTAAAAATGTGTGCTGGTAACCAAAATGAAAATAAATTAAGATTATAGCAACAATTAAACTAAATCAAATTAAAACTACAAATTTTAGATTTCCAACCTAAGACTTATCTATCAAATGAGGTTACAGACTCAAAAAGTTATGCGCATACGAAATGGAGCAAGTGTTTCCACTACCTTGTATTCAGTGTATAATGCTTTTGATGTAAGTTCAAAGAAATGACACTATGAAAGTGTTGAGAAAACGACATTCAACCATGATTGGAAACAGCGTTTAAAATAATGTCAACCATAGTAGAGTTTAATGGATAAAAAAATATTGATAAATTACTTTCCCGATTATAGATAACACAAGGCAACAAAATCCAACTATTTTTATCCTCCATGAATGCTTGCCATTTTTCTTATCTTATTCTTATTTTGCATATCTGGCTATATTTTTATACTCTGTACCAAAGGGAATCAAGCCGGAACCATGTATACCGAAAAGAACCGATTAAAACTCAGAACCAGAACCGAAAACGGCAATTCCCCGAACCCACTTTATAATACCACGCAAACTTCTGAACAAAAAATTACTTGGGTAACTACTAACAACAGATATGTAAGTATTCAAGAATTATATCCATTTCTAACATGATGAGCACAAGGGAATACAAGAAAAGAGAGAGCATACACTCAATTATAGGGAAGATATCGAACAGACGAACTTCATATACGCAGCGGCGATCACCAGAGGAATATTTTAAACAACATAATAATTGAAACAAATACAAATACATGATTAAAACAACTGACATCAACGAACTATCGTGAACAACATACACTGCTCGCCACTTGAATAGGACACCTCTAAAGTCAATTTCTATAGTTAATTGCTGCTAAACCAAGCCATCTAGGAAAATAATTTTTGTTTTCTTATAAAGTTTATTTAAATGTAGTAATTAGACGAAAATTACAAAATTATTGAAAAGTTGTAAGTATACAAAAAACATTGTTAACCAATAAGTAACAAATTTTGGTGTCTTCATTTTGCACCACTTGAATAGGACACTTTATCTAAAAACCATTTAAGACTATTTCAATCCTTTTCAAATAACAACATTACTTAAATAAGAAATTACTAACATGTTTTTAAACCAAAAAAAGTTTTTAATAGTGTGTTGAGCTTCCTTTTTTCTCCAAAACCTCACACATTCGGTCTGGAAGGGATGCATACAATTTTCCCAAATAATTCAACGATATCGAGCCCCATGCTAATTTGATAGCTGCAATTAGTTCGGGAACGCTCGAATATTGCTGACCTGATCCATATACTTCACGTGTTAGCCATCCCCACACATTCTCAATAATATTTAAGTCCGGTGAATAGGGTGGCCAGTTTAATAACTCCACGTTTTGGCTCGCTATATACGATTTAACAATCCGGGCCGTATGTATAGGGGCATTATCATGTTGATAAATCCATTTTAGATTGGCAAAAAGAGTTTGGAAGTGTGGAAAGGCCTCTTTCAATATACCATTATAACACAAAGCATTCATGGTGGTTGGAATAAATTTAAGCTCACAGGTGCCATAATAGGAAATGGCCTCCATACCATAATACCTCCAGCACTGCTGTGCAACTTATCAAGATGGTGTGGTTCTTTTCGAAGATCATGAAAATAGTAGCTGTAGCCATCGGGGCCCTCCAAATTAAACTTTTTTTCGTCCGAAAAGACAACACGTTGCCACTCCGAAGTCCAGGTGACATGTGCGAGCGAAATCAAGGCGTTGTAACTTCCGAGCCGGGTTAAGAGGTGGCTTCTTCTTGATTTTTAGTCTCTTCAGGTGTGTAGCATTATTAATAACACGACGCATGGTTGTCAAACTTGCTTTAACGTTGCATTTTTCCCTTATCTTGGCCAAAGAGTCGTGCGAATTGGAAGCTTCTCTTAATATAAGTCGCTTGTCCGCGATGGTAAGCACACTGTGGGTGCGGCCCTTCATGTTTTTAGCATAATTAGCCTCATTATTTAAAAAATTTGTTATGGCGTGACGGCTCCTGTCGACTTTTTTTTGCTATTTTGGCAATAGAAAGGCCAGAATCCTTGTAAGCTTGGATTTTTCCTTTCTCCGACTCAGATAATGAAGTGCCACGCCCCATTTTAATTTTTTTAATTTTATATACACTTCAATTAAAGCAAAAAGTTTAAGTAAACCAAAATTTGTGTGCACGTGTCAACGATACCGACCAAATAAAATGCATGTTCTATTCAAGTGGCGCAAAAATTCCATTGAATGCTCACATAAAGTGCAAACAACTTTATAACGGTTCTATTCCAAAAACTTGGAATATACCAGAAAGAGCGAAGAATGCTTGCACAAAGATAATATGCAAAAAATACCGTTATTCTACCATTTCGTTTTCGAGTTACGAGCAGTTTTAAAGAGAGCATACAGGGTGTCCTATTCAAGTGGCGAGCAGTGTAACTATGACATCCACTAAAATAGGTATTTAATACCCTGATTCCACTGACACATATATGTACATTCGGCCAAATGTGTATTTTTTTGACAAGGTCTTCTATATAAATTTTCAACCAATTTTGTAAAATATGAAAATATTTTGTTATTGGCCCCTAACACTCTGAGTATTTTTCCTAAACGTACTAGACTTTTTTTTAGAGAATGTACATTTCCAGTGGAATCACCAAATTTGAAAATGTACACATATGTGTCAGGGGGACTAGACTATAAGTAATATGTTCAATATGTATGTCTAACTTGTGTTCATGTTTTAATTAAATATACAGACTCCCTAAGGAAGGCAATATATTTGCCGAATCGCGTAGGAGGAAGACTTATCCAAAAATTTGTTTTGACTGCAGTGAGGAAAGACGGCCGAAATGAAACCCCAAACAAACCACCATATATCCATTTCGATCTGAAAGTGGAGGCAAAGTCGATTCATATTTCATCGATTTCATCGATTGTCATATCTCAAAATAAACGATTTTGTATTCTCTATGGAAAATACATCTTTTTGTTTATAATCAATTCAATTAAAAAATATGAAGTCTTAACAGAAAGCAAAAGGATCTTTAAACGATATCGTCTGCAGTACAACTAAGATATGTCGCTCTTACTAGATCATGGAAATGAACCTGTAAAATGAAATAACGACATATTCTCAGGGTATAAAATATATCAATATGAAAATTGTACACCATATAGAACACGATATGACAGTCTTAAAATCAGGGAATCAAACCGGAATCGAAAAGAACTGAGTAAAACTCAGAACCAGAACTGGAACCGATATTTTTAATTTTTTTGTACCGGTATCTGAATACCGACATATTTGGAACCAAAAAGAACTTAAGCATTGTGCCGGTGCTGTTTCGGTTTTGAGTGAAACAACTAGATTGTACAGCTGGCACTGGTTAAATCATAAGCTTTAAAAAAAGAATTTGGCTTGTCAAAAGCTTTTGTATTATAAAATACAAAAACACGAGACCGGTCGCTTTGAAAATATTGCATATTATATTCTTAGACCCTCATTATAATACAGGGTTGCAAGCTGATCAGGAATAAGGACTGGTTTGGTTCACTGGTTTATGGAGTTTTTAAACCACCGAGTCGGTTTATGACATAGTTTTTAAATGAAAGCAAAGCGCGGTTTAGTTTCACTTCGGTAGTTACTTCACAGTATTGGAGCATTAATATTCTTGTTCAAAACTACCAAGTCGGAAATTCAGGACAATCTTGGAGTGCTGGTATGCAGTAGCTCCTTGCGAACGTACCTGCTAATTAATAAACCGAGAAAACCAACGCTTAATAGTGCAATGAAAGTAAGGTGAAGAAACACTGCCAACTGTAGAATGTTCTGAATTCAGGAAATTCAATATGAAACTTTTAAGGGAATAATGCATGAAAAAGTAAAACAGAGACGACAATTGCAGGAAATGGACAATATCAGGTGTTGTTGAAGCACTGACACCCGACTGTAACCCAACAGATTGCAGTCCTTTGGAAGTTAGTTGGTAAAATGAACCTGAAATTTGACGTGTGGGTTCAAATGTTAATATCAGCTTGCAGCCAGTTCAAACTTGAATATTAACCCTCTCAAAAGAAACATATCCATTCAATGCAAAGGAACCGGGCAACGCCGGTTATAAAGCTAGTTTCTTTAAATGTACAAATTTTCACATCTTCTTACCCCTTTATGGCGCCTGATCCTACAATAATTGAGCTAAATTTTTACAACTATTTTATTAGTTCTTTGCATATTTTTTCTAGTTTTAAATCAAAGATCTTCATTCAGAAATTGCGTTTTTACAAAATAAAAAAAAATTCATATAGTTTAAAGAAAAATTCAAATTTCCTTAAAATATTTTGTAAAACCGTTATATTTTTGGTTATTTGCTTAAAGAAACTTATCAATGCCACAGTATCGGATTTCCAAATATACAATAGATCAAGGCTGCAAACCGGCCCTGAAACTAACACCAAAGAACCGGTTCGGTTGGGCTTTTTTGGCTCCCTCGAACCCGACCTTTCCGATATTTAAGCTCCCGAACCCAAACCCGATCATCATTTAATCATTAAAGTCTAACTTTCTCAATATAATTTCCGGATAAAACTATTTTATAGTACAGAATCGATTAATTAATAATTAAAGTTGCTGTTTTGAAATCCAATCCATATTGCAATTTCCAGAAGAAAGAAAAAAATAATACTAGTTGGAAAAAAGAAGAGCATTTGGAAGATTATTTTTTCATGAATCGCTTTTATGAGTCTTTTTTAAGCCCTTTTGATGATTGAAAAGAGATTAATTTCATATGCGATTGTATGAAGCCTCGAAAATGACTCATGCATACGCTCAAAATGTAATTTATTGAACTACGACTCGGAAAATGAAGCTGATCATATAAATGGGGAATAAACGACTCTTGAAGAGTCTCGGCTAGGGTACCATATTCTTCCGACAAAAAAATCATTTATGACTATGGCTAAAGAGGCTATATCGACTCGGCTGTTGATGCTGATCATGAATATATATATATAAAAAAAATAAAAATATATGGTCGGAAATGATTCCTTCTGCCGTGTCGTGACCTAAATTTGCACGACTTTAGTATACCCTTTTACTCTACGAGTAACGGGTATAAAAATATACCTAGGTAAGGTAAAGGTATACGGAATTTCCAGTACCTAGGTAAAGGTAAAGGTACTAAAAAGGTACTTTTAATTTAAAAATAATGGTTTAAAAATAGAATATTGTGATTTTATATGATGTTTTATTATTAAAATGTATCTTATATGCTATCTCGATTTGTTAACATAAGAACAGCTTCGAATATTTCGTCACCTTGTCTGTTTCTTAAAAGCCTTCAGAATCCTTTGTTTTCGAACTCTCATTGACAACAGTTTCAAAATTTTCCATAATTTCTTCAACAAGCCAATCTTTCATACACTTTACAATTTAGTTGTTTTAATATGGCTCAATTTAAATTTTGGAAGTATTATAGTGGACAAAACCAAAGTCTTTGTCTCGCTCGAAGTCAAGTTTTCAATTAAAGAAAATGGCTTAAAAACTCATTTTTTAAGAGCGTCTTTAAGTGGATCACAATATTTCAAATTATTCAAGCATATAAGTTTATGTATTACTAGAAGTAAATTAGGTAGAAAAATCGTAAACAACAACGAGAACTATCCAGGTTTATTACCTTTAAATCGGACTCTTCTAAATACTGTACAGTGTACACTATAAATGCTATACAATGCTTTACCAGCGATATTTTTCTTATACAGCCGCCCTCCTATTTTCAATTTCGTAAAAATTTCTCGATTTAAAACCGGTTTTCAGTACAAAATTGGTATTAAAATCGCAAAATGTTTGCGAAAGTGAAAATGGGTGCACGGCTAATAGTCCGCCTTCCTCTTATCTAGCATGGATCGTATAGTTTTTGCACAGGGTATGTTTACCGGACGTCCAGCGAAAGCCACAAATAGGTTCCTGAAACTTTTCTTTTCAACATGGCAGAGCGGCAATATCTTGGATATAATGTAATCGGAGCTCGAATTTTAAAAAAACCGAGGTAAGGTAAACGGTACACAAAATATGTATCTAGGTATGTACCTAGGTATTTTTACCTAAGTACTTCCAAACACTGATGATAACAATGAGGAATGTGGTCTAGTTGACTTTACGACTTACATACATACATAGCTTGGTTATCTGGACGAGTTCTCCTAAACAAAAGTATATCTAAATTTTGACCGGAAGTAAAGGCAAAAATCTGTCAATTACACAGTGCTACAGTGCGAAATAACCTGGGTAATGACATAGCGTACGCTGTGGAGCAGGTCGCGTATAGCACTTCCTCATACTTCGTTTTCCTCGGGGACCACCAAAGTCTGAAGTTAAGTTAGACCCAAAGACCGTTTATTGATAATTTTGCTCACTTAACTTAAAATAACTCGCGAATGGACCATCTGATTTTATATAACTTTGCTAGTTCTGATAGAGACGATAAGATTCTAATATTCTATATTCAATGGGTTCAGAGATTTAACGCGATGGTTGAGAAACGCGGGTAACAGATCTTATACTTACTTTGACCACCACTAGTTTAACATTTTTATTCTATGCGATTTTTCCTTAAAGTTTATTATAAAAGCCCATTTAATTTTCCGTGGAACAAATATTCTCTCGATGAATTTAGTTACCTGATGACGAAGTTATTCGCGGATATCTGAGCACGCTTCGACAATCTAGTATACTTTTTAACAGAAAATCGATTGATTTAACATTAATGCCCCGAAAATTATACTTTGCTTAAGTTTGGTTGTAAATTTAAATATAGTTTTTCATATAATCACACAATCACATAAATGTTTACATATTTGTTTGACAATTTTGGACTTAGATTATACCTGCTCGAGTGCTGTTACCCTTTAGGGCCAGGAAAAACTCCAGTCAAGTCAACAATTAATGCATCTTCTTTACAGCAGTACCAAATGTACACAGTACGGGGTGGGCCATATTCGACAGACCCATCTGGCAATACTATAACTTTTGACAGCGATGTCAGATCGACTAATTATGTAGCGCGTTTGAAGCGTCAGTCCAAGTAGAATTTTGACATGGAAGAGTACACGCCACGCGAAAGTTTTTAGATTGTTGAAATTTACATTCAACAAAACAAGTTCATTGTGAAAACTAAAAAATACAAAATCATCATGTCCGATGCAGCTCATTTCACGTTGAACGGAACAGAAAACAAACAAAGTTGCCGTATTGATGCCACTGAAAATACTCAATAGGTTCAAGAGGTATTTCTTCATGATGAAAAAGTCATTGATTTGGTGCGGCTTTTGTGCTAAAATGGTAATTGGGCCGTTCTTTTTCGGAGATAAAGATGGCCAAACGGTTACCGACAATCTCAGGAGCGTTATGTCAAGAAGGTACGAACCATCTATCTAAAAACATCAGGTTTTTTCCAAATTGCGGGTGCGTGGCAAAAATTAAAAATAAGCTTGACCTGGAACATCAAAGACCAAAATTGTCAAACAAATATGTAAGCATTTATGTCATTGTGTGATTATATGAAAAACAATATTTAAATTTCCCACCAAACTTTAGCAAAATATAATTTTCAGGGCATTAATGTCAAATCAATCAATTTTCTGTTAACACACTTAAAAAGTATACTAGATTGTAGAAGTGTGCTCAGATATCCGCAAATAACTTCGTCACCAGGTAACCAAATTCATCGAGAGAACATTTGTTGAACGGAAAACTAAATGGGCTTTTATAATAAACTTTAAAGAAAAATCGAATAGAATAAAATAGTTAAACTAGTGGTGGTCAAATTATAAATTTCCAAAAAAAAGTTGGCAATACCAGATCTGTCACCCCCGTTTCTCAACCATCGCGTTAAATCTCTAAAACCATTGAATATTATATTATTATTATTATTATATTAGAATCTTCTCGTCGCTATCAGAACTAGCAAAGTTATTTAAAATCAGATGGTCCATTCGTGAGTTATTTCAAGTTAAGTGATCAAAATGATCAATCAACGGTTTTTAGGCCATAACATCAGATTTTGGGGGTCCCCGAGGAAAACCAAGGATGAGGAAGTGCTACACGCGACCTACTCCACAGCGCACGCTGTCATTACCCAGGTTATTACTATTTTTTGAAATCTGTAGCACTGTGTTATTTAACAATCTATAAATCCAGAATCGAACCAAAACCTTAGATTCGATTAGTAAAGGAACCGGTCCGCGGACCCAACCTTACACTTTACAACGGGTTGGAACCTCCGGACTGAACCTTTACCAAAATTTAACAGGTTTGCAGCCTTGATCAAAATGATTTAGACGAAGCTAAAAGCATATTAAAAAGATTTTCGTTTCTCGTATTTTTCTGGAGTTTCCCATAAAATAGAAATTCTTTGTTTCTGTTTTTTTTCTCCGTCCTAGCCGTGATACAAAATCAGGCAAGAACTTTTTTTTAATACTTTTAAAGTGAACTTATCCCAGCCTCACATATTTCCTTAACAGCCAAAATTTTTATTACTTATGTTTAGCTTCAGATTGTACGATCTCGGCCGCTGTAGGGCTTAACATAACTGTAAGTGCTGTTAATTCAAATCTGCTAAAGTTGACCCGCCAATTCATTTTATTTTCAAATAAAAAACATTTTATTCTTTAGGCAAAAATTTCAATAAAGAGGAAACACTTTAAAATACATACACAGACTTAGTTGTTGTTTCGTTTTCTTGAAACTGTTGTGGAAGTTGTAAGAAAAACAAATCTCTTCAGCTGATCAAGTTAAAAGTGATTTTGGAAAACATTTTGGCAAATTCTGTGCACGTCTCACATACACATGGAATACTTTCACACATACGCACACACACACACACACCACTCGATCCTTAGATCTGCAGATTACGCATACCACCATTGATGCCACCGCCTCCCTGCTCCACAGTCCAAATAACCAACTGGCCATCCACCCCCGAAGTGGAGACTTGGTTGGCCTGCGATTTATCACACCCATAGAGCTGCACACTGGTAATGGCGTTCTGATGTATGGAATCCACCACCGTGTCCGTGTTCTCAGTGCGCATATTACGATCCATGGACTGGAAAATGCGCATGGCCGTAATACCACTCGATTCGCGCTTCTGCGACTTATCCAGCTTGCCGCTAAGCACCAGTTTGCCGTCCGCGGTGAGGCTGTACAACAGCGGGACACAACTGTAGCCAGCCACCACCACGGAAGTGGGTGAGACCCACTCGCAGGAGAGGAAGGGCAAGTAGCCGGTGCGGCAACGAATAACCGCATTTCCATTGTTGGCATCAGCAATGCTGATGCAACTGTCGTGACCCACCCAGCACACCTTGTTGCCATCGCTGGAGAAGCTAACGCTATTGATCCAGCCTCCACCACTGTTGGCGGAGTTTCGGAACTCCACCATAAGTTGACCCAAGGGCTTACGATTGCCCCAGGGAGTTGGTGCGGGCGGTTCGTCAATGTCCTTGATAAAGGCCGAGAACACGCGCACCTTGTAGTCCGTGGAGCCAGCCACTAAGAGCACATTGTTCGGATGCCAGTCCAGTGAGGTGACCGTACTACGTATGGGCTTCTTTATATGCTTCGAGACCCACCAATCGTTCTCCGACTCGAAATAGCACACCGAGATCAGGCGAGCTCCAGATCCAACGGCGAACTTATTCTCCAGCGGTGACCATTTAACACAGGTGGCCGCCCTATTGATGCGCAGCAACACCAAAGTGGGCTTCCACTTGCCGTCCCCCCCTTGGCTCCACACATAGGCATTTCGATCCGCCGCACAGCTCACAATCCGATTCGTATTCTTGGCCCAATCCAAGCCCATAACGCGTAAATCATGTTGATTCAATACATCCGACAATTTCCAGCCACTAGTATCGCGACTATAGATATGAATCTCATGGTTATTGGGCGATAAGGCAATTTCTGTAGGAGAAATGAGTCATGGGTAAGCATGGGAGTGCCTGGGGGGAAAGGGGTATGGTTTCATTTCCATCTGGGATTACTCACGCGTGCGATCGTAATTCCAGGCATGACACGTAATGGAGGCCAGCGAATTGCCAAAGGTAAAGGTCTCAGCCATGATGATTAATGGAGCTAATTATGGAAGTCCCACACGTAGTTTTTTTTCTTTTTGTTTGCTGGACTGGGCGTAGCTTCCCCTGAGTGTTCCAAGAGTGCTCTAGTTTTAATCGCGGACTCTGGGCCGTCTACACGATTAAGGCTAGGTGCTAGGGCAAAGTGGACGTGTCCTGCGTTAAAATTTCGGAGTTAAAACTAGGTTTTTGGGCCGTCTACACGATTAAGGCTAGGTGTAGGCTCGATTTCGATAGGTTTTGCCAATCAAACCAGCGATAGCGATTAGTGAGACCGCCTTCGACTACTTTTGGTATTAGTGGTACCCCGTTCGGTTACAATTGAGACTTTTAACCCCCGTGATGTTACCATCCACACCACCTACTCATTGTCATGCTATTGTCTCAGTCCAATTTATTATATAAAATATGTTCAGTAGGTAGCGATAAGTCGATAAGCGCAACAATGTTGCCAAGACAAGCTAGATAAAAAATGCTAAAAACAGAGGAAAAGACAGTTATGTTACATTTTTAACGCTATTAGTTGACATAAGGGCATTTTCGCAAAAAAGGTCCACCGAGACCAACAAATTAAAAGTTCTTGAAAATTTGTTTCTTGATTATTTTATCGTATAGAAACATTAAAATTAAAGTCATTTAGACTTTTACGTGGGGTACTATTTATATTTCGGAAACTGGTCACACTGATGTAAATTTGTTTGATGGTGCTATATCGCCGTACAAAGAACTGAGTTCATCGATCACTCTTATTATGATAATCCACGTCGAATGTTGTGAAAAATAATCAAACGAAAACCTTATCATAAATTTCCAGTTTAAAGCCAAATTGAATTTTTTAACTCACTGTAAACACGAAAACGCTGTAAGACGGTTTATGCAAAAAAATTTCAAACTTTTTTTTTGGTATTACCAAATTTTAGCTATAGACATTAGAGTGGCCAGCTCCCGAAATAAAAATAGTACCCTCTACGTATTAATTACTCATAATGAGGATATCGACTGCAAAGTTGCACAGATTGGTTCGGTGTGAAGAACGGCTGGTCCACTTTGAACCAGATCAAATGTGGAAAGCGACGTTAAGCCAAAATCTAAGTTTTTTTGCAAATTTGGTGAAGGAATCTAATGAACGCACTTCTTAGGACAAGAGCGACGCCGGGTTATTGTTAGTGATTGATTAAAATTTAAATTAAACCCCAAATACGTTCAATTACATAAATATTTATAAATATATATAACTCTGTATATATATGTCGGGTTTAAGTCTTCTTGATCCATCTTCGGGATTCCGCCTTCCTGATTTACTTCGATGTGATAATAATTTGAGCAGGCGTTACAATCTTTAACGAGTTCCCGCGGTCTTTGCTGCTCGACAATCAATTGTCTACTGAATTAATCTGACTTCAATCGCAACTTATATAGATGCACACACACTAGGGACCACGTTCAGCAACAACCTACTAAGACGTAAACCTTTCAATAACACGACATATACATACATCCGTTAGTGTACAATTGAAATTGTAAATGCAAACGTTTATACCAAAATCTCTAGAGATTTCTGTGTCACCCCCGAAAAAATTCCCACTTGATTTATACTGGAAAGAGATAAATATTTATTTAAAAAAGAAGTACAGAAGATTTCCAAATCAAACAAAATACATTTCCAAAAACTATTCATTCATAAGATATTAAAACTATTTGGGCTTAAGTATTGTGTCAGTTTTCGCGTAACTTTGTCTTCATATAAATGGGCCCGAAAACCTTTTCTGTTATTGTCACGTTCAAATCGCTTTTTATTATTCCATTATATTGGAAACCGGATTTCACTTGCTATTCACTTTAGTAGGTACTAATTAAGGGGTTATATAAAGTTATTTTTTTTAATTTTACTTTCGTAATTTACAGTGCAGTTAAATCTATAAAGGCGTTTTTGTCAAAACTGTTTTTTCAAAGTCGGTGACCGCGGTTGCTCGAAAACGGCTGAACCGATTGGTCTCAAAAATTAGAAAATAATCGCCTCTGCTAAGAATTTTTTTTTTTTTTTAATTTTCTTAACTCAAAAATTTGCGTGAAAAGGAGGCTGGCATTTTGTCAAAAAATTGTATATTCGATTAATATTCAGATTTAACAATTCTTTAACGAAATCCGTTTAGTTTTTAATATCGGATTATCAAGTCCAGAGAGATATTGTGGTCACGGCAAAGCACCTTATTGAGCTTCTGGAGATCAGCAGAAGCAGCTTTCAAAATTATAATTTTTACAAATAAAAAATATTAAAATACGGTTAAAAGATACCTTAATGTGTCTACAAATTCTTATATTAATGAGTTTTAAGGTCTTATCAGGAAAAATGATTAAAAACCGGCTTTTTTCAAGCCAATTAACTGTATGTAACCCCTTAAGGCGCTAACTATAAGCTAAGTTATCAAGTTAAAAACGATTTGAAAATGCGTTTTATTTTGAATTTTTTTACTTTTAATGTGTACGACGGTTACGTTCGATATAAACGAAATGCCCATATACGGTTTATTTATATATTATTGATTTGGAAAAAAAAAAATCAAAGTTTAGGACAGAAGTCTCTTTTTGCTCATTTTCAGAAGAAAACTGATAATGATAACGTAGTCACCCGTAAAACGTTGTTTAACAAAAACGAAATAAATGAATGCAAAAAATGGATATTGTAAGTTTTGCAATTATTTGAAATTGCCGCCAAATGTACATATATATCGATAAGTATTTTAAGACAGTGACGATGGTCACACTGCAAATTTAAGGAGAAGGACGATAAATGGACGTGATTAGAATTAGACAGACGAGACAGAGTGACGAACGAAGACGTTGTAAATATAATAGACAGAACAAAACCCGTATTGATAAAAATAAAAGACCGAATCCCCGAAACCCGTTCACAATAGTGAGAAAAATGTTACCTCCAATGGTCGTAAGCAAATGTATTTTGTTAGAATTGAGTCCAGTTTTTAATTAGAACTCGGTCTATGCATCCACCAAATATACTATAATCTACGCGTTACAAATATCATGGCAATTTGATAGTATTCGCTGCTAGGGTATAAAAACGCCGATATCGGCTTATCGTTATCGCTTTGCACAACTCGCATCACTAACTCTTCGCCGCTCGGCTGTGGCATTTTCCGTATTTTCATTTATACAATTAACGGAGGAAACCCCTTTTACAACGGTTCACCATGCCGTATGCCAATCAACCTTCCGTACAGATCACAGAACTCACCGATGACAATGTGAAATTTGTGCTCGAGGACACCGAACTGAGTGTGGCCAACAGTCTACGTCGCGTTTTCATTGCCGAGACTCCCACACTGGCCATTGACTGGGTCCAACTGGAGGCCAATTCCACGGTGTTGTCGGATGAGTTTCTAGCCCATCGCATCGGTTTGATTCCGCTCATTTCCGATGATGTTGTCGAGCGTTTGCAGTACACCAGAGATTGCATCTGCTTGGACTTCTGTCCGGAGTGCAGTGTGGAGTTTACTTTGGATGTGAAATGCAATGAAGAGCAGACACGACATGTGACGACGGCGGATCTTAAGTCCAGCAATTCCAAGGTGTTGCCGGTAACCTCACGCAACCAGAGCGAGGAGGATAATGAATATGGCGAGAGCAATGACGAGATTCTAATTATCAAACTGCGAAAAGGACAGGAGCTTAAGCTGAGAGCCTATGCCAAGAAAGGTTTTGGCAAAGAGCATGCCAAATGGAATCCCACAGCCGGGGTATGCTTTGAATATGACCCGGATAACTCGATGAGGCATACACTATATCCCAAGCCGGATGAATGGCCCAAGAGTGAGCACACTGAACTGGAGGATGATCAATTTGAGGCTCCCTACAATTGGGAGGCCAAGCCCAATAAGTTTTTCTTCAATGTGGAGTCGGCGGGTGCACTCAAGCCTGAGAATATTGTCGTAATGGGCGTCCAGGTGCTGAAGAACAAACTTTCGAATCTTCAGACTCAGCTCAGTCATGAATCCCAGAATGATGCTTTGGCTGTTTGAAAAGTGGGGTTTATTTTAAGTTTATAAAAAAAATAAAGACTAATCCTTGAACAAGCTGTCTATGTTGATGCCTACGCCTGCATCCTTTTTGGGCTTTTCAGGAGAAGATTTGTTTGTTTCCGCTTGTTTGAAGTCACTCAGAAGCTGACTTTTTACCTCTTCCACAGGCTCACTAAAGGGCGACTCCTCTTGGTTGCTTTCCCAACGGGCTTGCCTTTGTTCTGCCAACAAATCCAAAGCAGTTTCGTAAATCTTCTGCTCATCTAATGCTCCTTGGGCTTCTAATTCACTATAAATCTGCAGAAATTGTTGGGATTGTGTTTTTCTTTTATGGTCAAACAAGGAGATGGTCTCGCTGGGTTTGTTTTGTTTGTGGAGCTTCCTGTAAGCATTTATAAACAATAATGGAATCAAGCGATCTGGAGTTGGAATATCACAAAACTCACGCTCTAACCAGATCTTCTTGATAGAAAATATGGCGCACTGGCACATTCTCCGCTGGTCTATCAAATCGTGGCTCTAGTTTGGGCGGAAAAGCTGCATAGACATCATACCAAATGGGTTTATCTTCCGGTTTCATAGCACCACCCCTCAACAGGCCCTGAACCCTGTGGTGGGAAGTGAATTTTTGGGTAAGCAATTGGGGAAAAGCGTAGTGCTCATGTGGCACACTGACCTGGTGAAGATGGTTCCTATCTTTTCCAGCCTACTTTGTGCCATTTTTCAGTAGGTTTCAGTGATTTTTTTAAAGAAATTACAAAATGTTGTCCCTCGATTACGACATTAAATGCACATTAGGGATGAGCGATATCAGCACAATTAGAGATGAGCAGTATTAGCACATTAGAGATGAGTTCCCTCTGAGTACCGAGCATAGTTTTCAACTTTTACAAAATTTTTATGAAAATAAAATTTATTCGAACTGCGGACTTACACCAAAATTTCCTGTTTTCCAGTCAGCGTTGTCAACTTAGCTCTATCGATCACCAGATATGCTAAAAATGTACAAAGATTAATTTAAAATACCTTTACAATGTCAAATAATTAGCTGGATTTGCAGGCTAAGGCAAAACTGAATAATATCCGATTTTTGATTTTAAAAAATAGCTAAATGTGTTCCCTGTTCACAGTTCATTTGGCTCTTAGCTAATAATAGCCAAGGTATACTTAACTAGGTAGCCGCACTCGCTCTCTTTGCTTCCTTCTTAAATGTCAGTCTGTAAACAACAGTTGCGTTTGACGCATCTCCGCGGACGAAGAAATTCATTACTCTCTTGCTGTCGCTCTCTTTTGTATTTTTATAAGAAGCTGTGAGAGAGCGAGTGCGGCTACCTAGTTAAGTATACCTTGATAATAGCTATAACTAGCGGGAAAATCGCTGAGCTGGCCACACTGCAACAACCTGTAGATGTATATTTTGAATATGCTTGCAAATTTAATAAATATAAAACAATGCAACTTCAACTGTTACGCTTCTATGCGAGTAGAGCTCCGAGGGAGCACTATGCCAGCAGCAGCATTAAAATCTATCGTAAAACGAAGACGGCAGGACTAAAATCCAAACCAGCTAGAATCCCATCCCAGTCGGAGTCGGCGCTAGAAGCAGCCGCAACTGAAGAGTACATGGAGAACCTGGTGAAGATTCAAATGATCTCACAAAATTTGCATAGACAAATCTTTCCCCAATCACCAAGATCGCAACCAGATCCGGCTGTGGCCCAAACGTACCAGAAAGAGCTTCGCAAACATGGCATAGACATTGATGGAAACGTCTCTCCCATAGAGGAAACGGTATTAAAGCTGCCTGAGCTAAGGGGAGCCAACATTGAAGAGCATTTTCATAATATAGCCAAGGAGCAGGTACAACCCTATGAGGATTTATTATTACCACTAGTAGAATGTCAGCAGCTGCCGAGGAAACCCAAACGTTGGGCTTTTCTGTCGGGTTGGACTGCGTATGATCCCAAAGGGGAGGCTGAACCCACTCCAGTGGATCAACCGTTGGAGAAAGGTCTCATATTCGATGTGGAGGTGTGTGTCAGTGAGGGACAGACTCCGGTATTGGCCACAGCCGTAAGCACAAAGAGATGGTATTCCTGGGTCAGTCCTATATTGACCAAACATCGTTTGGATATCCATACCATAGACGAGACCTGTGATGGTGATGTGGATACCGAGAGACCTCACCATTTGCCGCATGAGCTAATTCCCTTGGGTAGAAGTGGTGAACCTAGTTTGGTGGTGGGTCACAATGTTTCCTATGATCGCGCCCGATTAAGGGAGCAGTACATGCTTGAGGATACACAGACACGCTTTGTGGACACCATGTCCCTGCATATGTGTGTCAGTGGAGTGACCAGCTATCAGCGGGCTTTGCTTAAATCCAAAAAGGAACCGGCGCCCGAGGATTTGGATTGGCTAGAGCAGAGTTCGCTCAATAGCCTGGTGGAAGTGCATCGCTTGTATTGTGGCGGTCCGGCCCTCTCCAAAGAGCCACGAAATATATTTGTGGAGGGCACGCTGGAGCAAGTGCGTCAAAATTTTCAATCCCTAATGGAGTACTGTGCCAATGATGTGGAGGCCACTTATCGCGTGCTCCACCAGCTGTACCCTTTATATGCCCAAAGATTTCCGCATCCCGCCTCTTTGGCAGGCATGCTAGAGATGGGTTCGGCTTACCTGCCGGTCAATTCCAACTGGGAACGCTATATACGCGAGTCTCAGTTGACCTATGAGGATTTGAGCATAGAGGCCAAATATCATTTGGGTCGACGCGCTGAAGAGGCTTGTTCTCTGCTTCAGAATGAGGAGTACAGGAAACATCTTTGGCTCTGGGCTGAGGATTGGAGTGTGCAGGCTTTGAAAATGAAACAGAAGCCCAAAGGAAAAAAGTTGAGCCCGCCAACGGAGCGGCCAGAGGAGGTGAACTCTGAAGTGCCGTTTCAGGCCAAGTTTCAGCATTTGTATGAACAGCGTAGCTTGCTCCCAGCACGTCGTCCTTTACTGCCCGGCTATCCGCAATGGTATCGCAAGCTATGCCGCAAGCCTCCCACCAGCTACCAGCAGGAGGAAGAGGAGGAGCAGTGGACTCCGGGAGCCAGTGAGATCAGTACGGGCATGCAGATAGCCCCCAAGTTACTCTCGCTCTGCTGGGAGGGCTATCCTTTGCATTACCTCAAAGAACATGGCTGGGGTTTCCTAGTGCCCTTTCGCAGTAATAAACAGGATTCTGGTGAACTACCACTCGAGCAACTCCTGAGCCGTTGTCCAGTGCCGGAATTCGCACGTCAATGTGCTGGCTCAGAGGAAGCTCATTTGGCACTAGCGACGCTACCTTCAGATCTAGATGAGCAACTGGGCAAAAGGGAGTACTTTAAGAAGCTCTCTCAGCGACAACAGAGATTAGAAACTCAGTATAAAGGTAAGCAGAGAGCAACTGTATCCAGTCCAATATTAATATTCGCCTTTTTAGGTTCTGGTGTCTGGTGCAGTCAGGTGCTGGAGGATTCCTGCTTCTTTCTTAAGCTTCCGCATAAAAACGGACCCTCATATCGTGTGGGCAATCCCCTATCCAAGGATTTCCTTAACAAATTCTCGGAGAATGTTTTAAGCAGCGGTGATGACTCTTGCCAGGCGGCGGCTCGTGTTATTGATATTGCGCGTATGACCTCCTACTGGCGTAACAATCGAGATCGGATCATGGGACAAATGGTGGTCTGGCTGCCAGATGGCTCAGCTGGTGCCATTTGCCCACAGGTTGTCGCTTGTGGCACCCTAACACGTCGGGCCATGGAGCCTACCTGGATGACCGCCTCCAATTCGCGACCCAATCGTTTAGGTTCCGAGCTGCGAGCCATGGTTCAAGCTCCACCTGGTTATAAACTAGTTGGAGCCGATGTTGATTCGCAGGAATTGTGGATAGCCTCGGTGCTGGGCGATGCTTATGCTTGTGGTCAACATGGAGCCACACCCCTGGGGTGGATGACCTTAAGTGGCAGCAAGTCCAATGGCAGCGACATGCACTCTATTACCGCCAAAGCGGTAGGCATATCGCGTGACCATGCCAAGGTCATTAACTATGCCAGAATCTATGGAGCTGGCCAACAATTTGCTGAGACTCTGCTTAGGCAATTTAATCCCACATTTAGTGCCTCGGAAGCCAAGGCCAAGGCCATGAAAATGTTTGCCATCACCAAGGGAAAGAGAATTTACAGCTTACGTGAGGAGTTTCATGATGAACTAGAGGATAGGCCGTAAGTTTTTCTATTTTGGAACCAAAAATTTTCTCCTTTATACAAGCACAATTTATGTTTAGTTACTCCGGCTATGAGGCTACACGCTTGGCCAGTCAACGAAATCGCACCCTAGGCGAAGTCTTCCATCGTCCCAAATGGCAGGGTGGCACTGAAAGTGCCATGTTCAATCGTCTGGAAGAGATAGCCACCCGAGCCAAGCCTCAGACACCATTCCTGGGCTGCCGCCTAAGTCGCGCACTGGAAACCGACGTGGCATCGGGACAGCAGGAGCAACGATTTCTGCCCACCCGCATCAATTGGGTGGTTCAGAGTGGAGCTGTCGACTTTCTTCATCTCATGCTGGTGAGCATGCGCTGGCTGATGGGGCCACATGCTCGATTCTGTTTAAGTTTTCATGATGAATTGCGCTATCTGGTGAGAGAGGATTTGGCGCCCAAGGCAGCTTTGGCCATGCATATAACGAATTTGCTTACACGTTCGTTTTGCGCCTCTCGCATTGGCTTACAGGATCTGCCCATGTCAGTGGCTTTTTTTTCCTCCGTCGAGGTAGACACGGTGTTGCGCAAAGAATGCTCTATGGACTGTCAGACACCATCAAATCCGCATGGCTTACGTATTGGTTATGGTATACAGCCAGGACAAAGTTTAACTATTGATCAGGCTATTGAAATGGCTGGCGGTAATGACCTAAATAAGTGGGAATGGATTAAGCAAAAGCGGAGTTGAAGGGGAGTGTTGGAATCAAACAGCAATGCAATTATTTATCCATTTGTATACCTACTCATAAGTCATAGAGCAAAAGATCCCAAAGACAATAAATGATAGCCAACTGTTGCAGTGTGGCTAGAACATGGAATCCCAAAGTTGCTAAATTTATAAAATAAAATAGCTAGATCTAGATTAAAATCCATAAGTAGATAAAAAAAAGTGGCCAAGGGTCAACAAATTTTGATCAAGGTTCGGTTCGGTGGTTAAAACCCGTTGTAAAGTGTAAGGTTAGGTTTGCGTACCGGTACTTTTGTTCAAAGTTTATCCTTTTTTTTGATCAGGAGAACGCGTCCAGATTACTAAGCTTTGTAAATCGTCAAGTCTAATGGACCACATTCCTTATTGTTATCATTCATAGGCTGACCAAAAAGTCTTTCAGTAAAGTGCTAGATCTTTACATTTTTGAAAAATAGCCTCTCTTTTTACGTACACAGAGGAAAAAGTGCAGAAACACTAAACTCAGAATGATATTATTATTATTATATTAAGGGTCGATTTCTCAACTTCTAAATAGAGCTATGTGCCACATAAACTAACAAATAACAGAGCAAAATGTAAGCTTATCTGACACATAACAGCTATCTGGAAGAAGAGAAATCGGCTTTTAGACACATAAAAATATTTCGATCTTGTTTTGAGTTGGTAACTTATTTTCTGAACAGTTTTTTCCCTCTGTGCACATAAAAGTACGAGATCTGCTTTTACCTTTTCCAACTTGACTTACGATTTATTTCCATGTCGAAATCATAATAAAGTTTGGATTTCTAAAACCCATCTTTAATTATCATATAAATTATTTTTACAATAAAATTATGTTTTCCCGTCATAATATTAATAAAGTTATGAAAGTGCTTAAGAAATTAACTTAAATGATTGTTTGAATCGAACCCTTTTTTGAATACATGAATGGGGTTCGGCTTAGGACCGGTTTGCAGCCTTGGTTAATACAAATGAAAACAATGGTTTTTCGGAGAAAAACTTAAAAATAAGCAATTTTCAGCAGTCTCTCTGGAAGCCTCGTGCATTGCAGTCCGTTCGAGGGAGGGCTCCGCGTTTGTCTTTCTCAAGACACGTGTCGTGCTCAGTCTTTTTCAAGACGCGCGTCTTCCGCCATCTTGGCGTCGGCCATGGTGGCAATTTCGTTCACAAGAAAAAATAATTAGCTGTGGCGTTTTCCACTGAATACAGTGGGCGGCCAAATAATCCCAAGTTGCCTACGGGTTTCTTGGTAACCTAAATCCACAAAAAAAAAAAAAAAAGCAATTTTCAAGTAGTTAAGACTAAAGAATACTTAAAATAAGGTCGAATATACGTCAGAATCTCCGGTTTTTTTAGGGAGTCCCAGCCGATCTTAAATCGGAGCACAAAGAAATTGGAAATGGATCGATTCTAGCCAAACTTTTGCTGATTTCAATACTGAGCTAAACTGAAGGGAAGGTTGTGAATTCGTCCAAATCAGCAAATGCATCGTCAGCATATTTTTGGCTTATAACACTCAAATATTTTGCTGACAAGTCTTAGTTGGAGCAACATTTGCTTAATCTGCATAGTCTATTATTTCGAAAGAATATTTAAAGAATAAGTGTGCGTCCACACACACTGGCAGGTTGTCAGTCTAAAAATTTACTTCGAGTAACAGAAATTTTTACAAATCGAGTACATCCAAATCAGAAACAAACTGGATCTGGGTACGGTATTCACCTACCTACATGCAAAAATTTGTTCTATTTGCTCTATCACTTATAGTCTCTAAGATCGACGCGTTCATACGGACAGACGGACATGACGGACTCGGCTGTCGCCACTAATCAAAAATATATATACTTTATAGGATCGGAAATGTTTCCTTCTCTATGTTACGCAACTTCATGATCCGCTTTTACCCATTTTTGCGATATCGCACTGTGCTAACATGCCACTCCATACGTTACACAGTGGGGTATTTGACGCCTAAACTGTAAATTAATTCAAAAATTTTAATTTAGATTTGAAATTGTTGAGTGATACCAAGTCAAAATAGAATAATTGCTGCATCAAAATCTGTTTAACTTACAATATGAGGTTTAACATTGGCTACATAATGTACTTTTAAAATTTCGATTTCATTCGTAGTTGATACGGGTGCATGTAATAACGCCCGAGGACATAACGCCCGCGGGCGTTATGTCGCTCTTAAAAGTGACACTGTTGAAAGTGACATAACGCCCGCGGCTTTTATGTCGCACTGAAAGCGGGCGTTATGACACTTTCAAAAGTGACATAAAGCCCGCGGGCGTAATGTCATACTTAAGAGTGACATACTTAAGGCTTGTTATTACATGCACCCGTTGATACATAAGATATTTTTTTGGTGCATTTTGTGGGCGGCTTATCTTGAAAAACCTCCAAGGAATGATTTTTTAAAAAATTTTATTCTATAACTTTGGTAATTTTTCTATAATTACACATAACAAATAAAATTGTATTTTACACCATTTTTTCAAAAAATGGGCAAGCTCTTTTTTGCCTTAAGCGAGATATTTGAGATTAAAGTTGCAAGCTCGAAAGAAAATAAATTAGTTTTTTTTAAATGTCAACTGCTCTGAAGGCTATGGTTAACATTGTGATATGCTTTTAGACAGCTCTGACCCTTTTATTTCCTTTTAACGGAATGGCATGACAAAAGAAGCTTTGGAGTTATTAGAGGCGTGAACAGTTTGTCAGTCAGTTGTCAGCGATAGAGAAATCATCGACAGTGATGACGAGAATGATATAAGCTTTGATATGCTTTAATAATGGCAGCAGCGATGAAAGCTCTGATCAAAAGTATCAACGTCTCCCAAATAAATAAAAAACATTGTAAATATTGTGCATTTCACAAAAATATTTGGCCATTGTACATTATTATATTATTCATTATTTTTTAGTTAGCCAACTTAAGTTTGTTAGATTGGTTCCAGCAGCTCAAAACATAAAATAGAGATCATTCTGAAGTTTAATATAGTTGAATCAAAAAAAATTCATTTTCGCTTTGGCGTCCGCAAGCAATATTTTAAAAAATATTATTCTTGTTCTATATTAGAAATCTAACTTTGATAACGTATAATTATTAAAGCGCCCTGGACTTGCAGCACACTGTCCGAACATTCATTTTAAAGCCTAAGGTTTTCTCTGTTACCTGCATTTTAGATTTTGGAAATTTCTTATCTAATTCAAAAGTTATGATTTTTAATTTGAAAAAAGGCAGATCGCCGAACATAGAGCAAATTTTCAGAAAAAATTTTTTTTTTTATTTCTTACTTTATAACCTATGGACCTCACGAACCTGAACCCTAACCGGACCACCGCTTGACCTCTAAATGTCCTTATATCATTCTTATTAATAATTATTATAATTTTCTCAACCAACTGAGCTCAAAGAGGAAAAGACATCAAAGTGGACCATTCGACCATTTATTGTCATATCTTAGCTTGAATACTAGCCATTGTGATACCATTAAATAATACTTCCATTATTTCATTTGCTCCTACAAATATACATATTTATTTATAAACTTTCATTTTGTAACATTCTTAAAATAATAAAATATTCGTATGCCTAAAGAGAATGTTTAACACACACTTAACCAAAATAATTTTACAATTTCTGGCCCAGCGTTTCGATCTCGTTAAGGAAATAGATCATATCCGACTCCTCGAGACATGAATTTTGCAACACCAAACGGAAAAAGTTGGGCAATTGACGCAAAGGCTGATATGTGATCATCATGGAACCTTTTTTGATCATCTGTTCTTTAATTTTGGGTGCCACCTTATGAAGTTTATCATAGAACTCCTGATTGCGCTCCATTTGTCTCAGACTGGGCGGTATGTACCAAAAACTGATATTGGTACACTCTGGATGCTCCAGCACCAACTCAAAACCGGGACGTTCGCGCAATTTGGCCGTAAAATGTTTGGCCATGCGAAAGACTTGCTCTACATGCAACGTCAAGCCCTCGGTACCCTTCGCCTTCCACATGAACCAGAATTTAAAGACATCCGCCCGACGTCCACACTGTATGTGCTTGTCACCCGTATCGTAGGAGGTGTCATAGAACTTATCCTTCTGGAACAGATACGTGGCATTGGTCGAATGGCATTGGCCCAAGATCTGCTGGTGACGTGTCAAGAAGGTTGAACATTGCTGAGAGGCAGACAACAATTTGTGAGGATTCCAGGTCACCGAATCAGCCCTATCAACGATATAGAACATTGTGTCAGGGATAAACGTTAATAAAATGTGATTCATACTCAACTCACCTTTCAATTCCCTGTAGCAAATGACGATATTTCTTGGACATGAGTGCGCCACCACCCCAGGCAGCATCGACATGCATCCACATGTTGTAATTGCGACACAGTTCCGAAATGCCCACCAAATCATCAAAGGCTCCCAGCACAGTGGTGCCGGCTGTAGCAGAAACCATTAAAGGTTGCCAGTTGTTGTCCAGGCACAGTTGAATTTGCTGTTCCAGATCGCTGAGACACATTTTACCCACATTATTGGTGGATATCTTACGCACATGCTCGCTACCAAAACCCATGAACATGGCCAACTTTTCTACCGAATAATGGGCATCCTCAGATGTGAAAATTATCAAAGGTTTGGCACTGAAGAGTCCATTTTTCTGAAAGAATATAGAATAAAAGAATTACTATTAATGGGGAAAACCAGAAAGAATCGAGAAGCAGTAAATTTCAAAAAAAAAACTTCGCTACTTAAGATTCCGGAATTCCGGATTCAGTTAACTCTCTCGCTTACTGAGAAAAGTATCGCAAAAATTCGCTTTCGGTTATGCACACTACATTTTCTTCGCTTCTACCGAACAAAGGAAATGCTAAAATTTCAAAGACACCCAGATATGGTGGGGGCAATATTTAACTCATGATAGCCAAAGTTTAGTGATCTGTTATAGCAAAAGAAGCGCCCTTATACATTGGAACATCGATATATTTGGCCAATATACATAGTTCTACCTAATCAAAGAGCGAGTGCCTATCAGAATGCTGCACGCTTACTGACTCGGGCACTTAGAAGCATTGGATCAAAACCATTACAACGTTTACTTCGATCGAGTAATAACGTTCTTGTGGACACTAGGGTTGACAGTATCGATTTGATATATCGATGTTTGATGCGATATTCCGATATGAGTCAATAAGTGAGTCAAACACAGAAAAAATCCGAGACATCCGTGCTAAATTCAATCCCAAAAGATGTCAGAAGTCGGTTAAGCCCAAATTTTCTCAAACCAAGTACGAGGGGATTGATTTGAGTACGGATATTTTAATCCCGGAATTCTTGTCTTGATCTCGATTGTAGCTCTGGAGAGCTTGACTTTAGCTCGATATAGGCATATTTCAACAACACACCGGATTGATTTTATAGTGTATTCACACAGGCCGCAGCTTTTCATAGAAAATACGTAGGCTGGGTGGTCACTCAAAAGTCGCAAAATTCAAGCTGCAGCACAGCTTTAATTTGTGTAACCATATAACGTGTATATGGTTATCGTTTCCGAGTGCTTTTGGAGATACTTTGCAACCATACTAGGTAGCTGACATCAGTTTTGGAAGCTGCGGGTTTGGTGTGAATGCATGCTGCAGGTTTCTGCAGCTTCGACAATGCTGCGTCCAGTGTGAAAAGGTTATTATCTTGTTATTCGAGTTCGATTTGATACCTCTGTCGGATACAATCAAGAAGGTCCTACATTGATTTAAGCTCGATTTTTGCACTTGATTTGATATCGAAATCGGCTTGTTGCAAAATTCCCGAGATTAAGCTCGATATTCAACTATATTCAATGCCAATCCGACACTGAATTGCAGCAAAAATGCCTGAGATTGACTTGAGCTCGATATTTAAACTTATTTTGACCCCAAAAACAGCATCCCACTATAAGATCATGCTACTATTTTAGCGACCTTTTTGATTTTCAAGTTTTAACCGGCTTGTTCGCATACAACAGTAAAAAACAAACAATTCCATAATGGAGGCTGGTGGCTGTCGTGGCTCATCGAGTGCTATAACTGGTTGGGAATTCCAAGGCAACATAAGTGCATAAAACACTCACCGCAAAAAACCCCTAAATTGACAGAAAAATGTGTGTATATTTGTGTACCCATTTAGCCTGACTGTATTAGAGTGAGAGATTTTCTCTCTCAGTTTGGAACTTGAAGAACCGAGAGGTTTCCTTTCGCTTTGACATTGGAATTCCGTACTTACTCCAATCTCTAGTCAGGATTAATTGATTTTCAAGTAGGATCCGTGCTTAAAATGAGCAATTTCGGATTGATACAAGCCTTTTAGGATTGTTCCCATCCTTTCTTACTTGATTCAAGTAAAATCAAGAACGACTTGTACTTGAAATTTTAATCCGAAGCTCGAGTTCAAATCAATTTTTTCGAGATCATTTGTGTCGTCTTATCTGATAAATAGCAAAGCAGTCTGCTGGCGACTTGCGGCGATTTGCATTGACTTTGTTGTTGTAATACTTAGAAACGAGGATATTGTCACGCAATTTCTTATATGTCTGAGTGAGGTCAGTTGACGAAAATTAAATCTCGGAGCCATGTGAGCAAGGGCGATAAATGTTTGAATTCGGCCATGTGTACTGTAGAAGCGATCCTTAAGTAGGTTCTAGCGATTTATTACATGCTGGAAAATTTATGCTGGGTAAACAACTGACCCTACATTTTAAGGCTTTCTCAAAATATCAATTACCTGTGAATGAGTTTACTAAAGCGCTGGATTTTCCCCCTTTTTTCGTGGCTTTTTATCCCGATCTCCCACAGGTGATTCTTTGGTACATAAAAGAAAATAGTTCTGCATACTTGGTTACTCATAAATTGTACATGCTGATCCATTATTATGAATTGATAGTCGAAAAAAAATCTTCAGAGATTTGCCCTCATCGAATCGTTTAAGAAGTTGGTCTAGACAGCTTATTTTACAGATCGTGCATAATTTTTGATTGCTTGTTAGACCTAGAATCATTCTTGTTCCACTAAAAGAGATTATAATCGCTCTGCCAATTTAAATCTTACTTAAGATCGCCAATGTTACAGGATCGGTTAAATTATATTGACTTTTTTAGAACTAGAGTAAAAAAATAGTTAATTTTTTAGCTCTGCTATTTATTATCCGATCTTTCTGCAAGTTTGGTTAATATCTAAAATAATCGAATAGAAATTTAAGTTTTAAATTTGAGATCTATAACTTAAAAACTGGAAGTTACTCAACACTTTTGATTTTGGGGGCGGGAGTAGGCGTAGCAAAAATTTGAAACAAACAGACAATAGGAGTCTTCTTTTAAAATTTGGTTGCTCTAACTCTTAGTCTCTGAGACCTAGATGTTCACATAGATAGATGGACGGACGGACAGACGGACATGGCTATAACGACTCGGCTGTTGATGCTGATCAAGAATATATATACTTTATATGGTCGGAAATGTTTTCTTCAACCTGTTACATACGTTTGCACGACTTTAGTATACGAGTAACAATATGTTGGTTTTGTGTCGACTTTGCTCTGTTCAAAAAGAGAGAGAGAAGCTTGGCTTTGGTCTGAGCTGTTGAACTCACTACAATTGTGTATATCAATTAATTTCAATAATTTAAAAAATATTTCAATAAGATCGGAAAAGAATCAAAAAAGTTGTACACAAATCGATGAAAGAAAGTCTATAGAAAGCGCATTGCGCAGGTCCGGTATTCTTGACGTCATTATGCTTTTCCTTTCACATCTCTTGGCAATATCATGACCTATGTATTACAAATAACTTCAATTCCCACTTCGCTCGTTGAATGTGTGTAAGCAATTGATTGACTATTTTATGCCTCTGGGCTAGAGGAGCGACAACAGCTTTTGGTTTCCGCATTATGCTTGACAAGCATAACAGAACCCAAACCATTTGTGTAAGTGTTGGAGATTAGATGATGGCCTTCAATTATGCTTGACAGGTACTCACCTTGGACTCGGGCGCGTATTTGTAGCGCGCACAGCTAATTGCATAACCATTTGCAATCGAACCGCCGGGACAGAATATGCCATCGCCCTGACCCTGATTGGGAAAGCCCACAATGCGTCGCATCTCCGCAAGCACTTGCTCCTCCATTAAAGTAAACACTGGAGCCACTTCATATGTATAGACACTAGGATTGAGAGCATCAGTCAGCCACTGACCTATCTGAAGACGGATTCAGTATTTAGTTATAATTTGTTGAGGTTAAGCCTTATAAGTAAGTCTACCAGAGCATAGGGATCCACACCCGAGTATAGTTGATTGATGAAATACGGATGTCCTGTCTTCACCGAAAACCGAATTGTCTCTCTCAGCAGTTCACGCAATTTCTCTTGCGATTCGCCCTTCTCGCGTAACTGGAAATCAAAGAGTTGCCGCAGCTCGGCAGGCTCATGCCACTCCACCACCTTGCTAGAGCGATTGGTGCCTTGGAACACAGCCAGCTTAATGATCTCATCCACACAGGCGCGTATAAAACTCTCGAAATGAGCTGATGGATGGCTGGCCACAAAGCTGGAGAGATCGTCCTTGGTGTTGTTATTGTTATTGAAATTATTATTGTGGGTATTGGCCAACATTCTGCGCGCCTTATCGATATCGACATTGCCCACGGGACCAGAAGATGCTGCATCAGCCGATATCGACGTGTTCGATGTCAACGCCTTGCCAATGCTTGCCATTGCCAACTCGTCATCGGGTGGGGTGGCGGAAGCATTGTAAGGCTTATATATAGATTCCTTGAAGTGATGTATGGGAAAATTCTTACTGGCCAGCATTTTGTTGGCAAACAAAAAATTGTGTAATTTTTGTGGATTGGCTAAATAAGCTAGATGATCACGATGATAATCCTCCTGTCCTGGCACTGAACAATTCGCGGGCGAACTGAATGAACTTGCGCTGCTGTTGCTGCTTTTATAAAAGCTTGTTGACTTCCAACAGGTTGTCGACGCTCTCCAACCAACCAACGAACCGATGACGACGTCACCGATATGAGATTCTGATGTTCGGTTCTGGTTCCCGTTGCGTTTTTTAATTGGGGAAATGTAGCCAGTACACCTGTTCGGAATCATTTGCATTTGAATTTGGACATCTGTTGGTTTTTGATTCTCTTTACGTTCGTACCTTAGAACTAGAGAGCAGTACTACGGTGTTGTAAAAGAAAAAAAAAATATATAAAATCATCAAAGCTTAGTTCGAAAGAAAAACTTTTTGTTTTGGTTTAGAAAAAAGTTATTTTGAATACATTGTTCCATGTACAATGGACAATATACATGTTAATTCCTTGAATCAGCGGATTTAAAAATGAGGCTTTTTTATTGAAGTGTAATTTAATTTGCTATTGATCATTCATGCTCCTCCGATGGTAGACAAAGGCACAATATTATTAAGCTGATCATTAAAAAGAGATCTGACATCTATTAAAGATATAATGCGAGATTTATTAATAAATTAATTTAAAGGTTTTGAAGAAATGTAGGCGGACGAGAGCTTTAAGTTGTTATTCATTAACGATTTGGATGGAACTCATATTATAAGTTAAATATGTTAGTTCAAACGCGCTTCATAGCTTAATACGGTTAAAGTTAGCTCTCAGAAATTTCTACGTTTTTAGTAAAACACAAGATCCTTTGGCGGATCGCTAAATAATGCTGATTACTAACTATGTTTAGAGGGAACGAACCATCTATCTACAAAACTGTGGGAGAAATTACGTTTTTCCCAATTGCGTGTGCGGCAGGAGGCGTGGCAAAAATTAAAAATTAACTTGATCAGCCTGCAAGTATAAGAAGATTATGTCCCATACATGTCAAACCCCTATCTCTTACCATCTCTCTCAGACAGATGAACAGACAGACAGGCGGACATTGCTATATCAAATCGGGTTTTAATGCTGATCAAGAATTTATAGAGTTTACATTGTACATTTTACAAGCACACGTCCATACACACACGCATATCCGCATACATAAAAAGCAGCGAAATTAATCAAAAAATCACTAAATATTACACAGGCCTGATCGTTTTCTGAAATTGTTAAATGCTCCCACTTCCAAGAAACGATTGTGCTCTTCTTCATCATCATTCAAATGTCTTGATAGTGAAAGGTTTAACCCAGGGGTGACCTTTTGCTCGTGGGAAAACTGAAGCAATAACAATAATGCATATTGCTGGCGATTTTGTTGCTGGTGACGAATGATTTCGATTGAAAAATCACGCAGCTTTAAATTGAAAAAATTATTTTCTTTATACAGTATGTCAAGAAAGTGCTTTGACACAGGAAAAAAATTCACTTTTATCACTTCTTCTTTATTAGCCCGATAGTTGCATCACAACAGCTTGACGGTCTTGGCCTCTGCTAAGAATGCCCTCCACTCGTTTCTGCTTCGTGCGAGCTGGCACTAGTTGTTCACACCAAGGTATGTCTTTCCGCACTTGATCATCTCGCTTTTTTTACTGGAGTTCCAGCGCAGCCGCTGTTGCTTTATGCGCTTGACCAGACTACAGTTCCTGTTTCATTCGAATGCGGAATCCATCTCCAACTTTTAAAGGTCCATAAATTGTCCGAAGAATTTTTCGCCAATCGCCTCCTCATCCGCTGCTGTCATTGGGCGTGTCCAGTAGAATAATTGATCCCTGAGCAGGTAGTAGAAAAAAATGTTGTATTGAATAGTTTCTGCTGTTTAGTATCACTTCAAAGTAGCGTAATATTGTTGTGATACATGCTCCTGTATCATGATACCTCAAATTGCCTATTATGATGCCGCATCTCTCGAGTTCGGTATTAAGATAATTGCCAATTTATACTTGATTATGGAGCAAATTGATCTGCTGAACACGGCCATTGTCATTGTGCATGCTTCTGCGCCGTATTGCAGGGCTGGGATGATGAGCGACTTGTATAGCGCTATTTTTATTCTATGAGAAAAAGCTCTGCTCTTGAACTCCATACTGAGCCCGTAGTAGCATCGGTTTCCAACAGAAATTCTTCTTCGGATCTCCAGGCTGATGTTGTTGTCGCTGGTTATCTTCGTCCCTAGGTAGACAAAATCCTCTACAGCCTTTAAGATGTACTTGTACTCACTTAATTTGCAAAAAAATGGGCTTTCTATAAATGGTAAAATGTTGTTCTTATTATACCCTGTACCAATGGTACACAGAGTATATTTAAGTGTAAAAGTAAAATTGGCTCAAACAGCACCTCCAGGAGGGCCAGGGCCAAGCTTCTCTCAATCTCTTGGCGTGTGTGCTTATAATTTTTCGCACAAGAGAAAGGGACCTACAGTTTAACGCCGAATCCGAACGGCAATAGTTAGAGAATTTTGCTTTTTCATGGCTAGTTACTTCACAGCTGGCGCCAGTAGCTGGTGAAGGTGATCGGGTGTGTAAAAGCTTTTTTCTAAAGAAAGAAAAAACTTTTTCTATTAGATGGTCCGAGGCGAGTTCGAACCCACAACCTCCCGCACCAGCAGACACACATACAACTGATACGCCACGCCCGACCACATAAAGTATATATATTCCGACCCTATAAAGTATATATATTGATCAGCATCAAGAGCCGAGTCAATATAACCATGTCCGTCTGTCTGTCCGTCTGTTGAGTCTATATAGCCATGTCCGTCAGTTAACCCCCAGTGTTTGCAATGACTTGTTACCAAACAATGAACAGCCATCTCTTGGTGTCTCCTGAATACCGATTTCATGTATTATAATATTATAAGCCGGAGCAAATGCGAACTATAAATTATAGTCGAGCTCAACCGACTTCGTCATTTGTTTCATTCTTATTCTGCACAGAAAAAAAGGCGAGCTAAAATTAAGTCCAAAAAATTTATTTGATCTCGCCCTACGGATTGAAATTTCAAGTACGAGCTATACTAAATTTTTACTTGAATCCAGCATGAAAGGATCTGAACAATCAAGCGAAAGAGCGAAAAGAAACCGAAAGCAAGTTCAAAAATAAGAGTGAAAGGCTCTCTCCGACTAATTGGGTACACACACACATACACAAATTTTTTGACAGCACAGCAGTTATTGGGGCTGTGGCTTTTTTGAGAAGGCAGCTGCTGAATTGCAGTTGGTGGGTCAAGTCTATTGAAGAGACTTCAATAGCGACCAGCCTCCATTGTAGAACTTGCTGTATTGATAATCAAAAGGGTCGTTAAAAAGTAGTATGGGCTTCATACTATGGAGTTCTTGTGAGATGCTTTTTTGGGGTCAAAATGAGTTTAAACAATGAGCTAAAGTCAATCTCAGTCATTTTTAATGCAATCCTTTTTCGGATGGATGGTAGTTCGAGTGCCGATTGGAGGCCAATTGGAGGGACTATAGATATTGAGAATTTGTATTCTAGTTTTAAATTTTAGATCGTTATCTTTAAAATTGTGGGAGGTGGGAGGAGTGGGTGCTGCAAAAATTTGCAAAAAACTTGATCTGAGTGCAGACATTAGGAGTCTACATTTCAAATTTGGTTGCTCCAGCTCTTCTAGTCTCTGAGATATAGGTGTTCTTACAGACAGACGGACGGACGGACAGACGGACATGGCTATATCGACTTGGCTTTATATGGTCGGAAATGTTTTCTTCTGTCTGTTACCTAAATTTGCAGGACGTTAGTATACCCTTTTTAAATAAAATTGATAAACTAAAACTGAAAATATAAGTAAAATGTTTCCATTTCATTAATTCTAAATTATCTCATTGTATTAGAAAAGATAATTTTCTGCAGTCGTTGATCTTTTCTCGCCTGAGATGATGATCATGTAATGCAATTATGTAGAAATATACTCAGAAATATACAATATAATTACTGCCATAATGACGATGCTGATAATTATGTGTGTGCAGATGTCAATTATTTTGTGGTTTCTCTCTCATTAGCAAAAAAAAATGAAAATTAAATAAGAAATTAAATGCAAATTTATTGAATAATTTAAATAACTATTGTCTAAATTGCACAACTGAAACGTGATACGTGATAGGTTACTTGAGGCATTAAGTCTATGTGCTTAAATGTTGGTCAAGTTGGTTACTCTCTGGGAACTGATCTTGGGCAATGGCCTTGACATTAGTCATTAAGCATTGGCATGCACTTTTGGGTTGTTGTTTATTTTGATCTCTCTTTCTCTCTCTCGCTATAAATAAAAGCAAACTACAGCTAAAATTTCCCAAATGTCTGCCATCTAGTTAATACAATTAATCAAGGAAATTTCTCTCTGATGACGTATCGCGGGACAACCCCTTCGCGAACATCAAAATATTCGGTGCTTCACCAATTAAACGATATGACGCATGCTCTTCTTGGAGTTATAAAAAAACGAGAGCAGTTGCAATTGGAGGCGTTTATAACCCTCCCTCATTTGTAAACAAAATCATTTTATGAGCCGCACATATCAAAGTAAAATAAAAACTTCAAATGCACAAACCTGTTACAGCAATGAACCCAAAAATTCAGGAAGCATTTTTCTGCCAACCGCTTTCAATGACGTCGCTAAAGTCTCGAAAAGCGAAAGGAAACGGCACCAGAACAAAAAGCTGTTCGTTTTTATTTTAAATTAATTGCACACAAAAAATGCACAAGCAGCACCAATTAGCTGTTCTACCTACTTACAATCGTTAGAGGCAATCCCCCCCGAGGGTTTTCCTACTTGAACTAATTAACGATATGTGTTAATGGCATTAAACTTAGTCTGGAAATGGTTTTGTGTGTGTGTGTATGGTCTAAGAGCCTCTTAGTTAATGGCACAGTTCTGTGAACTAGCAAGGTCAATGGGCCACATATGTAAAGGGTGTTCCATAATTCAACAAAGAAGCAATTTAGTTAAAAAAAAATTGTAAATTCTAAAAGTATTTCATATTGGGTGAATGGCTTCTACTGTTTTACTTTCTCTGAGAGAACATTCAATTTGCTGCTTTAAGGTTAGACTATAGGAAAACCGATGTATAGCTGTATGTTACAGCCATAAAACTGAAGTTTGAAATTGCGTTTTTTCGATCGATTTCGAAATCCCAATCACATATTTGAAGTTTTTTCAAACTGTCATTTTTTGTAACTTGTGTGCGATAGCGCTAAGCGTCACAACGTAAGTAAATGACGACCGAATTGAAAAAGTAGTACAATATTATACATTCCAAATTGATATTAATGGATCTTTTGTTTTCTGTGTACGGACTAAATTTCCAGTTCATACCATAAATAAGTTCTGAGATATGGCTCTGAACCACTTTTGAACAGGTACAAAACCGGTTCGATACCGATCCTGATCCATTAAAATATCCAACTCCATTTTACCAACATACAGTCCAAAATTCAAGTTTATATCTTAAATAACTGATAAGATATGGCTCTAAAACAGCGATGGTCACAAGCACCCCCTGGGGGCGAAGATATTTCTCTATTAACACATATACGAGCCGAACGCATGCCGAAGCTGAGGAGAAGAGAGCAAAATGCCTTTCAGTCGCTGGCTAGCCTTTAATGCTGTCAGGTCGAAGCCAATTCACGGCGCTTTTTTTCACACACTAATACACTCTAACTTTTTGGCATTACTCTCGTTGGCCAACGCTGCTCTAAAACAGTTTTTAACCGATTCGATACCGGTTTGATTCAGGCCCTGATTCAGTGAAATATCCAATCCCATAACAATCACATAAATAACATCAGAGATATGGCTTTGCAGCACGTTTTAACCGGTTCGATACCGGTTCAATACTGGTACTGATCCACTAAATTATCTATATCCATATTACCAACCTCCATTTTACTAACATACAGTCTAAAATTCACGTTTATATCTTAAATAACTTATAAGATATGACTCAAAAGCATTTATTAACCGGTTCGATACCGTTTTGATTCCGGTCCCGATTCAGTAAAATTCAAACTCCATATTACCAACCTACAGAACAAATTTCAAGTTCATAGCTTAAATAACTTATGAGATATGGCTCAGAAACACTTTTTAACCGGTTCGAAACCAGTTCGATACTGTTCTTGATCCACTAAAATGTCCAAGTCCATATTACCAACCTACAGACCAGTTTTGCAGCTCTTAGCTTAAATATCTTTTGAGGAATGTCACTGAAACACTTTTTGACCGATTCGATACCGGTTCGATTCTGGTCCTGATCCAGTATAATGTCCAACTCCATATTACCAACACACAGACCAGATTTTGAGTTCATAGCTTCTGAAATATGGCTCTGAACCACTTTTTAAGCTTTTTTACAGCTTTTGAACCGGTTCACAGACTTGAGATATGCCCTATGACTATTTCCAGATCGGCATCAACATGCTTTTTCAATAATTTGTTTAATTTCACTCTTCTTTTAATACCCTTGCAAAGGGTATTATAAACATTCATTTCCGGCCCCATAAACGATATATAAGGTTGTCAAAAAAGTCTAGCGGTATTTTTATTGAATTTTCAATTGTTCATAAAATTGGTTATAATAATGCGATTTAAGTCAAATATGCGCCGTTTTGTTCGATGACGAGTTCCCAACGAGATGCCAACTTCATAATGCCCCTCTTATAGAAGCTCGCTTCCCTATTGGCAAAAAACTCGGAGAGCCAATTTTCACAGGACTCTCTTGTGGCCAACTTCCGACTACCAAGCTCGTTCGCCATGGACAGAAATAGGTGGTAATCACTTGGTGCGAGATCCGGACTATACGGTGGATGCAAAAGAACCTCCCATCCGAGCTCCCGGAGCTTCTGCCGCGTTACCAAAGATGTGTGTGGCCTGGCGTTGTCCTGATGGAAGACAATTCGGCCTTTGTTAATCAAAGATGGCCTCTTCTGCATGAGTGCTGTATTCAAGCGGTCCAGTTGTTGGCAGTACAGGTCCGAATTGAGCGTTTGGCCATAGGGGAGCAGCTCATAGTGGATGATTCCCTGCCAATCCCACCAAACACACAGAAGAACCTTCCTGGCCGTCAATCCAGGCTTGGCCACCGTCTGGGCAGCTTCACCGCTTTTCGACCACGACTGTTTGCGCTTCACGTTGTCGTAAGTGACCCACTTTTCATCGCCAGTCACCATCCGCTTCAAAAACGGATCGATTTTGTTGCGATTCAGAAGCGATTCGCATGCATCCATACGGGCAAAAATGTTTTTTTGCGTCAAGTCGTGTGGCACCCATACATCGAGCTTCTTTTTGAATCCAAGCTTCTTCAAATGGTTTATAACGGTTTGATGACTCATGCCCAGCTCTTGGCCGGTGCTACGGCTGCTACTATGCCGGTCTCTTTCGATCAATTCAGCGATTTTATCGCAATTTTCGACGACAGGCCTTCCGGACCGTGGCGCATCTTCGATCACCTCTGCACCAGAACGAAAACGTTGAAACCATCGTTGTGCGGTGGAAATGGAAACTGTATCGGGTCCATAAACTGCACAAATTTTATTGGCAGCATGAGATGCATTTCTGCCTTTATCGTAGTAGTACTGTAAAATATGCCGTATTTTCTCTTTATTTTGTTCCATGTTTGCGACGCTATAACTCACGAACGACTAAAAACAAACAACAATAAATCAAACACGTGTTAGCGCGTGAAAAGAGCTTTCCAAAAAGCTCTAGCGTGAACCGATGCGACGAATACAACTAGAACTACGCGCTTGCAAAGACTAGCTTGCGGAAATACCGCAAGACTTTTTTGACAACCTTATATATGTATAAAGGATCAGGGCGAAGAGTTGAGTCGATTGAGCATTGTCCGTCCGTCTGTCTGTCTGTGCGTAAGTCTGTCTGTTTCTACGCAAACTAGTCTCTCAGTTTTAAAGCTATAGAGCTGAAATTTTGGAATTTCTTCTTTTTACTGCACGCTGCTAATATGTCGGAACCAACCGGTTTGGAGTACTATATCTTATAGCTGCCATAGGAACAATGAGTCGAAAAATGGTGCTTAATGATCGTCCTTAACTCGGCCATTATAAATATTATATGCTTTCAAACTGATTTGCAAATTTTTGAAAAATGGGATGACTATATCTTACAGCTGACCGATCTGTCGGAAAATGGGTCTTAGTAAAAAACACTTTTTAGCTTTCAAGTAAATCGTTCTTAAGGTCGGTGATCATTAATATTAAACGCTTTCAAAAGCAAAATTTGGTCGAAATCGGATGACTATATCTTAAGAAAATGAGTCTTAGTGAGAAAAACTTTTTTGTTTTCCGTTTTATCGTTCTTAAACTCGGCGATTGTTCATTTGATATGTTTTAAAAAGATTCGCGAAATTTTGTCGAAATCAGATGTTTATCTGTCGGAAAATAGGTTTTAAGCAGGGAATCAAACCGAATCGTTTTTCGGTACCGGTTCCGGTTCTGGTACGTACCGAAACTTATGTTTCGGTAAAAGGTTCTGTTTTGGTACTAACACTATTTCGGTATTCGGTTCTGTTCTGGTACCTGGATTTGTATTTCGGTATACCGGTACGTATCGGCATAAACCGGTAAAATATAAACAAAGATCGGTCATTGGATTTCCGATGGGATTTCTTAGCGCAGACATAATAATTACACCCTGGAAAATTAACGTTTTACGCTTACTGTCCCCTCTCAAAGGCATTCATACAATTGTGTAAACTTTGTCTAGTTTTCTGTTCACCTTTTAAGGACATCTTCTTTATTTTGTAAACGTTTTAAGCTCTGGAAAATTGGTAATGATTCATGCCATTAAACTTTTTTGTGAAAATTTGTTAAGCGCTGGTCGAAGAAATTTGACGATCCCTGTACGACGAAGATTCTGTACACTTCTCTTACCCGTCCGATTCTTGATTACGGATCGTCTCCGCAATATTCGACCCATCAAGATAGAACTGAATCTGTGCAAAAACAATTCTTATTGTTCGCTCTTCGTGGTTTAAACTGGAATTCTGGTGTCCGTTTACCATCATACTCCGGTAGACTTCTTTTAATTAACCGTTCCTTCCTAATTAACCATAAAGTTATGCTTGGGGTAATCTTTGTAAATAGACTAATTTATGCTGAAATCGACTCTTCTGAGTTGGTTGCCAAAATTCACCTCAATAATCCTATCTAATAGACTGACTCGTAATTATATCTCCTTATCACCGAATCGTTGTACTACTACAATAAACTACCATAATAAACTACCGACTCTGAAACTTCTCTTCCTGCTTTAAAAACAACTATTTCAACTTTGTAACCAAGCCCATAGTTAAGAGTACTTTACGTTTTTCCTTCGCGTTTTCGTGTGGCACGTTAGCCGGCTGCGCCTCTCAGTCGGTTGGACGGGAGGTGGGCTGCTATTTTGCCTAGGGTTCGCCTGGTCTAGGGATTTTTATTATTTCACAATACAAAAGTTTTGCCAAGCCAGACTCTAAGTAAAAACAAATTGCGTAAAAGTCCGCAAAAACTAAGTGGCAGCTACGCAGTCTAGTTATTGCACTCAGAACCGAAATAGTACCGGTACAATGTTTAGGTTCTTTTCGGATTTTTCGGTTCCAAGAATATCGGTTCTCGGATACCGGTATACAAAAAATTAAAAGTATCGGTTCCGGTTTTGAGAACCGATTTCTTTTCGGTATACGGTTCCGGTTCTAGTTCCGGTTTGATTCCCTGGTTTTAAGTTATAAAAATTTTAGATTTTTAAGTTAGCGTTCTTATCTTAAACTCTGACATTTCAAAAACAGAATTTGCAAGGTTATAAAAACTTCGGCTCAGACGAAGTTAGCTTGGCCTTCTCGTTTTTTGTTTATACAGTCGAACATCTCTATTACGAACTTCCGTGCAACTATCTCTATACAACGAATTCGTTTCCTGAACACTGCAACTTTGTATTACGTAATTCTTTCTCTATATTAGGAATTTTCTTTATATCGAGATTTTTTTTGTCCCCTTTGAGATTCGCTATATGGAAGTTCGACTGTACCTTGCTTCGCTTAATATTGACCGAAGCGCTAACAGACATCATTTTCCACACTTGGTAGTTAGTGCGGGGTGTTTTACAATGCATAGTCCTTGGGCACCTCTTCTGTAAGTTCCTAAGTTCTTCTGTATTCTGTAGATTCCTACTTATGCTGAGACTCTCGTTACCTGGTGTAAACACAGCACTGGGACTTCTGGCAGAGCACTCCGCATGTGATTGAACAATTTCTACCAAATGTCTAACAATAGTGTTATACTTTATTGTTTTTACATTCTACGATCAATACAATGTTTTCAATATTTACAATTGTTTATAATAAGTTTATAATAATAATTATATAATAACATAATTTCCGTTTGTGTGTGTGAGTTGCGAATAATCAAATTCATCCGTTCGATCTACTTTAACTCGGTCCGTATTGTTGCATGGCATAACTCTTTTCTACTAGAATACATGACTCTGTACCTACGTATATATCTTATGTTGGACATTTCCAAACCGCCGCGTTTTACGGATCATACTTTGTTTTGTTCTATCACATCGCCAGATAATAAATATTATTCTTGGTTTGTACTTGGGTAAAGAAACATCGTACCTTTATCTGCAGGAAGATTTAAATAAGTTAATTGGATTGAGTAAAGGAGTTTTGGTTTGAGTTCACCCACCTGGATTGTTATAGAAGTTAGCGCTTAGACTAGGTTTTGGTGGAAGTTTGGGTGTGCCCTCATGGCTGGTGGCCAGGGGAAAGAACTCCTTTGGGGACAAGTGTGCTTGCGATTGGATGGGATGGTGCGGATGGGGATGATGATGTTGGGACATGAGATGAGATTTCTGGTGCTGTTGCTGCTGCTGTTGTTGGTGCTTCAAATTGTTGGGAATGTGCGGCGACATGGGCGTCATGGGTGTCATGGGTGATGTGGTGGTCGATGAGCTCAATGCTGGCGAGATCGATTGCGGTGGCTGCTGCTGCTGTTGATGTTCCTCAGACGCCGCTGTGGAGTGGGAGACGGTGACCAATGTGGTGTTACTTCCTGTCGAGGCTGCCGCTGCCCGCTTCTCGATGGCCGAGTTGCGTCTTATCATAATACTGCTTGTATGGGGCAGGAGTAAGCTGCTTTTGCCTCCAAATTCCTTGGTGTGATGTCGTCCATAGTTACTTAGTCCCATGGAATGATTGAGTCGGGGCGGTATGGGCGGTGGACTCAGCTCGCCATCGCGGGGAGGTAACTTGAAAGAGCAAAGAAATTATAGAGAGGATTCCAGTTGCTGTGATTAGCCTGAACTTACTGTAGGTGCGTCCGGTGCTTGCCGTTTCTGCGCCATGTCGGCGCAACTTTCGGTGCGCTCCTTGCGACGTGGCGGCAGTGGTGGCGGCACTGCTCGATATTCCATATGCGTGACAGTTGGGACATTTACATGAGGCGAAATGGGCACAGCCCCCACTCCCGTCTGATGGGCGCTATTATAGTAAAAGCCACCCATTTGGGGGCTAACCTCGCCGCCACCTGCTGCTCCTGTCAAAGTCACTGTGCTGGCAATGCTATGCGTGGGACTGTACTGAGTCCGCCCATGGAATGGTGAACGATTTGGACTGACCATCAATTTAGGCAGCGGTGAGGGCGGCGGATGATCTGCCTCGGACATGGCAAATGGATTACTGCTACTGCTTTCCGACAAGGATTGCGGTGGCAATTGCTCGGCCAACAATGGAGTAAACATTTCCAATGTTTGAACAGGCGGTGCCATGGCCACATTATTGGTCCACACATGCGGCCCCGGCTTCCTGGGTAGATGCGGTGCCGGCACCGCTACCTCTCCATTGTTTTCCAAGCGATGATGATTCTGCTGATGATGTAATGGTGTGCCACTCCAGCTAGTCCCACCATTTCTTTCAGGTATGATGACGGGAGCGAATACGGTGAAGGCATGTGGATTATGCTGTGGACTCTGATCACCAATCACCGCAGCTGGTGGTTCCATGCTGGTGACTGGTGTAGGAACCGCCACTGGAGGCGCTACTGTAGCTATGGCTGGCTTGCTGCTGCTGTTGCTCTGATTCTGGCGACGCGGCTTGATGCCCGGCGATTTGAGAGTAATGTGCGGCCATTTTCGGGGCTGAAAAAGAATGCAGAAAGAATTAGTCCACAGAAACAAACCGCTCGGAAAGTGAATTACAGCAGATTTAAACCAACGTTTCGAAGCTAATCGAACTAGCGTTTCGGTTCAGTGGCTCATGTTTTTGTTAATAAGGAAAGTTTCCGTTCTCGATCTTTAGACAAATCGACCCCGTCTTTTTGTAAAGGATCGAATAAACTCAACACAAAAATTACGAAAAAATTATTGTAGTTTTCAGGCATGTAAACCAGTTCTAAACCGAACCGACCCAAATCGAACGGTTAATTTGTGCTTTTGAACCGCTTTATTATTTTAAACACACAACGAAGAAGTTAAGAGTACTTTACAATTGCCATATGGGTCATTGGTCATTCCATGTGAACTCAGCCACCCAAATTTTTTTGCTTCTTTAAAAAAATTTGACTAACTGCGCTATAAGGCTCTACATATCCAAAATATAATCCTTTTTTTAACATTCTCACTACTAACAGTCCGCGAGATAACCGACAAAGAACATAAATCTTAAAACAATTACAACGTTGTAATGGTGAATTCGATTAAAACGAATCAAATTGTAATATTACTATTTTCATGTCCCCTAATCCAAGAAAATTCAAAAGAAATTCACGAGTCCATTGTTAAGTATAGTTTTAGCGAATTTTAATGGGTTTTCATGGTATCGATTCTTTAATGAATTATTTTTCTCTTGTAAAGAATGTCCATATTCATATTATAGAGAAAAAGCTCTCGATGGCTCTGTGAACGGATTCGCGGTAAATGGTATTTTTCTAGTGGCAGTAGTAGGCAATTATTTGGGCTTGTTATAGGCATGGCCATTTGCCGTTAGCCTAAAGCCGTTTTGCTTTAAATATTAATTAACTTGAAAATTTATATATGAAAGGCAACATTAAAAAGATAAAAAATTATAGATAAGAGTACTACATTTATAAAGAATCGTGTACAATTTGATCCCTATATTTTATAGCGTGGCCTTATTATCAAGCCAAATCCATCCAGTTCCTTCCATTTAGCACCGTGTGGCATTCATCCTCAGTCAGCCATATTTTTCCCAGGTCTCTCAAGTTGCACAATGTGCATAAACTGTTTTCGTTTTGGTGGTGAGGTCTGTAGCTAAGCTGGAGCATTTCCACTCGAGCCTTATAAATGTGCGAAATCATATAAGTTCCAATAGCATCTTGAAAGTAGTAATTTTCGGCTATGTTGTAACCAGTGTTGCCAATTTGTCCTTTTTGCGGACAGATCTGTCCTTTCTGAAACTGCGATTGCCGGAAAATATGCTCTATCAGGAAAATATCCCTTTTTTATTATATTTTATCCTTTATTCATAATTTTTTAATTGTTCTAAGGCACTGTATCAATTTCAACTATGTAGCATCGCTTTTATATTGAATTTCCGCCTTCGACAAGCATTTTTTGAAGCGACGCAGCCCTGATTTATTTGTGTGTAATCCAAATCTGACGTATCGAATATCGGTTCATTGCGCGGTTCAGGTGAGTTTAGTTTTGGTTTTGTGCTTTTTGCATTCATTTTTTTTTAATTTTGTGCTCAATTCTCGAAGGTAGTTCTGACAATTATCAAACAAGTTTCATAATTTCAATAAAAAAAAAGATTTCGCATGCCGAAAGTCGTTTACAAACAAAAATTTCAGGCATCTTGGTTAAGAGAACGTGAATTAAATAATTGGATGTGCCGAGATGCCAAGGATCCGGATCCGGAGGCATAGTGCAATTAAAGTTTTAATCCAAAGATTGATCATAAAAACACAAGCAAAATGCAATGCCCTTCACACAGGTAAACAAAATTACGTTTAAGCCACTTTCAACATTAGCAGCTTGTCTTCAGGAGGAGTTGTCTTCGGTTAATTGTAGAAAATGCATCATATGCACATGAAATCGATGCTGATAATATGATCGATATGAATTAAACGAAAATAAAGATATTCGAAACTCCACATCAGACGGCACTGCACGTATTTTTCCCTGAAGATGGTTGCCGGTGGGCAACCGAAATATATCGGAAAAACAGCATATAAATCTGTTTGTTTCATTTGACCTCGAGCCGGCAAAACTCAAATTTATACAATTTAGAAAGGTCGCCAACTATCATAATGATATTCATTAAAGCTTTATTATATTAATAAGGAAACATTGTTTGTCCTGTTTTTTTATACTTTTAAAAAAAATCTGTCCGTTTTCTGTCTTTTTTCTGGGTTCAACCGTCCTTTTTTGTGTAGAGGCGTTGGCAACACTGGTTGCAACATAACTTTGAGTACGTGTTTCTCGTGACGCTCTGTCTTGCTTCTGTTTCCCATCTTTGCCGAAATGTACATTCTATACTCAGTATTAGCCGGTTCCGTTGTATTTCCCACTGTTCAGGACTTTCGAGAGTAAGCTCCGTCCCGAACTCCTGTGTTTTAAATAATTAAAATAAAGTTACAGCGTGTGGGCGAATAAGGGTGGCAATCCAGTTTTTAAATATATCGCATAATTGGGTGTGATTTGTGGGAGTTGGAACATCCATTTTATAAAGAACCTAATACTCCGTTCAACGTCTTCATATTGGAAACATCCCAATACTTGTGCTGAGTAGGACGTTATCGCCTTGGCGGTCGCCTGGTACATATTGTATTTGGTGCTAGGATTGACATTTTTTTTGGTTAAGGAGAGTGCTTTTCTATAATCACATTATTTTATTATCTACCAAAATAATCTATTTAAATTAACTAAAAGAAAACTAAGTTTAATTATCATCCGTGGTTATATTAAGCATGGTTTTCAATCTTTGACTATCGTTTTCAAAACTATATTTACTTCGATAAACAGGTTTGATGATGACGGATCTTTTTATTGAGCACGTTCACCAGCACACACCAATCATCTAACAAAAATCATCAATCAACAAAAAAGTGTGTGGCTGCTGGTGACAGAATTTTCAGGCAACAAAGTAATCGATTTTTTTAGTTGGCTGCAAAATAGAATTTAGAACATAGTACTAAATTTATATGACCGTCGTCAATAGCACTGACTTCTCCTGGAATCCCCCATGAATTTTTCTCAATAATTTGTTAGCCATTTAATGTTTGTTGTAAACCCGGCGAGAATGTGCACAACAAACTCGAATATCCACTGGCTAGATCTTTATCCTATGTCTCCTATGTCGAAACGGTAATTTACTTATAAGAAGGACTTCTGTTTTGCCAGCAGCCAAATAACATAACGCTGGTTTTTATTAAGAGTTACGTTGGCAATTAGTTTATCCAGGGTCACGTAAAGAATGGTCTGCAAGTCTTAATTTTAATAAAGTATTCAAACGGCAATGAGCTGAGAGTCCTTAACAAATGCACGGGACATCATTAAATAATCCTTGAATTTGTCCATTCTATATTTTTGTACTGTCACAACATTTGAGTACGCGCGGGGCTGCTTCTTTTTTTAAGAGGCGGCTTTTCAAGCTTTCCTCGTCCGCAACAACCAGTAAAGCCTTCAGAGCCTTGCTAGAATTTCCGTGAGCTACTTGCGAAACCACGTCCTCTGCCAATTCATTAATTAATAACAAAGACGTTTCCACATTCATTTCGCATTTGACTTGACAAAATTACTAGTTTGTTTACTACTGACAGCTGTGTGCTATCGATAACAAATCACAATCAAGCAATTCTAACAAACTATTTTTTTGATGTATTCACATCTAAAGCAGGGCATCCAAACACGAATTTGTTCGACGAACAAATTTGTAAAACAAGAATTCATTTGCCCACTAACCAGGCAAACATTCTCACTAACATCATTTGCTTGAAAATCTCAACGAGTACACATGAAAATATGGCAACGAAAACTTATTATTATTTCATCATTTTGGGGGCATTCAATCAAATCCAGCCACAATTCGTTGCTCACTCTACAAATATTTTTGACAAATGATGTTCGTGCACTTGTTCCCATCCATTGACAAACATGTTCGCACGAACACACGCAAGATAGAAACGATGATACAACAATAGAAGGTATGGCGCTCAGAGCAGAAAAAGACCTGACCGTTTTTTCTGAGAGCGCCAGAGAGCGGGAGAGAGCGCGAGAGCAAGCGCAACCGGCAAACACACAGAAATTTACTGTGTGTAGAAGCAAAAAACAAAGCAGAAACAGATTTAAATACATATATCTGCATAAATATTATATTATTAACAACAAATTTGCAATGCAGCGACAACAAAAAAAATGCGCGGACGCAAACTTCCGTTTCAAGTGACATAAGCACACTGAACTCAAATGACCCGAGCTGAGACAGCACTGAGGGAGCGCCATACCTACTATGGTTGGTTCATGATAGAAACGTTTCTATTCTCTGCGAACAAAAAGTCGAACACAAAAATCTGTCACGAACACCTCCACTAACGACGAACATTTCGTCGAGCACAGCAAATTCGTCGAACAAATTAGTGTGTGGATGCCCTGCTTAACACAATCACGAAAATTAGCAATCATGATTGCACATTATGCCTGTTCACCAGCACAATCTAACAAAAATGGTAGATTTTTTGACATATACTTATGCTGGTGAACGCGCTCATTGCTTTTGAGGCCATGTGTCTGGTGGTTTCAAACTCAAAAGCAATTTTTCTGACAGACCAGGACCGTGGAAGAACCGTTAACATTTACAAACGTTCACTGTATGATTTAACAGATTTGAATTTTTCCTTCAAACTATCCAGAATTTCTTCCAATTCAGATTCCCTTGTAGATTTATATTTCTTTGAAGCCGATGACTCGTATTCGACTTGGATGTCATCAGAAGTGATTCCAGAAAGATCCGGAGGACCATTGTCGCCACTGGGAAACGTAAGTTTTTGCTTGCTCGACGCATTTGTAACATATTTTAGAATTGTTTTGTGAAAAGGAAACTTTTGATGTATCCTCGAAGAAATTAAAAGTAATCTTTGGTGCCCTTTGCGTCTTTTATCTATCACTATGCATACATTCTATTAAAAAATATATAACAAAAACAAACTTTATTTCCATTTAGATTAAATTGAAAAAAAGGTAAGCCCTTACCTGGACACTAAAATGAATAAGCAAAAGTTAAGTTAATGCCCGAAATAATTGGAAAATTGAAAAAATTGGAACAATATTGGCCGCCAATATCGGCAAGTGTCATATAGGCATTAGGAATTGAATCTTCAAAGTATATTTTAAGATCATAGAGGAAAGTCGAATTTGATTTTAAAAGATTAATTATCTCTAAGAAATTTTCTCTATAAAAAATGATTCAAATTCGTAAGTTTATAATAGTCTCGTGACGTCCCTAGGATCTTAAAACATTTTTCTTTCCCACAGACAAATTTTAAGACGCGCGCACACATGGGGCTGAAAGATGAAATAACAGCAGAATTTAATTAATTCATCATTCAGCCGGATGTATGCGAGTTCGAATTCCGCTTTCATTTCTAGTAGCAAGTAAAATTTTATTAAGTTTTCTAATTAGTGAGTTTAGCTGGCTCTAGGTCCGAAAAAGTTGCGTTTGTTCACAACTGTAAACAACTTATGCATTGTACCACCTTTTTGGCTCTAAGCTCGCTCAAAAGTTTCAAGCTTTTGCACTTAGAAAGTTCAGCCTCAAAGCCGAAGCATTACCACCAGAAAGTTGAAAGCAATCAATGCTTGTCTATTTTTGCTTTCATTGCTTTTAGCAGTTCCCAACTGATCTAAGCAATAATTGTATGGAGAGGCAGTCGGCAATCATGCTTTCTTCAGCGAAAGCCTACTGAAGAGTCGTTAGGGATAACGATGAAACAGTTCTGTATAGTCAACCAGCTCTTTTTGGTGGTACAATGCATAAGTTGTTTACAGTTGTGAAAAAAACGCAACTTTTTCGGACCCAGAGCCAGCTAAACTCACTAATTAATCATTAGAAAGGTCGCAAAATAAATTACAAATAAGTCAAAAAAAAAAACGATTACATATAAATGTATTTAAGAATTCAGTTTTCATATACCTTTTTAACACAATTTGACTGTTTTAGTGACCTTTGGATTATTAGTCTTAGAACTTTTTAGCAGGCTCTAGGTTAAGTTATGATTTTCATCATAACGTTTTTAAATCAAGACACGCACCGCATCACAAAGGAGGCTGGTTGATCGTATATTTTAATAAGAAAAATTGTTAAATAATGTAAAATGTAAAAATGTTAAAATTAAAGCCGCGTTTTAGCTATCTTTTAAAACCTTGCCGTACATCGTACCTGTATTCTAAATCTCTTTGAACTATTGAATTTCTAAAGCTTATCATCCTTTTAATTTTATACACAAAGAACACCGAAACGGACTATTCTGATATTAATTCCCATCATTTTCTTTTTTGTCTTAAAGTAAACACTTGTTATATACTCACAAATTTTGGCACCGTTTTGCAGCCACGCGGCTCAATACGCATACTCTCATTGTACAAATAGTCGGACATCTCCTTGTCCGATAAACCATTGAACGGATCAAGTTGCTCAAAGAATTGTCTTATGCTGGGCTCCTCATTGAGGCAATAGGGCTGATTCTGATACTGTTGTATCTCGCCAATGATTTCCGCCACTTTCCGCCGCTTGGAGAAGTTAATCAACTCTGTATTCGCCAGCAAATCTGGATTACCCTCTTCCAGATGTAAAATATTCGTTAAATAGCGACCAAAAAATGGCACGCAGGGCGGATTGATGGAGCGCAAACGCTCTTGGTATTTCTTTAAATGATCATCGCTCAGTTCCCGGCACTCATCTAGAAATTTCTTATATCGTTCCGGCAATCCCTGGAATGTCCAACGTAAGCGATACACCGAGGCTGTACCCATAGCGGCCACAATAGATAGGATCCCATTGAAATTGTTCAACTCCAGCATGACCATCATCACCTCAATGGCACGCTGCATAATGGCCAGACGCTCCTCATAGTTCTCGGCCTCGGTAATGGATTTCTCAATCCAACGGGTCACATTGGTAGTATGCTTCATGATCTTCAGTAAGTTTTGACTCTTTAGCTCTTTGTCCTTTTTGGTCCAGGGTGAGCCGACCAGCTCAGAGGGTTTCACATTCTTGTACATTTCGAATTCCAGCAGAGTGAGCTGACGTGCCAGTTCCAGGGGATGTAGGGTAAGTAGAGTGATCTCTTCATTAGGCACACTTAAATGATATTCAATGGGCGGCGGATCGTGACCATAGGCATAGACAATTTTTTTATTGCTCTTCTCTTGTTCGTTCTGCAAAGGACGGGGCAGAACGTTAAGGGTTGGGTTTAGAGAGAGAGTAATAAGCGTATGAACTCACCTTTCGCTGAACAATCTTTAGCACAGAGTCGACCCACTTGCGCATCGATTTGCCATTCACATGCTCTAGAAAATACAACAGTTTATCGAGAAGCGTTGGATCCTTCTCAAAGTCATAGAAATGATGATCCACCCAATGCCGCAGCACATTAAGCACACGAAACTGCACGGGCTGCACAAACTCCTTGCGATATCGTTTCCAATCCTCACGTTGAGAGTTCTTATGCTCCTTATCACAAACGCTACCCACACCTCCGACACCAGCACCACCAGCAGCTCCACCACCTGCATCCTGATAAACTAGACTGGGATCGGGTATATTGAATCGTTCAATAAGTAGCTGGAGCAACTGCTGAGGCGAGCAGAAGTAACGATATGTGGTGAGGAAAGTGCGCACAAAGGTCGGATCTGCATAGATGTGATAGGTGAGCCGTTCAATGAGCTTGCACAGCGTTGCCCCCTTGATCATTGGGACACCTGCACTCTCCCGCTCCTCTAACACAATATTCTTGCCACTATCGGGCACGGAAAACTTATAAATCTCTGGGCTGGGCATGCGTAGTGGATGTTTACGTTCAATATCTTGCAGTATGCTGTCAAGAATCCGGTCGAGCATTGATTTGGTGTTGACCATTATGAGGTCGGCCATCCAGTCGTGCTTATGCTGGGCATTCTTAGCGGTCAAAACGATTGCCGGCTGCATGCGGGTGACCAGCTCGAAGCTGTTCTTAAGCTCATCGCTGTCCACACGGTCATTGATCTCGACGCGCCGCATAAAGAACTTCTCTTTCAGTCGATAGTCGTAGGCGGTGGTGCCAGCCGAGGGTGTCTGCTTCTTGGTGTTGGCCTTGCACAAAACCATCAGGCCATCAAAAAGGAATACCTTCCGTTCACTCCAGATGCGCTTGCCAGAGCCCAGTTTGCTGAGAGAGTCCTCTGGAGGAGAAGAGAAGAGCAAACAGTGTGATAAATTTTGAACTGATATGTGGAATTCGACCCTTACCGCGTATAAACTCATTGCAATTTTGTCCCACATCCTTGTCATCCCAGTGTTCCACCTTCAGTTGCAGCTCCCGTGTACGTTCAATGGCCAATTGTCTACGAACCCGTCCACTTACCGGCACCAAACGCTCCTTGGACAAGTTCGACATAATCTTTTCTAGATCGCAGTGCAGGGGATGCAGCAAACCCTGAACCTGTTCAAAGCTTTCGATGTCATCCTGCGACGAACTGAGATCCATCAGATGTTTGATATAGTCAAAGTAGACAAAGGCATGACAGATGGGGACCAGTAGTAGCTTGGGTAGATAATACTTGACCGCATCGCGAAAACCATGACCAGCCGAGATCAATGACAAAGCCTGTAGCATTTCAAACAGTGATTAGACAGAATATTGGTTGCAATTCAAGCTTCATACTCACATCGGGCTTGGCCAACAGCTGGCTGAGTGCATCGCGCGAGGCCTGTGAGGTCACATCATGGGCATACTTTTTGTACACATCAAACTCCTCCGCCTCGGCCAGTTCCTCGAAGCAACTACCCACACAGGGGGCATTTTGCTCCTGCGACATCTCAATGACATCCTCCAGAGATCCCAGCAGTGTGACCGTGACCTCATATATGTCCATTATATTGGAGAATATAGGTTCCAGCTCTTTCGGATCGCGTACAATCTTCACCAGCTCTTCGCGAAAGACCCGTATGATCATGTGAAGATCCCTTTGATATTGCTTCTCATCGTGGATGAGCTCCTTGACCGTCTCCTCATAGGTGGCGCTGGCCCGCTGAGCGGGAAGCGATAAAGGACTGGGCAGAATGAGGCTGGTCTTAAGATCCGAACTCTGGTTGAACATATCCATGAACACACGGTCGGCATTCATCACCACCTCAATGTCCTCCTTGGTGATCTCACAATGCGAGATTTTGCACACGTAATCCCCAGCCATTTTCAATATATCCGCAGAGATGTACTCCAAAACGGCCACCAGAAATGCAGAAACGGAGCTATCGATCTTATACTGCAACACATCTTTTTGCAGCAGCGAATGTACACGCTCCGTGGGCAGCACACTTTTACGCTTCTTGGAGTTGATCACCTCATTGGCCTCCTTGAGGGCCCATTGATCAATGGGAGCGGGGAAGGACTTATTTACCTTCTCCTCCACATCTTGCACGGAATGCGGCAGCGGTTTGGCACACAGCATGGCCAACAGGCGCAGACACAGCTTCTCCACATACAGCAACGCATCCTCTTTGGCCGTCACCCGCGGATGCACTTGCTCCAGTACCTTGCGCAGCGAGGGTATGAACAGACCACGCCAGCGTGCCGCATTCTCATTCTTGGTGAAGTCATAGCCATCACAATCCTGCACAGCATCGCCACTGACATGGGCATGACCATGACCGCTGCTGCCGGAAAACATTTTTTTCGCAGCGGCAGCGCCCTCCGCTGTACTTCTTCTATGTTTGTTATTATGGGCTGCTTCTTTTCTGCGATTTGTTTTAGTCAACAACAAAACTAACAAAATTAACAGCTTTCAATATTAAGCTTCTTAAAAACTAAAGAATTAAGCTCTTTCGACTCTTAACTCTTTGTTGAAACATTTTATTTGTTGAAAAATTTCAAGGCAGCTTCTCAAGCAGGGCTGCAAGCTAAGCTGTCCTAACATGTATATTAAAATCTGTTTCGATAACAATCGATTACATTTAGGCTCCTCTGTGTCGTTGCAGCCCTACCTGCGTCTCTGGTATTTTTTAGGCATTTCTTGTGAATAAAAGGAAAACAAATTAAATAATTCTACAAATTGTATTGTTTCTCTTTGCATTCTCATCTGTTTTCCCCACTCTGTTGTTCTCCTCCGTAAAGCACACCTCCACCGTACCGAATATAAACCAAAGGGAATTTCGTGTGCTGTAACGGTTATTTACATTTCGCTCATCTCTACTTTCATCTCATCTCTGCTTTGCAAATTGAAAATAAACCGTTTCGTTCGAAAAATATGGAAAAAAATGGAAAAATGCTCGATGTGTGCTCGACTTGCGACTACAAATGCCAAACACCCAGTGATTTGCAGTCCATATGGGTTGTGGGTTGTGGAAAATCATTCCGCTCTCCATCAAATCTGGCCCGTAATAGGCCAAGGCCAGACTGCGCAAAGTGCGACAAAGTTGGACATTTTTTTATTTCTTTTAAGGTGAAAAATAGCGAAAGGATCTTTTTTATTTTACTTATGTATGTACATGTATGTTATAGTAATTCGAATTTCGAACTTACCGACTCAACTTTCGAAATTATCGATACCCATGTTTCGACAAGGCAGTCGATAGGCGACAGCAAGCAGTGCTGCCACCCATCTCTAAATAGCACGCAAGCTGTTGTCTCTTTTTTGCCCATCCCTAAATAGCCTGCACGCTATTTTCCGGTCAATTTTGTTTAAAATTATTTTGAACAGTTTTCTATCCATGTTTCCACAACGCAGCTCGGAAGTCTATCGCACCCCCGCCTCTCATCAGCCTCCGGCATCCAAAGAACTGGCCGATAGTGTGGACTATCCAAATCTGAATGTGGAAGATCTAAATGCTCGCCTGGAGAACCTGTCTCCGCGCCTCCATGAATGCTGGGACAGCATAGCCATAAATGACCACGAGCACTTCGCTCTGGCCACCAATAGACGCGAGGGCCGCCAGTGGTGGGGCATGTTCTTTGGCTATTCGAAGGCTAATCTGAAGCATATGACAGTGGATAGTGCGGATTTCAAACTGCAAGCGGAATACACTGTGAATATATTAAGATATGCGGATAACAATGTGCTGCTGGTGGCTCTGGGTGATACGCGCCTGCAGGCCTGGTCCACTTATTCCAAAGTGAGGAACCCAAAGTCGCCATATTGTCTGTTTATGATAGGGGAATCCTCGGCCCATAGTGCGCCCATCAGTCAATTGAGCGTGTTCAAGAACAATCCAAAAACGGCGGTGTCTGCCTCACTGGATAACACTTTGAATGTAAGAAGTGGTAGCGGGGGCGGAGTTCCAATTTTACTTAGTTCTTTCTTTGTGTTTTGCAGGTCTGGGATCTATCGGGCGCTGATCTGTGTAGCTCCTATCGTGCTCGTTGCGCGCACTCAGACAAGCTAACGGGTTTGGCCACACCCATGGGCTCGAGCCAACAGTTCGTGACCTGTGATCGTGGCGGTTGTGCCCGCCTTTGGGATGTGCGAGCATCGACACCTTCCTCTTTAACCATATATGATGATGCCACACACTCGCTAAGCTTTACCTGCGCCGCCTGGGCAGCTCCCACTGAGCTGCAGGGTGATAATTATGTGTATCTAGGCGATTTTGATGGCCAATTGCATACGCTGGATTTGCGTGTGCCTCGCCAGTTGTTAGAGACGAAGACTTATTTTGATACTAGTCATGTTAGTCGACTGCTGATCAACGGGTAATGTTGAAACTCAATTAAGTCAATTTTTGTATATTCATTCGGATTCTTTTTACAGTTCTCATTTGGCCGTTATGGGCAATTTGCCGGCTGCTGTTAAGATTTCACATGTCAAGGAATCTCAAGAGATTATATATTCCCACCAAGATACGCATAGCCGTCTTACCGATGCCGTCTGGAAAGATGACCATACTTTACTCACGATTGGACATGGTCGCAAAATGATGGTGCATAAAATTTAAACAGAAAGAGTTTTGAGCTTTTTTTTTTGAAACCCATTTGTTAAATTGTTTATATATATATAGGCCCTTTTTCTCATGTTTATGTTAATTCCAACTTGTTGACCTCCTTTTGACAACTTTTTCGATAGGTCTTTCACTTTAACATAAAATTGACAAAAAGAAATGCGATTTTGCTGATAGACAAATTTTATTGCCAGTAAACTTTAACGCGAATTCGAGAAAACGGGACTAAAAATCATGCTATCAGTTTATACATTAGTCTTTACACCTTAGATATATATGTATGTACAATATGATAAATTATCATAACACCGACTTGACTTGGAATACAATTTATCAAGCTTGACGAATTGTATTGAAAGAACAATATGAAATATAAAACAAATATGCTTATATAAAGCTATTTTTTACAGAAACCAATCGGGGTTAAACAGGCCAGGTCCGAATCTGAGAGTATTTTTCCCTAATCGAGTTGCTGTTCCGAAATCAAAGGCCGCAGAAGTAAAAGTATCACTTTGCAAAAGCCAAAATGTGTTTCCTCTGATGCATTGGTTTTAACTTTTTTGAGTATTCAGTTCAGATATTTTACCTTAACCTCCGAAAAGCGTTACCGATAACCATAATCATTATAATTTTTTATTATACAAATACCAACTGAATGATTTCACAGGCCAACAGTGATTTTGATGCAGGTCTATATATATTGCACTGAACAAAACTGTTTCATTGGTTTTGTGCTATCAGCTCTTGTTTCCAAGATATGGCGGAAAAACGAAATTGTTGAGTTTTTGGCACTCTAGGATTTATGGAGCAAAAATATCTGAGTTTATGAGTTTTTTGCGACAGAGCACTTATAAAAAAAATCAAAGTCGCTATATAAGTAAAGCGGAATGTGTCTAATCTGGCCTGTAAAGACTGACAACTTTAGATTTATGACTTTTTTTTTAGCCATCTGAGCATATAGACAAACATATGATCTAATTTTGTGATTTTTATGGCATTTAAATCAGTTTATTTGCCAAAGTTACAGCCTGTTTAGAACGAAAATACACATTATTGGCCGTGTTCAGCGGAACAACTTGCTCCCTAATCAAGTATAAATTTTTTAATAATCTTCCTACTCGAGTGATGCGGATATAGGAGCACGTATCAAAGAAATAGTACGCTACTTTAGTGATACCAACAGCAGAAACTATTCGATTGAACATGCCCAATGTTAATGGGAGGACAACTAGATTCGTACTTCAAATTTTTATAGGAAAAATAATCAGGCTACTTGATTCAACATAGAATTTTTGAAAAAAAAGGTACATGTTAACAAATAACATTCAGAGAGTACTACGATTCCAAAGCAAAACTACAATGTTTATTGTAGTTATATAAATCAGGACTGCAGACCCAAAAAATTGTTCAGAACCTCCGCTTTGCTGGTGCGAACCAAAATTTACCAACGGTTAAGGTTCGGAAATTTGAGGTTCGAGGTTTTTGGGCGTTGGTTTTGGTTTAAACCTTGGTTCGTTACACGTTTTTCACAATATATTTAAAATAACAATAGAATAGGTTTACAATTAACGGCTAGATACATTGTTAGTCCGCATTTACACGGTGAAGCAAACTTCATGAAGTTCCTCATGATGTTTTTGTTTGAAGGGAAAAGGTTTAGGGGGCAGTCGATGCAGTCAAAGCTTCATGGCAGGCTGGCAATGAAGTTTTTCGATATGCATATGTATAAGATGAAAAATTTGTGCCAGTTTTCTTAATGTGTATAATTTTTAATGTGTATAATCTTTTTTTTTGAACCGAACCAAAAGCTTAGGTTCGGGTTCATCTATTTTCGTCCTCGTGGTTCGGTTCAGGGTTTGATTCACAGTAAAAAAAGCCGGAATTCCGGGTTCGAACCGGTTCGGTTAAAAACGCGATACTTTATAAATACTACAATAAATATTGTTGTTTTAAAGGATACAAGGATAGTTTCTTTCTAGTGCTACAAGGATAACCTTTTACATTAATGCACTAGTCACATACAAAAAAAAAAGATCATAGTATTTAAATCATTAATCCTACTTCTTCTTAACCTAATACATATATAGCAAGACAGATTTTTATTATTATTTCAATCATTTGTGTAATTAAATATTATTATTAATTGTTTCCTATTAAGAACTCTTTTAGTTTGACCGTAAATTGCGTTCCGTTACTTACTATTGTAATTTATTTGGCGACCTTTCTAATGTTTAATAAGAGCAATGAGTGCTTGTCTATTTTTGCTTCCATTGCTTTTAGCAGTTCCCAACTGATCTAAGCAATGATTGTATGGAGAGGCAGTTGGCAATCATGCTTTCTTCAGCAAAAAGCCTACTGAAGAGTCGTTAGGGATAACGATGAAACAGTTCTGTATAGGCAACCAGCTCTTTTTGGTGGTACAATGCATAAGTTGTTTACAAGTTGTGAACAAACGCAACTTTTTCGGACCTAGAGCCAGCCAACTCACACTAAGTTACTAACTATTTTTATTTGTGTAGGTAATTGATTCCACAGACGAACACTGTGAACAAAATATTGTCGCTCTGAACACGTTAATTTATGACGTATGTTGTTTATGATTTTGGTTCTAGCCGATGTGCTGAAGCTTAATTCATCATATAAATAGCTAGGTTTTTTTTTCTTCCAAATTACCCTGTGCAGAAGTATCATGCTTCTGTAATCAGTCCAAGACTTATTTAAGTTCATAGATTTGTGTAGCAAACCCCGTAATGTGCTCGCTTCGCTTGACATTGTAGACGTATCTAGCAATACTATTAAATGTAACATTAAGCCTACTCTGAGAAGCTAAGTCGCAGTTTCCAAATATCTCAATTCCATACCAGAGCGTAGGTGACAGATATGTTTTTGCTATCAATAGTCTAAGATCGGTAGGTAAAAACTGTTGGGCTAATGAGAGCTGTCTTAGAAGTCCAAAGGTCTTTACGGTGGCTTTAATCACTTGATCACTCCATGATAGAGTGTTGTTAATGATTATGCCGAGATTTAGCGCCTGCTCGACATAATTTAACGGTGTGCTGATTAAGTCCGGCAGGCGGTATATAACAATACACTTACATTTTGACGGATTAAGTGACAAACCATTACAAATAGTTCACCTACTAACATAAGACAATTCTCTGTTGCATAGACTTACACATTCATTTATTCTTTCTAAGGGACAACTGACATAAAGCTGGACATCATCGGCTTACATGTGAACATTACAGTTAGACAATGAAACAGGGAGATCGTTTACCTACATTGAGAACAGAAGTGGACCAGGAATTGACCCTTGAGGTTTTAGAGACAAAACTGCTGACTTCTCAAGATCTGTAATCACCGTCTGTCTTCTTCCACATAGATACGAAGAGATAAGTTTGATGGCAGTTACTGAGAAATTACAAAATTTGGCTAGTTTGGTACACAAAATTTCATGGTTTACCGTATCGTAGGCTTTGCTAAAGTCAAGTAATGTCAGAAATGTTACCTGACTGTTATCAACTTGCTTACGAATATCTTCAGTGACCTTTATTAATGCCGTGATACAACTTCTGTGCTTCCGGAAACCGCATTGCATATTATTAAACATTGGATTTAGGCTTAAAAATTTACTAATCTGCTGTAACATAAGATGCTCAAATACTTCAGACATGAAGGGAAGTATGGATATCGGTCTATATTCGTCGTTTGCCTTTGGTAATGGAACAATCTTGGCTATTTTCCAATTTTCAGGAAAAGTCGAAGTCGTAAACGCAGTGTTGCAGATATATGTTACATGATTAATAATTTTTGGTAAAATAAGTTTAAAGAATTTAGGATGCATATCATCCAACCCAACGGCATTCGACTTAATTTTAAGGACGCATTCAAGAACATCACATGGGGTCACGCACATAAAACTAAAGCTACTATCACAGGTATTATTAACTACAACATCCAGGTAGGGATTACTAATAGCTTCAGGTACATTCGATTGCACAAACTTCAGGTTATTTCTCATAGCTCATTTACATCAGCTCCGATTTTCTTTGAGGTAACTGTCTTTCCGATTCCCAATTTTTTCAGCTCCCCCCATTTTTGATTGGTAGATATTGCACTTTGGAATTTGTAAGAGTAGTGGTTACTTTTTGCAGTATTAAACATTTGGTTTACTAGGCTTCTGAGTGTTCTAAAACGCTGATAGTGCTCAGGAGTCTTATACAATTTCCACTTTTTATAGGCAGCGTCTCGTTCAGAAATTTTTATTGAAATATCCCGCGTGAACCAAGGATTATGTCTGTAATTACATACCCTTCGCTTCAGTGGTACCGATTTTTCATATATGCTACTGATGAGTAAGCACATTTGATGCCCATTTGAAATTCAACATATTGAGTTCCAGTCACACTGGTCTAAATGGTCAATTAGTAGCATTCTGTCAATGTTTTTGAAGTCCCTATACCACACGGTAGCGTCGATTTGTGAGGGATCAAAGTCATATGTTAGGAATATAAGGTCATGTTTAGAAAAAATTGGTACTGCAACCTGGTCATAAAGAAGAATTTTATAAACATCACTGACAAAGAAAACGTCGAGCAGGGTATCAGTCGCGGTCTATAATGCGAAATTCTTCTTAAGGGGTTACGTGGGTTTCAGAGGTTAAAAAAAGGGTATTTTTTTTAGTATATACAATCATATATTTTATTTAAACAATTCGGCATATCAAAGATAAATATTTAAAGAGTATTTTGTGAAATTTAATTTAAATTAATTTAAATTTAAAAAATTCCGAAAATTCAGCCGTTGGTACCTCATTTCCCTTCACGTCCCAAAAAATGCTCATGCCGTGGACAGCATAACTCATTAATTGTTCATCTAAAATAAAAAAACCAAAATTATTTAGTTAGTACATGGATAAATCTCGTTATTGGATGAAGGAAACAACAAAATTAAATTTGAATTTTTGACAGACTTTGAACCAAAAAACTAATGTTTTGGTCAAATTTTCGTCATGTATTGACTCAAAAAAATTAGATGAAATAAAAAAAAATATCCTTCATTCATTAACTAGATATTGTTATTTCAAAGATGTGTGAAAAAATTTGAACAAAATCGCTTCATAACTTTTCGAGAAATCATGTCATCGATTTGAAATTTTTGGAGAATATTTTAAACATACATATTGTACAATTTAATAAGAAAAAAAATCCATTTTTTTGGAATTTTGAAACACACGTAACCTCTTAAATTAGCTAAAAAAAAGGACATATGGGCCTTTCCACAGAAAAGTCTACCAAGACCAAAAAATGAAAAGTACTTAAAATCACTATGTTTTATAATTTTTTCATGGGGAAATAATCAAAATGATCTACTATGAGCCAATTTTAAATATATTCGAGATTTTCGAATGCAAAGACGCGCAAGGGCCATTTTTCTCATTTGGATACGTTTTGTTGTCATAAAAATGTCTTTAGATCAGGGCTTAATCCGGTTCCGGTACGTCCCAAAATGAATGTTTCGGTTAAAGGTTCTATTTCGGTTTTCAATTAATTTCGGTTTTCGGTTTCGATACGGTACCCAGATTTTTATTTCGGTATACCGGTACGTACTGGTACGTCCACGTCTTATGTAACTAATATAGCATTCTTGTGATTGGCTCGCGGTAACATAACTGCATTCAATGAGGTTGAGTCCATACAACTTCTTAGCGGATTCATTATAAATTTACGACTCTTGAAATCTCACACAATTCTAAGAACTTTGTGGAGCATTCTGACCACCAGTTAAGAATGTTTTCATGGTTTTAAACACGCTTAAGTGCGAGAAAAGTCTTAATGGAATCCAGTAACTGTTTTGCGAGAAAAGTCTTAATGGAATCCAGTAACTGTTTTGCTAGAGATCCAGTGTATCCAAATGGAATAAAAATCACCCAAAACAAAATTTTCAGTTTAAGTTTAGTTGTGGCCACCTCCGCTGAGGTTCCGGTATTAAGTTCTGCTTTAGATTGCATTGATTTTTGGTCTCTAAACTATTTCTAAGGGTACAAAGAGTTATAAAACAATGCAGAGACACCATAAGAAACTATTTGATTGCAATTAACTGTAAGTTTCTGCTTTATATTATAACAAAAACAAAATAAATATAATGAGAAAATTTAAGAAACGTAACGTCAGGTAACGTCGTCAGATACTTTTGCAAATAAAAAAAAATTGGGCAAACTTTTTTAAATAAGATTACCTGGAAAATAAACTTGTATTATCTCAAATCATACTAAAAAAATTTATACAAAAAGCTTTGCCCAATTCTCCGAATTTTGCATTTTTCTAAAACATGTCAAACCCACTTCCGTTTTATGTAACGTCACGCCAGCATATATGATTGCTTATATCTTTAACTCCTTATGATCGATTGATGTCATTGTTTTTGCTGATTATAGTGCTACTTAATTGCTACCCAAATATAGAACAATCGTTTTAAAAATCCCAGATTTTCATATTTTTCAAAAAGATCTTTTCGTACGAACGTAACGTCACGTCAGTTTGTAAATGCCCATATTCGAGACATTTACCTTAAATTCAAGGTGCAATTCGCACGAAAATTTTAATTTTTATACCCGTTACTCGTAGAGTAAAAGGGTATCGGGAAAGGTCGGGAGTGTCGAGATCTAGTTTCGGATTTCTTTTTGTTGAAATCAAAAATGGTGAATTTTAGAACCGTTCGGTTTCAAAAAGAATGACCCATATGCGATTACACATGTTTTGTATGGGCAAAAATGCAAAATTCAAAATGCATTTTAAAAACCGATTCATTTCTGCACGGGGGGTATGTACCTTATATTGGATCTCCTGAATATGAAATTTTTAAGGTCATGTTTTTGTTGTATAGTATGCGTAAAAAAAAATCAAAAGTAAAAAAAGTCGAGTGGTAACGGGCACGAATAGGCTCTAAAGTTTTTGTGAATAACTCAAACGCACTGTTGCCTATTATCACATAATTGTTTCATTTATAAATAGTCGGCGGTGATTTAAATAAAAGTTATTTTGAATTCCAAAACCAAAAAGAGAGCAGTATGCTAATTTACTGGATTTATTTTTTTATGTATGCGATTTCAACTAGACAATCCTTTATTTATCTTCTATTCTTGATCAGCATCAACAGCCGAGCCTTAAGGAGCGCGTGTTATCAAAAACTGGGCTCAAAAAGTCGACAAACGGAACAGCAGTCTTTACTTCCATATTTCCACATGTGTAGTTGCCTTTCTGAATTTCATAAGATGACAGCAATTGAAATGAAGTAACAACTTCGTTGTAAAAACTTGGATTTGGTGAACTTGTATGATTAATTTTTTCCAAAACTTTAAGGCCCTTTGGAGCCCATTTAAAATTCAAATAAAATTTTTTGATTTTCACAATTATTAATTATACAACAAATATAACCTTTGGTAATGCCGAGACCTACTTTTTTCCATTTGGCCGTTTTGAGGTCCGATCTAATGTACCTATAAAAAAAAAAAAAATGGCTAATAAAAAAGAAATTGGAATTAACAATTATTCAATACATCAATACAGTGTTACAAGGCCAAACTTGGGAAATGACCTAGCTTAGATTTAAATACAGTTTCCCTTCAATCTGTGCGCTTTCTACCCATGATACAATGAATACAAGGTAGTGCAAAACACTTACTCCATTTCGCATGCGCATAACTTTGTGAGTCTGTAACGACATTTGACAAATAAGTCTTTTACCCTTGTTCCACTGTCACATTCTAGAGGTCATCCGCTGGATGATCTAAATGACCCCATTCGTTATGTGTATTTTCTCCTAAGAGATGAATGTCCATTCGGTAGATCATCCGCGACGAATGACCAAGTCACTGTCATGGATGATCCAGCTACTGTCACGACATATAGCTATTTTCCGCTAAAACGCTAGATTTTATATCGATTCTATCGAACTGTCCAAGAGAAACAGCTGCTCTGTCAATGGTATTGCCATGGTTGGAGAGGGTGTTAGCTCAGTGGGTGGTAGTTTAGCACAGTGGCAGAACTGTATGGACCCCTTTTATTGAAACCCGACTATGCCAATGTGTTGTGCATGGCCAAGGCAAGCGGCAATTGTTCCATTCTTTGTTTTAGAATGTTCAAATGCAGTAAAATTTCTTATGTATGAACCAGGAGGGCATGTGGATCCACCTTGACATGTGGATGGCGAACTTTGATTTACAATTGCAGACATAGCAATTCAATCAGCTGTTCTTTGTTGACGTTAGTGTGGCCGTGAACAACATTCGTCAGTGGAACAAGGAAACATCCACTTTTTAAAAATGTGATTGAATGTTCACCAGTGGAACAAGGGTATTGGTTGGGAATTTGAATTTTTGTATATAATTTGATTTAATTGTTGCTGTAGTTTCAATTCATTTTCAATTTGGTTTTGTTATTTATATGTCAACAAATACAAAATTGTGACGTCATCATGCTTTCTACCTAAAGGCTTGTACTCAGAACTACAGAAAATTTCTTTCGTCACAGTATTTCACATAAATATAAACACTTTCTAATAGTTTATGAGCATCAAAGCAAAGCCAAGGTGTTTCTAATTATACGAAATACTGTGATGGAAGGAACTTTCTGTCGTTCTGAGTACGGGGCTTAATCTACTTTTCAAATAGTACATAACTCGTAAAATCCGGTCATGTACTATTATAGCCTTAAGGGAGCCAAAATATAATGATTGCCCATTTTTGATTGGTTTCTCAAATCACTTCACGTGAATCACGCCAACACATTTCACGTGCACATATCTAGTACCGATATCTCCCTTACTACATTTTGCAACACTGAACGATTTATATCGCTTTTATATCGGTTGGCGGCACACACACACACTTATAAGATTAGATAGAAAAGATCAATCTGCCGCTAAGTAAAGAATGTAAAAAGAAAACACGCGAGTTATTCAAAGTAATTTAGCAAACGCTGCTAAAAGTCGAATGTGAACCAATTCTGAATGTTGGCACTTCAAAATTTCATTTCATTCTGACACAGTGTATCTGTTGTTTCGCTCCGTGTGTGTTTGTGTATTTCTCTGTGAGTGAAGTTTGTACGTGTGTGTGAGTCGCAAATAACTGTTGTTTTGTGGAGATTTGCGCAGTCTAACCCAAAGAGAAAACAACAAAGATCTTACAGTTAATAGGAGAAAGGCAGCATGGCACGCGACACCCAGGCCACCCAGAGCCAAGCGTCCAACATTTGGACCCAAGTGGAGAGTCAGCCCATGGAGAAAATAGTGTGGGGCCGTTTGTATGGAAAGAATATCAAAATCAAATCCCTGGGTACGAGCTTCAAATATAAAATACTGTATACGCATTCGTCCTTGTCCTTGGGTAACCGAAACCAAATTTTCCATGTTTTTTTGTGTTTAATGTACAACGTTTGGAGAGACTAACGGGTGGACAAATATGATTTTCTCTGTTTTCTTATCAGACTTGAACAACGAACAGTTTACGGCCGGACGTGGGGAGGCGAATGATCTGATACTCACCCTCAATGATTTACCTGAAAAGATCCTGACGCGTATATCCAAAGTACATTTTATCATCAAGCGGGCAAATTGTGAGCTGACAAATCCAGTTTATATACAGGTAAAAAGGATGAAGGGAAGATGGGAGCGGATCGGGGGAGAAAGAGGGGAAAGAGTTTGCAATTCCCATATACAAAAATTTGTAAATAATGTTTACTTTATTGTTCTTCTATGCATTTCTCTACTTGTCAGTTTTCTAATTTCTTACTTTTATTCTTCTGTCTGAATTTCTTTTTCTTTGAAATTTTTTAACTAGGGATATTGCTATAGCATAATTCTTGTGGTGCTTTAACTAAGTCTTTTTATCTTTTGTCTGGTTTCTGCAACTTTTTAAATTATTTTACTATCTGGTCTCTCAACTTTTTTGATTGTTTTTTTCTGTTTTGCTTCCTTTATTTATTTTTTTTCTCAACATTTTTCTTCATTCTCCCATCTTTGCTTTTGCGTTCTTATCCCATTTCCGATTTTATTTATTATAATACCATGTTTTTATCAGTGATGCAAACCGTTCGAATGTTAAGACTGGTTCGGTTTAGTGGTTTGTGAAGATTTCAAACCACTCAGTGGAGCAGAATCGTTTTGCCTTAGACAAAATTTTGTACAGTGAAGAGCTCATTAATATTGATTGAGTGGTTCCGGTGTTATAGATAGATGTAAGCCATATTAATAAAGCTTAGGTGATGATTTTTGTCGAAATATATAATAATATAATAAATAATATAATAATAGTAATAGAAACCTCAGCTGGTTTTCTAAATTTGAAATTAATCGATCAAGGTTTAGGTCCATTCCTTATACAATTAAAGTTTTCACACCTGGTTGTACGTTTATTGCTCCTGAAACTCCTGAAAAAGAATGTAGGATGCCAAATTTTTACCAATCTAATTTTAATAACCTTTCAGAGGGTATATTAAAATTGTCCAGATGTTTGTAACGCATTGAAGGAAGCATCTCCGACCACTTAAAGTATATATACATATATTGATCAGCATGACGAGCTGAGTTGATATAGCCATGTCCGTCCGTCTGTTTCTATGCTATCTCCTCCATCAGTTTTAAAGCTATCTTAATAAATCTTTGCACGAAGTCTTAAGGTAAAAATACGCTGCACATTTGTCGCACCGGCCGAATCGGATGACTTATGCTATAGTCTATAGCTGCCATAGGAACGATCGGTCAAAAACTAGTTTTAGTGAGAAAAACTTTTTTGTTTTCAATGTAAACGCCCCCAAACCACCTCGTATTGACCAGTTTTCTACTCTTTCACATAATTCCACCATGTATGATGAAAATCGGACAATTATATAGTATAGCTAAACTTGTTACTGATCAATTTTATATGCTACCCCACAATTCTGCCAAGTTTGATCCAAATCGGATGACTATAGCATTCAGCAGCCATAGAAACGATCGGTCGAAAAAGTTGTTCTAGTGAGAAAAACTTTTTTGATTTTAATGGTAGCGTCCTGATACCTGACACAATTTTGGCTAGTACGATCCAAATCGGATGAATATATCGTATAGTTGCCATATAAAGAAGAAAAGATGAATAAGAATGTTCGACGAAAATAATTTTAGTCCTTAATTTATCAAAATAGTACAAGCTGCAAGGGTATATAAAATCCGGTCGAGCCGAAGTTAGCTTTCGTCTATTTTTTTAATTGATTGTATATTTCAACGCAATCGGACATCATTAGATATAGCTCCCATACAAAATCAATACTTTTTCATACATTTTATAGAAAACTTCGCATTTATTGTAAATATTTTTGAAAATCATATTTATTTGTGTAAATTAGGTTTGAAATTATTGTGTTTAGTTGTTTCCATATTTCTACAAAGTTTATAGCCAATCGGACATCGTTTAGATATAGCTCCCATATAAAATCTACATTTTTTCATACATTTTCAAGAGAAATATGTATAAAAGTTAAGATATTCGTTAGGCAGCATGCATGTTGCGACGGTTACACATAGTGAGGAGTCGTAAACTGTTCTCCTCTTCCGAAATTGATTCGTATATCTCTCGAAAACCGCATTTAAATGCAAGTAACAACAAAATACAAGTATCGAGACTCTGCGACATGACGAGTTGAAAAATGAATGGCAAAAACTGTTTGTAGTTGTTGTGCCCTTTTGTTAGATTTTGGTACCCACTGCAGCTACATATTGTCGAATATGCTAATACCGAAAGTTTCAGGATTATCTTGGACAGCAGGATTACTGTAGATGTTTTTAGCCAATTAACCCTCTAGTGCCCTTGACCGACCCTTACCGGCCTAAATTCAATGGAAAAAAAATTAGTTTTATTTTTAAATAGATTTTTAACACAAATTAAACCCAAAATTAATTTTTTTATTCCAAAAGGAACGTGTCTACAGTCGACGACATAAGTATTTTGACAAAGAAATTATCATGCGCTTTCGTTAGTAACGTTTTGAAAAAGCATTGAAAAAATTTAAAATAAATATGGTATAAAAATATTTTTATTTATTTTGAAAATACTTGAAAACCTATAACAAAAGTATAACAGAAGCAACAGCAAAAATAATATTTCAGTAATACATGGCTGCATAACTATTTTGACATATTCTTTACAATGAAAACTTTAACAAAATGAAATGTTTTTAGATATTTTAACTCCATATTAATAAAAAATATAACCTCGCACTATAACAGAATCTACCACAGTTTTGATATATTCCAATAAAATATCCTTCCAGAGCGCTTCTACTTCGGAAATGGTGTACTCTCGTGTCCTGGTCAGATCTACACATCATACATTTTCTATAATACTAATGTCTGGACATTGGGGTGGCCAATCCAGAGTGTTTACCCCTACTTCGTTTAAAAACTGAGTAACAGATTTTGCCTTGTGGCACGGTGCGTTATCCTGTTGGAATACAAAATTTTCTCCGATCAAATTGTCACCAGATGGGAAAGCATAATCATTCAGGACATGTATATATTTGTTTTAGTCCATTGTTCCATTGATAGGGACCAAGTTCCTACCCCATTGTATGATAAACATCCCCAAAACATTACTATGTTTTGAACTATTACCACAACGTTCTATGTTTTTTGTGGTGTGGTATTTTTTATATTTTACTTTGTTTTTTATAATTTACTGATATTTTCAACGGAAATACCAGATTTATACTTCGTCACCATTTCATTTTTAACGAATTTACTTAATTAATTTTTTTTAACCATTGTTAAGCAAAAGTGTTCTTATCAGCACTTCAAATCAGTATTCAATATTCACACACGCATAGCTTAGCTCCCAGATCAACAGCAGTTCGATACAGACTAAAGAGAGCAAATGTCAAAATACTTTTATCCACCTGCTATCAGCTTGCAAAAGTGAAGAATGCGTAAATCAAGAAAACGCATAACGAAACTAATACAAATTCTTTGCACTCTACTTTTTGCTTACATGTACTTTGCTGTGCAAAGTATTTTGCCGTCGACTGTATTTGAATCACATCTAGCGAAAACCTTATCACGTCGAAAACAGTCTGAACTGTTTCACAAAGTGTAGTTTCCTTGTGAAACTCGTCGATAAATGAACCGTGCCGTTTGCTTTTTCGGTTTTTTGGTTCGGTTCAGCAATGTTTAAAATAAGCTGGAGCGCGTGGTTGATGGGATTCGGCGTTAAGCTGTAGGTCCCTTTCTCTTGTGCGAAAAATTATAAGCTCACATGCCAAGAGATTGAGAAAAGCTTGGCCTGGCCCCTTTGGGGGCTGTTAAGTCAATTTTACATTTTACAATTGAATAAAAACTCAGAAAATCAATGATACAGCGTGTTTTGTAATACTCCTTTGTATAATGGGATAATTTGTATACGTACAAAGCATTAATTTAAGTGCCGGCAGCTTGTATTAAAAAATAATTCACAGGAAATTCTGTCCCATTTCTGCATTCAGAAAAATTAATTTTTTAAAATTTAAAGTTGTTGGTTTTTCTAATTATTGTTGAAACAAATTAAAATATGAGTTTTCTTCTTGACCTCGAGCCGGCAAGCATCCAATTTAAAATTTAATTAAAACTACTTCCCTTTCCTCTCCTCCATTTAATTTACAGAAATGTCGCCATCTTTCGGGCCCTGGCCTCAATTAGATGCGCCCCTGTATGCATGCCATAAATCATTAAATTGCTCTACATTTTATTCTATTGCATTTTTCTTAGGATCTCTCACGCAATGGGACATTTGTGAATAACGAAAAGATTGGAACAAACAAAACGCGCATCTTAAAGAATGACGATGTCATCTCACTTTCGCATCCCACCTACAAAGGTAACACCTGCTCCTAGCTACCTACCTACTTTTGCATATTCTCATTTATTCAAATTTCCGCCCTCTGTGCAGCTTTTGTCTTTAAGGATTTGAGCCCAAACGAGGCCATTGGCCTGCCCGAGGAGATCACCAAAACGTATTATGTAAATCGGAAATTGGGTTCAGGTGCCTATGGCTTGGTCCGATTAGTCTATGAGACGCGTACCTGCGAACAGTTTGCCATGAAAATTGTGAAGAAAAATATGCTAGCTGGCAGTGCTCAGCCCAACCTGAATTTAAGCGATCCCGAGCGTGTTTTAAATGAGGCTAAGATTATGAAGAATCTATCACATCCTTGTGTGGTGCGCATGCATGATATTGTGGACAAACCGGATTCGGTTTATATGGTATTGGAATTTATGCGTGGCGGAGACTTGCTACATCGCATCATAAGCCAGAAACTGCTGTCCGAGGAGACCTCCAAACTGTATTTCTATCAAATGTGCCATGCGGTGAAGTATTTGCATAATAGAGGTGGGTTTTTTAAAGTGGTCCTCAATGAACCAAGATTTATCATGAACTACTACTATTTTTCAAAATGTTTATAGCTGGCCTGATGCAAAAAAGATCTAAAATCTAATACCTGAAGATCATCTTAACCCCTCCCAAAAGAATCCATTAGATTTCGTTTGTCTGTCACCAAAAAAGTAAAAAGAAAAATATATAGTTAAAGATGTGAATAAGGAGGAGTAACCTCTATATACTGTGCAGTTTGAGCCATGTCACATTGCCAAATAATTTCTGTACAGAAATTCATGATAAATCACGGATCATTATAGTTATTTTTTAAACAACCCGATTTAACATTGCTAATTTGATTAGGCATTACCCATCGTGATCTAAAGCCGGACAATGTCTTGCTGGAGTCCAGTGACGAAGATACCTTGCTAAAGGTATCCGATTTCGGTTTGAGCAAATTCGTGCAAAAGGATTCAGTGATGAGAACGCTATGTGGCACGCCTCTATATGTAGCACCTGAAGTTCTAATAACAGGCGGACGTGCTGCCTACACCAAAAAGGTGGATATCTGGAGTTTGGGTGTGGTGCTTTTCACCTGGTAAGAATTCTAAAATAATTTTTCTGACAAATTAAATTAAAATTTCTTTTCTAGTCTAAGCGGCACTTTGCCCTTCTCCGATGAGTATGGAACTCCCGCCGCTGATCAAATCAAAAAGGGTAAATTTGGCTACCGACATCCGGCCTGGAAAAAAGTCTCACAACGTGCCAAAATGCTCATCAATCAAATGCTCATTGTGGATCCCGAGAAGCGACCCTCAATTGAAGCAGTTCTGCAATCCAATTGGTTACGCGACATTCAAATGCTGCACAAGGCCAAGCGGCTGATGAAACTCGATAATATGGATATAGAGGAGGAGGAAAATAACTTTCTTGAACCACCCACCAAACGATCGCGGCGTTGATGACGTAATTGGGCGAGAAAAAGTTTTAATTTTCTGGAAAAATTAAGCGAAAACAAAACGTTTTTCCCCCCAGCGACTTTCCACTATCACCACCAAGTACATTTTTTTTGCGGTTGTTTAATTTTACATGTTGTCTAGTGTAGGTTTATATTGGAAACAGCCAATCATTTTGTAACACTTTTTACGGGATCGATCAATCCCAGAAGATAAATTGACCTAATGTTAACCCTTTTATTGTTAAGCACCTGAACAAAAATCACATTCTGTTATTGCCATAAGGAATTATATTTGGACTCTGCAGCTAAAATGCTAAGAAAATAAAGTCCTGAATTTGATTTACATATGGGCAGCAAACCTTTTAAGATTTGGAATCGAAATTTTTTTGTTGCAAAATTAAATTTTATAATTGAAATCGCTATAAAGCAGATTTTCCGATTTTTACTTTACGAAATTAATCAGAGCTTAAACCGAATTCTGGACCGATATTTTGAATTTTGAGTAGCGGCACTTGATAAGGCAAGGCAGCAATACACTGCATACATGTTTTCATTATTTATTTGTACACCAATACCTTTACGGCCTAGATAAGAAGAATGTTCATTCCCTTCTTGAAATATGAGAGCACATTTCCTAAGGATATAACAGGTTTCAAGTGTTTGTTCGGTTACTAACTGGATCATAACTGGCTCTCTGGTAGCATCGAGCGAGTCAATCAAATCACCGACTTCTAAATCTAAAATCCAACCAACCAACCAAAACCAATATCGTTTGCTAAGCTAAATATGTTTAGTCGATCTTTAGAAAAAGAAACAAATTCAGAATCATTCGATTTTATGCATTCTGGTCATATTTGTATTCAAGCATGGTTCATTGTGGTTGATTTTAATTCTTTTCATGATTCCCTAATGATTTCCTTAATGTTCCAAAATGGTTTTATCGAAGATTAACCATCGGTTTGCAGAAAAAGTTTTCGAAAGCCTTAAGAGTTGATGTAGCTCCCCAATCGATTGGTTGAATCAGAGCTGTTGTATTATTAAAAAGGAACTCAAATTCCACATGTTCTTATAATTCTGGGCAAAAGTAATTTTTAAAACAGTCCTCGAAAAGAATTTTAGCATAGAATAAAAAACATACATTGTATAATCTTTGATTTTAGGCATTCAGCTTTTCTTATTGGATTTCTAAATTACGGGCAATTGTTTCTTGTTCAACCCTTGAAAGCACCTTGGATTTTCTGAGTGATATACCAACACTTCTGGTTTTAGCTTCAAATCGCCTGTATAATTTCCACCACGAAAAGTACGAACGACTGTGTTTTCAGTTCAGCAATAAATAACTATGCTGGTCACTAGCATTTCCATCAAAGGCGTGCGGTCTTGAGGGTTATTGATTTTTTTTCACAAAACATAATTTTGGGGCTTCCCGCTGTTTAAAAGTGCTAAAATAAAATCTAGCCAAACTATTGGCCGTATAATGAATCATTTAAGGCCGCAAATCGGAAAAATTGTCATATATAAAAAAGGCCGTTATAGCGAATTACCGCATATAGAGCGGCCGTATAGCGAGGTATAGGTGTATAACTTTTGAAATGGGAAAGGGGCAAGGGCCTGGTAGAGATGGAAAAGGGCCAGAAAAGTGCTTTGAATGAATGCAATTTGATCCAAAGAGAAATTGCGACCAGAATAGGAAGAAATCAATATGTAGTGGGGAATATCTTGCGTAATGTATCCCAGTAGGGCTAGAGAAATCATGAAAGGACGCACTGATAAAGCCACTACCCCCGCCGAAAGATGAACCATTCTTAGGGCTGCTTCTAGTTCTCATGACTTTAGTGCGAAAATCAAAGAAAAATATTCCGCTAAATCTAATAAATTTATCCACGGTTGAAAGAGTTTTTCGAAATGCTGAGCACATAAGACAAAAAAACCTCTTAAAAAACACCTCTTAAACCTGCACGGAATGAGACACGCCTACTGTAAGCTCGAGAACACATGTCTTGGAAGATGGAGTCAGATGGGCCAGATGGCTTTAACTATTATTATCATGATGGGTTAAGACTACAAAACTACTTAAAATGTGACCTGCAAACCGCTCTGGAGTCAGAATCTCGAGGTTTTTGGGAAGTCCCAGCCGAAACTGAATCGGAGCACAAACAAGCTTCAAATATCGGTTCTAAACAATAATTGGCTTGTTTCAGTACTGTCCTGTACTGAAGGGAAGGTTGTGATTTCGACATAAGTGAACTTAGAGAAAAAATAACGAATATCTTGATTCAAGTATGCAATTCTTATACCCAATTTTTTTAACCAAGAGATTTGAATTTAGCTCGATTTTAACAACGAATTTTTTGAAAATTCAAATAGGAAAAGAGAGGGAGTGCAGCAAATGCATCTTCCGTGAAATTTTGCCGACAAGTCAAAGAGGCGGAACCATTTATCTGGTTAGTCCATTTAAAAAATTAAAGAAAAAAAAAACAAATGAAAATACTTCAAATCATCCCGCTGCAATCTGTTTAGCAATTTAGTCTTCACCAGGCTCAACGTTTTCATTGGATCACAGTAGTGGCAGAACTCCTCAGGTGGGCTCAGTACTTCTTTAGAATAGAATTCTCAGGTTTCAAACGGAATTATTAGGCGTTATTTTGCACTACAAAATAACTAAAAATGGATAAACTAAATTTACAAATGTACACTATCAAAAGTGCTAGATCTAGCAACTAAATAGCTAAAATGCCAACATTCAGGCCTGTTCCGGTTTTCACTTTCGACAAAAATTGTCGAATTCGAATTTGTTAAATGTGCTGTTGTATAAAATTGATTGGGTTAATCAGATTACAACTTTTTAATTTAAATCCGTCGAGTAAAGAGTAAGTAGAAACTAAAGGTATGATACGGATTTTCGTGATTGTTCAATAGAAAAGAGAACATGACAAAATTCGAATTAACTTTAGTGAAAACCGAAACATGACAGATTGACTATGGTACATGTGAATTAAAATTTCTCACATCAAAAATGATTGCAAAGAACTATATAGTTCTTATAGTTCTGAATATTCAAGTTCTTGAATCGGCATTTCCTTTATGTTTACCCTTGCAAAGGGTATTATAATTTTGCCCAGGAGTTTGCAACGCATAGAAATATTCATTTCCGACCGCTTAAACATAATATATTCTTGATCAGGGCGACGAACTGAGTCGATTAAGCTTTGTCCGTCCGTCTTTCCGTCTCAGATGAATTCTTCTTGTAGCTGCCATAGGAACGATCGGTCGAAAAGTCAGTTTTAGTGAGAAAAACTTTTTTGTTTTCAATTTTAGCGTTTTTAAAATTGGCCATTATTAATATTTTATGTTTTCAAACAGATGTGCGAATTTGGTCGATATCAAATGACTATCAGGCCTGTTCCGGTTTTCACTTTCGACAAAAATAGTCGAATTCGTTATAATTATAAAATTGATTGGGTTAATCAGATTCAAATGTTTTAATTTGAATCCGTCGAGTAAAAAGTAAGTTGAAACTAAAGGTTTGATACGGATTTAGTTGATTGTTTAAAAGAAAAGAGCACACAGGAAAATTTCGAATTCACTTTAGTGAAAATCGGAACATGACAGTATATTTTATTGTTGCCATATTACAGCTCGGTCGGGAAATGTGTCCCTTTTTGGTACCTTCAGGGAACGGAATGTATTTTTAATCAATGCTTCTGCTTACCCCTTTTTGGTCTACACTTGTAGTAGTCAACTTTGAAGGTTGCGAATGTAAATGATATTTGCTGAGACCCAACTTTCCTAGTAGGCGTAGGAACTTTTCAAGTTAAATAAATGTATTATATTTGGCAGTCGAGATTTGATTTAAATGTAAAGCTGCCTTCACACTTATCATATATCCCTAAAGAGACTCTCTGACGATAGTGTAATAATAATAGCAAAGCAAATAACTCTAAATATTTCGAAAATTTAGCCTTTTTTCATGCAATTTGACAGGTTCAATTTGATAAGAGTTTCTCTTTAGAGAATTTTGACAACCGACTATTTAGAGATATATGACAAGTGTAAAGGCAGCATAAGCGTCCTTAAACTCTGACATTTTAAAAAGCAGCATTTGCAAGGGTATAAAAACTTCGGCGCAGAAGAAGTTAGCTTGACCTTTTCGTTTCTGAAATGTTTGGACCAATTTCTTGGACCTATCAACAAGATGATGCTCCAGTACATACGGCAAGAACAGTCAAAGAATGGATTCCGCACCAAAATGTGGATTTAATGCAGTGGCCGCCTTATTCTCCTGACATAAATATCATGAAAAATTGCGCCAAAAAAGTTGGAAGACCTGTTCAACTCATTACAAAACAGAATTTATTAATATACAAATAATAATAAAAAATATAATAATTTATTTTGAACAAGGATCCACAAAATACTAACCAGATAGAAATGGAGTACTTTTGTTAAAAACATGTAAAACATTGAACAAATGCCGTTTTGATGGGCTGTCTTTACACTGTTTGGTACATGAGACTTGAAAGTCTAGTAGTCTTGCTTTTTGATATGCTTTAAATGTGAAAAGTTTGTCCAATTCATAGAGGAATCAAGATGATGTAGAGGCCTACTAGATTATCTTGTCTCATGTATCAAACAGTGTGAAAGCAGCCTTACAAATACTACGTTTATACACACAGAATTTGTCATGACTAATGCCCTTCAAAGTATGCAAACTTTATTTTATTATAAAATTTTCTATTAGAACGCAAACATTGATAGCCAGTTATGGCAGTGTCATACATAATCCACACTGTAAATTCATCCAGATTGTCGCACCATTAATAGGTTTACAATATAATCTTGTGTTAAGCCAAATATAAAGTAAATATAATTCTGAATCATTCCTTATTAAAAGCATTGCATACTTTAAAGGGCATTAATCACAATAAATTTTTTGTGTATAAACGAAGTAACAGACTTACAAGCTTTTGCATCAAAGAAGATAGAAAACTTTCCATATGTAAGTTTGGGCGCTGAATTTAAATCAGTTCTCCGTTTTCCCAGCACGTCAGGCTTAATAGATTTTTGGATAAGCGTGTGTTTAGCGAGGTTTGTTTAGTTTTGTAGGTCCAGTGGACTACCAACCACGAAGTTTTGATAATGTTCATAAGATACAAATTTTTTTATTTTAATATGGAAAATATAGTTATTTTTTCGTAAAATCAGATTTTTCCCAAGTTTGAATAATTCAGAAAAATTTTGTGCTAATGGAAAAACTCTTGGCTTTTAAAAGTTATAGCCCAAAAATTATACAAATTTTCGTTTTTTTTGCATAATATTTACCATTTAAATTTCTTGTATTTTGAAAATATCAAAGTAGTTATTGTGAAACAAAATAGTGGATATTAAAAAGGTACTTTGATTGAGGTAAAGTTTGATTTTTGTTAATATAAAGACATTTTGGAGGCTAATATTATTTAAAACATGTAAAAAGGTGTCGTAAATTATTATAGTTGTTGGTCTTTAGAAGCAATATGATTAGAAATAAATATAAAATACATATGCAATGTTTGCTATCCCCGGTACAAAAGTCGGCCTTCATTTGTAAATTTGTAAAATATATATTAATATATGCACAAAAATTAACTTTCAGCAGATGAGTGGATCCTTGTGCTCAGACAGATGAATAGAGCGCTAGAAAAATCCTATTTTAATGTGGAATCTATAATTGCTGCAATCCTTCACACTGTCCTATTTTGGTATGTTGAAGCCTTTCTGGCCTATTTGTATAATAATACTATGCAACAGGCACAAAGACCCTTGGACAAAACCGATTTTATCTGATTTATTGGGGTTCTCATATAAGAAAAAAAATGTATTACATGAAAATTTGACTTTTTTGAGAGGTGAGCTTAAATATTTCACCATAACTCCCGAACAGCATAACCAATTTTAAAAGGAATATATTGAAGAAAATGTAATATTTACAAACTTCACTTGAAGATTAAGTTAAAGGTTTGGGAGTTATTAAATTTTGTATTAAGAAGTTATGGATTTTGTTTGCAAATTTGTATACGATATTCGGACTAAAAAACATTGGAAAAACTCGAAAAAAAATTATTCTTATCAGTTTATTGTAATGCTCGTAAAATTACATTAATTAGGCGTCAATCTAACTATTTTTCGTTCAAATCTGTGGTAAGAGTCTAGTAAATAATGCAAATGCAAATACAACATCGATGATTGAAAAAAATCATCGATGTCTGCAGCTTAGACAAAATCATCGATGTTGCCATCGATGTTTCTTTAGCTCAGGCATATTTCAAACAGTGTGAATGCAGCCTTAATATATTTAAGTGTTTTTAAAACTGAACTAATTCAAGTGATCAACAATTATGGACAAGACATTGTTCCTAATAATGAAAATACTTCTGTTCAATTACCATGAATAATAAAAAGGTTTATATTTTTATACTCTGTACCAAAGGTACACAGAGTATATTAAATTTGTGCAAAAGTATGTAACAGGGAGAAGGAATCATTTCCGACCCTATAAAGAACAAATATTCCTGATCAGCATCAACAGCCGAGTCGATATAGCCATGTCCGTCTGTCTGTCTGTCCGTCTGTATGAACGCCCAGATCTCAGAGATGGTAAGAGATAGAGGTACATACATGTCAAATGGGGCATATATTTTGCCACGCCCCCTCCCGCCACCGCAATTTGGAAATAACGTCATATCTCTCACAGTTTTGATAAAGATAACTAGTAATCAAAATAATTTATCGATTTGCTGAAGGAATGATAAAGATCGCATGAACAATACTCAAGTTATCAGCAAAAAACGGTCAGTTAACACCCACAACCCCCCCACCCATAACCTGGTGGTTGCCATTTTAGCTAGTTAATTGCTAGATCTAGCAATTTTAAAAGTGGAAATGCTATTAAGCTTTTGAAAATGCTATTAGCTACAAATCAGGCAATTTTAAAATTATGTTTAGCTATTCGCTACGTTTGAGTCATAGTGCAAAATAATGACTAATAAATCCTTTTGAAAGCCGAGCATCTATGCTATTAAACAGCCCCTTAGTACAACGCCTTAGATGTAAATAAATCAGTAATGAATCAGGGCATAATCATTAGAAATAGCTCCAGTTTATGAGTGTTTTCTCTTAATTTTTACGCCTAATAAAGAACGCCCTGCCAGTCTCAAATTCATTACGAACAATCCCGTAAGGAAAGCCATGTTTTTAGTAAAATCTCTTTCAAATCAGGGCTGATTTCAGTACTGAGCGCACCTAACGGGTTCTGACACTACTGTGGACCATTCAAAATGTTGAACCTGAAGACGTTAAATGAGATTTCAAGCACTCAGAAAAAAAGAGATACTCTGATATCTATTTGGAATAGATATGGTCACATGTTCAGCTGCATTAGATGAAAATTCTTAGATGAATTTAACATTAAATGGATAGTTGTTGGGCTTAGCACATAAAATATAGACGACCGGCTAAGAACTATTTCTTAAATAAAATGTATATTTTACTACCCAACATCGAATATTAATAATATCCAGTCCTAATGGATACTGAATTTATCGAATGGCTCATCAATAAATATTCTTTTTTGTCTGTGAATTAGGATGGTTTTAAGAACTTTTATTTGCTTTATTATTTAATATTATTTTGATCAAATGGACTACACAGATATAGTAAATGTTGTCACCTCTTTGATTTGTAGGTTCAATTTTAACTAGCCGAAAGTTCAGTGAAGATGCTTTTGCTGCTTACGGCGAAATTACAACCTTCCAGTTTAGCTCAATACTGAAAGTAACCAATAGAGATTCTGTCTCCAGGCTGTTTGCAGACGACATTTTAATTATTATTATAGTCTTAACTTCTTATATAGTATGTTTGTGTAATTTTTGTTAGATTTTAGCTCTAAAATGAATATTTTTTTAAGTTTTGACTTATAGCAACTTTTTTAGTCACTTTTTTTTATTTTTAGCTATTTACAGCAATTATTTTTTGCACATTTAGCAACTTTCGGTAATCACATTCTGGCATCACTGATAACCACAGCATTCCTTTCAACAGAGGCAATCTAAGTGAGAGAGAGAGAGAAACTTAGAGATGAGCGCGTATAACTCGTGAGCAAATGCGAGCTGCAACATTAAGGGTACATGGTATGTTATAGTCGGGCTTGACCGGCTTTCTTTCTTGTTTTTGTGTACTGATTTGAATTTTTTTTTTTGCAGAGATATTGGTTCTTTAAAATGGTAGAGATAAGAGTCCTGCATGAATGAGTCAAAGTGCCCTTTGATTCATGTTTTAAAAAAAAGGTTCAAGTAAATAATGTCAGAAATTGTTATGGATCGAGTTAGTCACCTTAAGTTTCCAGTGACTGCAAACAGATCAAGCTCAAATAGATCAAGCTACAAACAGATCAAGCTCAAATATATCAAGCTTCATACAGATCAAGCTCATGTGGTTCATTAGATCAAGAAAGTCAGAAAATGAGTCGAACTAAAAAATCTTTTGTGAAAAATCGGAACCGAAAGACTTTAAGAAAGACGATATGGCAAGACAACTGAATAACTGAAGTCTCCTCGAACAAAACAGAAAGGATTGGCGCGCACTTATAGTAGCGGCCAAGACCGTTAAGCGGTTTAGATATTAATACCGGGCCAAAGAAGAAGAATGCTTCATATAAAAGCAGAAATGGGTCTTTATTAGTTCCCCACCATTTTGGCACATCTTCACTGAACAGTTCGTACATGCCACCATTTTACTATAATTAATAGTTTTCTCGGACTGTTCTATAACAAAATAACAGGTACCCGGCTTGCGCTGGGCTTACTTTACAATTGCCATCTATCAAATCTTCTTGATAATATAAACTTATTATAAAATTTAGCAAATTTCGCATTTGTTTAATTTTTTTATTTTCACTATATATGTATCTTTTTTCCCGTCTTCTTCACAAGCTAAACTCATAATATTATACAATTTTGCTAATTTTAGCAATTTTTTTGACCGATTGGCCTACACTCCTTTTTACCTGTCGACAATTGCCAACTAACTTAAATCTTAATCTAACTTAAGATCTAACTTCACGATAATCTAAACTCATTATGAAATTTTGGAAATTTTTGCGATTTTCTTTGGACCGATTGACTTTTAATTCATATCTGCATTTGATATTTATCCAATCTTCTTAATATTGTAAACTTATTTGAAAAATTGTTCAATTTCGCGGTCTTTGGACTATTTAAATAAAAGTTATTAATAGTTATTCTGCTATTCGGGGCGACGACGAATCCATAAAATCTGAGATCATTAAAATCGGTACATGTTGTTGACAATTTCGCCCCACTTCACTTATTGTATGTTCGCAGAATTAATGTTACGCTTAATTGTGGAATCTATGTAAATAGGCTCTGGACTTAATTTTGCCTTGAGCAGCTGACGCCCTATTGTTGCCACTCAACGTGCTGAAGTTACTTTACAAACGAGAAGGCTAAGCTAACTTTGTCTGTGCTACGAACCCTATGAGCTATTTGAGTTGAGCATGATTGATCTACTTGCTTTGTTGAGCTGATCTGAGTTGAATCATTTCAAACAGATCACATAGATCATGGCCCTTGTCATGAACATGGCTCATATCAATGAATCAATAATTTTGTGAGCTGTGAGTAGAAGTTCATAGATAGTTCAAGTTAGAAACAAAGTCAAGGGGAACTTTGATTTAATTCATACAGGGCTCTACTAGAGATGGTGAACCTAATTAAGTGACGTGCAGTGTATGAAATGTATTTCGAACGCTTGGCGAAAAATCGGCTGGCAACGTCAATAAGCAAAGAATAACTAGAAATATGGCTTAAAAGCTGCCAGCAGGAGAAATAACTTTACCCTCGTATTTGAATACTTTCGTGCCACAACTTACTCATTTAAATCTGTGCTGAGTACATACATATATGCTCCACTCTAATCCCACTCTTAAAATAATCTCCTCAAATGAAACCAAAATCTAATTTCAGTTAATTTGCAAAGTTTCGTTGCACATTTAGTTGCATATTAGAATACAAAACACAAAAAACACTTTCAAAATGACCCACTAAAAAATTTCAAACAATTATCACCTGTGGGGAATCCCCCACAACCGTGGAGTGCAATTAAGCAACAAATGTGAGAAAACATAACAACCATGAAAATAAAAACCAAACACGGTACATAAAGTCATATAAAAAGAGAGTGAGAGTGTGTGCAAGCAAGAACCGTGTAGAAGGATAACAACATCCCGTGCATAATAACAAACAAGGTGACTACCTGTGGCGATGGCAAAACTCTGTCTCCAGCTGTGGCTACACATTTGGGGCTGTATGCTTGTTCTGATAATTAACTTTTCAACTGAAAATTGACATGGAACAAAACATCGAAATGCACTCAATTTAGAATTTTGACTAACTAAAATGTTGCAACTAAAATGGAAATTTATTTGAATTTATCAAAACAAAATCCGACAACAAATTTGTTTCATTTGGCAATTACCATATAACCTCAAGCAGGTGTAATCCCACACTGAGAGAGACCTCAATGAAGGCGACACGGTAGGATCAACATTTAACTTTCAACTTTCCGTCGCGCTAATGTCAAAAGTTTTATGGCTCCTATTTAAATGTTATATGTATTATACGACGCCCAATGTTACTTATTACTTGGCAAATATTTATGCAAATAATATGCAATTACACACACACACACACACGCACATATAGAGGATACAAAGCTTCGCGTCCACTGTACAGTAGGTAGTTTAGTCATTATTTTGGCAAAACTTATCAACCTACCGAAACATAAGTTTGGTTAACAGATTCTCTTTTGGTTTTAATTTATTTCCTTAAGCATCTCCGACCATACAAAGTATATATATTCCTGATCAGAATGACGAGCTGAGTTGATATAGCCATGTCAGTCTGTCCGACCGTCTGTCCGTCCGTCTCTCCGTCTGTTTCTCTGGTACAAATACGCTGCACATTTGTCGGAACCGGCCGGATCGGATGACTATAGCATATAGCTGCCAAAGGAACGATCAGTCGAAAAAATAGTTTTAGTGAGAAAAACTTTTTTGTCTTCGAAACAAACGTCCCCAATTCTCGTATTTATAAGTTTTCTATGCTTTTACACAATTCCATCAAGTTTTATGAAAATCGGCCAACTATATAGTATAGTTGCCATACAAAAGATATGTCTGAAAAAAAAGTCATAGTAGGAAAATCTTTTCTGTTTTCAATGCTACCGTTCCCAAACTTGTTAATGATCAATATTATATGCTAACACACAACTCAGCCAAGTTTGATCCAAATCGGACTACTTAGCATATAGCTGCCATAGGAAATATAGGTCGAAAAAGAAGTTCTAGTGAGAAAAACTTTTTTGTTTTCAATGGTAGCGTCTTTAAACCTTCCAGTTGTGAATTTGATCAGTCTCCACACAATTTTGAGGAGTTTGGTCAAAATCGTATGAATATATCGCATTGCTGATATATAACATACTGTCAAGCAAATGTTCAAAGTAGTGGCGCCATCAAGCTGCAATTGTATATAAACTAGCCGAAGTTAGCTTTCCTCTATTTTTTGTAATAAATTGTGCAACCAAATACAAAAAAAAGAATTACAAAATCTTTTCCCGATTTCTTTCGACAAGTTTTTAAAAACAGTTAAAATTCGGCCGCCTACACCAGAAGAGGGCCTTAATATTTTTTCCCAGAAAACAAGAAGTATTTCACCATAGTCCAATATCGCGGCGCCTAAAAGCGCTTAGTAAACACCGAACTTTTTCACACACAAATGTGTCACACGCACACACCCAACCGTATGTAGTCAGTTGTGTTTAAACAACAGCAGCAGCAACGACAACAACAAACAAACAAAACAACTCGCCAAGTGTGCGACTAAAAACGTTAGCGAACCGCCTTTCTTGCCCGACTTCAGGCTGCACACAAGCGACTATGCAAATGCAAGAGCAACATCGTAAAAACACATTGAACCTCATCTGCAAAAACTCATGTAAAAGTTTTTTTGGTGTGATTTTGCATTAATATTATTCACCAAACTTTAAGTAAAATCAGTATTTAAACAACTAATGTAAAATATAAATACTGCAAAATATTATCTATTTCAAAGCTGTTCCATGTTTTCCGATTTTGATTCACTTCGAGGAAACTTTTAAAGCCTGGGGCTTGTTAACTAAGTGTCCCTTTATCCAGCGTAGGGACAGGTTGTTCCTGCTCCCTAGTTGGTCCAATTTGTTCTTTGTCCCTAAGACTAGCTTAGAAGTGAACTTGTTGCTGCTAAGCGCATTGAGCGCTGCTTGGCTATCCTTTCGAATAGCCATTTCTCTATTATGGTAGTTTTTCCCCATATTGAGGTCTGCGCAACGGGAGATAGCACATACTTCGGTTTGAAATATGCTTGCAAATTCTCCCATTGACTCAAACCTTTTCGTTCCAGGTCCTGCTACCCCAAGTCCAGCTCCTTGGGGTGTCAATAACCCGTCTGTGTACCACTGAATTGTGTGTGGTTGCATTTTATATGTCTCTTCTAGTCAGATCCAATCTCTCTTATTAATTTTTTGTGTACAGCGAAGTTTCTGTCGAAGTGGAACTCTGCCACCATCTCGCCTCTGGGTTGAAGGATTATAGGGATTTCCTTCTCCAACCTCTCAGAGTCTCTCAGGCTTACTATGTAATTCCTGCCTACTCCTTCTGCTGTCAGTCTGAGCAATGTGGCTTTTTTCTTCAAGCAGATGGTATAGTGGAGTGGTGTTAGCTCCATCAGTAATAAACAAAAAACATAAAATAAACATAACAAAATTAATTTTTATAAACAAAACAAACCGATCGGTCGGCAAATTTATCTGTTTTTTTTTTTTCAATTTTATCTTTCTGAAACTCGCTGATTGTTAATTTTTTTTAGTTTTTTAAACTGATTCCCAAAATTTGGTCGAAATCGGATTACGATAGGTCAGAAGTAAAAATTTTTTTTAATGAAGTGTTGTAACGATTTACGTACGGGCTGTCTTTTCGGCTTTGGAGGTAACTGGCACGCTTTAAAATCAGGCTAAGTCTCGTCGGCTTGGGGTGGATATGTTGCTGCCCTTCAAGCATTGCCCTAATCATATTACTCTCCTACATTAGTGAGACAACCGGAAGAGAACAAATAAATCAAACACAAACATACACTCATACACCTTCGCTTTTACAGCCACGGTCCTTACAGCCCTTCCTTGACCGTTCGCTCCTAATATTACTAGTAAATTTTATCCCATGTTCATCATTTTCACAGGGGCAGCGCCAGCATGAGTTCAACAAAAAGGATTTAATTACGATACATTAAAAATTTTATTGACTTAAAAGTGACAAAAATAATGTGTGAGTACACATGTAAAAATACTGCGGACTATTATATGCGTATAAGACTATTATTAAAAGCTAATCCCCTAAAGGTTTCTTAAACACAAACAAGCAAAATTTAGGTTGATAAACAAAACTCAATCATCTGGTACGTGTATGTGTATGGGTGTCTGTAACTCCGCTAGACATAAATATTTGCTGAATAATGCAAGAACAAACTAAAAAAATAAAGGAGAGTGGAGGAGGGGACTCCTAGCAGGCTAGACAAAGCAACGGGGATTTCGTTGTTTTTTTGTTTGAATTTTTGTTTCCTTTCTTTCGCAATCGAACGTTAAAGTTGTATGGTTTTAGCAATGGTAAAATATAGGTTATATATATGCATTTAAATAATTAATAAAAATATGGGGTTCAGACGTTTGGTTCTCCACAGGTGAAAGCGCTCCCATTGCAGATACCGCTGTTGAAACAAAAATTTATTTAAATGCACAACTGCCTTGCCTCCATGCCTCTTTCTTGCCTTTAACACTCAAAAAAAACGAAACAAAAATATTTTGCTTCTGCTGCACTGCCGATCATCTGAATTTGAACAATTCACTCTTTCACAGGTTACTTGGCAGCAGAAAGCAGATTCTCACACTCACACACGCTTAGCAAAAAAAATAATATTTAAAACGACAAAAGAAATTTTACAATTACTACTACCACAATTTGAGCATATGTAATCACTTTTCTCTACCGGAGCTTAAACAATTGACGTTGCAGTGGGGTTAACTTCGCGCTCGTCCGACAATACCGACAGCAACACAAGACTCAAGGTGACTAAAATATTCTAAATTTTCTGCCTAAGCTTTGGGCATTTGAGGCGCTTACTAAATTTTCTGCTAGCAGATAGTGCGCTCTTCAAACGCGCTTTGCAGTCACTGCAGGTTGAGGGAATGGCTTCTGGCGCACTTTGTTTCTGGTAGAGGAGATGGGAAACACCCTTCCTGGCATCAGTTTTGGCCGCCAAAACCTTGTGCGACGCCAAATCGTCCTGTAAAGGCAAATGAAAATTTTCCTCATGAGCCTCATTCTGTCAATGCCATTTTTTCTTTTCAGCAATTAATTAAACCCCAGTTTTGCTTCAACTCACCTTGCTGGATCTGGCGTCAAAAAGAATAAATTTTCGTGCGTTTTAAGCTGCTTTACACTTGAACAGTTGTCACAGTTTACTTTATGGTTTCTAAGTGAAGCAGGTTAAATTTGAAACCTTGGTGACGCCGCCGCACAGCATCTCACCACTTTGCCATTGAGCCGAGGGCAGCTAGAAGTCCTCCTCAGAACCGGAACTGTACCGGTACAATGGTTAGGTACTTTTCTGTCTTTTAGGTTCCAAAAATATCGGTTCTCGGATACCGGTATAAAAAACTAAAACCGGTACAGGTTCTAGTTCTAAGTTTTGATAAGAATTGGTTTCGGTATAAGGTTTCGGATCTGGTTCCGGTTTGATTCCCTGACTCTAATAATTTAAAATATCCCAGTCCGACTGACTGAGTGTCTGATTTATCAAATAGGGTAAACGATCATCCAACTTACTTTTCACCCATTCATGTATCCACTCCCCGCCATAAAAAGATCATTATTTTTGTTACTCTGTTCAGAGTTTTACCAGTATAGGTATATTTATTTATTATGTTGCGTATAGGTATATGTATGTTTGTGTTGTATATAAGTATCTTTATATAGATTTAAATATTTTCGCGATTTTTGTTTTGATAGGTTTTTATTTACAGTCATGTTCAATTCAATTCTGATAAATCGGTCGTGGGGAAACGGTTTCGACAATTTTCTGAAAATTGCTACCTCTCGAGTCAAGTCCATCTTCATTATGCATTCCTGGTACTTTAATTAGGTTTCAATTTGTATTATATTTAGTAGGTGTACATGTACATATATATATATATAGTTGTTGTGGTTGTTGTTGATTTACATAAATTTCACTGATGGTGTAAATTAAATATACAAAAAGAGCTTCAAACATTCAGCTTTATGTCTTTTGGTTGTGTTTTTGTTCAAATACATCAATAAAAGTTTTGTTTTTCAAATATATAGGTATGTATATAGGTAGACAAATATCATTTAATATATGTTTTGAATAAATATATGTATACATATACATATACAGTTATTTTAGCACACAGAATGTAACATTTGCTGCAGATAAATATGCCTTTCGGGGGCCCCTTTTCTTTTAAAATGTTTTTTAAACATTTGTGGTTGGTTTTTGGGTTCATAATGTTAATAGAATCAAAAGATTTAATTTTTAACAAATTTGCACTAAGTTTAAAAAGGTGTTGATTATGTTATGTACATTTATAGTTTGGTTTTTTCTTTAATATTTCGAATTGAGACTACAAATTGTGGGAGTTTTTCTTTGAGCATCTTAATAGTTTAAATACAAAAATTTAATAAAAAACAAGTTAAAACTCTGTTAAAAAGCGTTAAAGAAGAAACAAGGAATAAATTAACATAAATTTAAACATTTCTTAAATTATATAAATATGTATTTTTTTTTTTGCTAAAGTTTCTGGAGTTGTTAGACATTGATTTGGTTATGTTGTTGTAGTTACTTGTATATATATATATTTATGTATTCCTCAGCCCTTGCCTCTGACACCTACACCCCTTTTGCTTCAAGTTGTACATCTTATGTTTGGCATTTCACTAGTTCCACTCATTAAGTCCATCAGGCGTTGCTTTTGAATTTAGTTTTGTGTTTGGGGCAAGGCCGATGAAGTTTCATCAGTTGTTTGCTAAAGAAATGTCCACAAATTAGCAGGTCAATTGACATTTTGTAGCCGTAATTTACCTTTTGCTCGGCGGGCACTTTGCCGCCAGTGCTACGTCCCCAACGCAAACGCATCGGCTTACGTGCCTCACGTTGGAACTCCGAATTTTCCTCATCCTGCACCTCGACGGTCTCAGTTCCATCAGCATTGTTAGCTACATGTCCGTTGTCGTCATATGGCTGTAGGGCCATTAGCATGCGACGCATATTTTCCGAATTTAAAAGCTGATTACGTTCATGCTTTGGGTTGACATGAATGGAGAAAAAGAGAGAGAGAGAGAAAGAGTTTAACTTCTAAACTGATCTTGAGGTGCTTAAACTCAGAGAAAAAACGAGAGCGTAAGTTAAAGTCGGCTCTAACCGACTTCGATATACCCGTTACTCTTGGAAAGAAATGTTTATTAGCCTTCCTGTATGCCTGAGGTGGGTCAGCCGAAAAGTATGCAACATTTTTTAACTCGGCTATTTATTATCCGCCAGATATTAATAGACATTTGTCAATTACTAAATGAACCATAAATGACTCCAAATTCATCACGATAAACAGATCAGACAACAAAACTTTTGAAAACGTCGGTCAAGCCCGACTATTACATACTCTGCACCCTTAATGTCGCTGCTCGAATTTGGTCACGAGTCAAACGGCCAGTTAACACACAACGCACAACGCAGTGCGCTCTCTAAGTCTCTCTCTCTCTCTCTCTCTCTCTCTCTCTCTCTGTCTCTCTCTCTCTCTCTCTCTCTCTCACTAAGATTGCTGCTGAACGCAATTCTTAGGTAATGGGTGGGGTGGGTGGTGAGTGTTAACTGACCGTTTTTTGCTCATAACTTGAGTATCGTTCATCTGATCTTTATCATTCCTTCAGCAAATCGATAAATAATTTTGAGTACTAGATATCTCTAGAAAGTACGAACCATCTATCATCAAAACTGTAGGAGATATGACGTTTTTTCCAAATTGCGGGGGCGTGAGGGGGCGTGGCAAGTATTGAAAATAAACTTGATCTGCGTGCAGACAATAGGAGTCTACATTTCAAATTTGGTTGCTCTAGCTCTTCTAGTCTCTGAGATCTAGGTGTTCATACAGACAGACGGACGGACGGACAGACGGACAGACGGACATGGCTATATCGAATCGGCTGTTGATGCTGATCAAGAATATATATATATGGTCGGAAATGATTCCTTCTGGCTGTTACATACATTTGCACGACTTTAGTATACCCTTTTACTCTACGAGTAACGGGTATAATAAAGAATTTCATACATGGATCAAGAATTTTGAATGTCAGACGTACGGAAAGAAGAAAAGTTATTGATCCAAGAACGATTTTTTGGTACACAGAGTATATTAAGTTTGAGCAAAAGTATGTAACAGGAAGAAGGAATTATTTCCGATCCTATAAAGTATATATATTCTTGATCAGAATCAACAGCCGAGTCGGTATAGCCATGTCCGTCGGTCCGCCTGTCTGTTCATATAAACGAAGAGATCTCAGAGATGGTAAGAGATAGAGGTTCGGCATGTAAGGGACATATATTTCTTATACTTGCAGGCAGATCAATTTTATTTTCAATTTTTGCCATGCCCCCTGCCGTCCTCACTATTTGGAGATAGATGTTATTATCTTCTATAGATATTTAGTAATCAATATTATTTATCGATTTGCTGAAGGAATGATAAAGATCGGATAAACAATACTCAAGATATGAGCAAAACAAGGCCAGTAAACACACCCCCACCGCAGAAAGTGTGCCGGAGTGCCGAGTACCTGAGGGCCATACAAAATTTGCTATCGGCGGTGTTTGCAATGACTTGTTTCCAAACAATGAACCGCCCTCTCGTGGTGTCTCCTGAATACCGGTTTCATGTATTATAATATTATTATTGCAAGCAAATGAGAGCGGCGGCCTGAACTGGTACAGAGTATATTATAGCGGGCTTGAACGACTTTCTCAATTGTTCTGATTTAAGTATGAATGTTTGATCGCGAATTTCTTGATTTCAGTTGATTACAGAGTTTTCAAACGCTATTCTCTCCAACTTAGCTTGCTTTCTACGATCAGCTACTTCTCTTTACACCCCCTTAAATTAATAATGAATTTATCTTAATTTCAAGAATAAAATTCTTTAAAATTTAAAAGAAAAAACTAGAACGAATAATTTGAGTATAAGCGCTATAGAAAAGTAATCCATTCGTTCTTAAATTTTCAATAATATCGCTCTTGCAATCGAACTAAATTCGTTCTCAATTTGGTTTTTCTGAGTGAGGGCAAGCAAACTTTGAGAGGACAGTGTTGAATACGCTCTCACAGAGAAAGAGAGAACGCATGAGCAGTCTATCGTTGCCAGAGCGGTCGGTCGGTAATTCATTTAATGTTGAACATTTCGAGTGTGAAGAAGTCATCGATTAAAGGATTGTATAAAAACACCTCATTAAAAAAAATTAAATAAAAAGTAAAACCATGCTCCTACGGGGGCTTGATCCACGGCCTCCACGTTTTCTAAGCGAACAAGACGTCCACTCGACCACAGCCCATGTTGCTTGCTGCCCGGCAAAATACCAACTGTGTATATTCTGGTTTCTACGGTTTCCCCACAGCGTTTCACTTATGGATGATAGTCGAGTGGGCTAAGGCGGCGTCGACCCGAGTTCTAGTCCCAGTTAAGTATAAAAATAAAAAATCTCAAAATCAATCATATGTTAGATAAAAGTGGGTGGTGGCTGATGGTAAGTGGGGGGACCAACACCACGTTGGTCGGTCTGGTCGTTCGTGTCTAACCTACAAATAATTCTGGATTCAAGCAAATTTGTTCTTATGTCAGCAATATTGATGATCGTCTTTTTCTTAGTGTAAGCCTAAGACATTTTCTTACAACCAACTCACCTGAGCATTGTCCACACGGTTTGTCTCAAACTGGGGTACACTGCGTCCCCAACGTAGACGTTGAGGCTTACGCAACACACGCTCAAAGACAGCATCATAATCACCGTTCAAATCCGCCTCATCAACTTCTCCATCCAACTGCTGTTGCTGCTGCTGCTGTTGGTTATTAAAAGTAAGCTCCCGCTCCAACAAATCATCATAGAAGGTACGTCTCAGTTGAGGTAAATTGGGATCACTACGTCGACCAAAACGCAAACGCAACGATGGAGATCTTATTGGCTTCTGATTGACATCGCCAAACCAACGTTTCTCAACAATATTGTTCAAAATGTCCGGATCGGAGCGTCCAAAGCGCAAGCGTAACGAGGGTGAACGCTGAGCTTTGCGTTCCACTTGATGATTGGGAAAGATTACCGGGCCGGCGTATTCGCGTTGTAGGAGATTATCATACAGATTGCTAATGGGTGCGCCTAAGAATGTTAAAGCGAAAAAAAGGGTTATATAATTGTAGTTAAGAGAGAGGTGTGGGTTTTTTTGTTAATTACCTGAAAGTGTGTTTAGTTCAGCGCTGGATGACTGTAAAAGCATGAGATTCCAGCAAAGAATGACCAAGAGGCAAGCCTTATTGGGATGGGACTTTAATTGCAACATTTTCTTTAGTTCGCTGAGCTGTAAGAAGAAGAAAGAGTTTTACATTCTGTTTATAATTATTAATTACTAGCTAAATACTTTAATATTCTTTCAAATTTGAATGAGATCTTATATTGTTTGAACTGGCTTGGAGCCGGTATTGATATACCAGTAAATAATACTAACTTAATTTTTCGCACTAATAACACAGGTCAACAGCCATTTTGGTCCAGCCTTCTCGTTTCAAAATTCTGATCCAGTTTTGTGCACTGATTCTAAAACAGGTCTCAGTTTTTCTCTATCAGCTCTTGTTTTCAAGATATCGCGGAAAATCAATTTTGCAGTATTTTTGGCTTTCAAAAAATTATGGAGGTTGCACCGAGCAAAACTATCTGTATTTATGAGTTTTATGCGTCGAAATACGCCATTGAAGAGTAATTTTCATCAAATTATGGCAAATTTTTCAAACTTAATCGTCGTGTACAAGCCATTGCGGTGGTTGGATTTTAATTACAACCCCTTTAGCATTTAGCCTAAGGGCTCTTCTATTTTCATAAATTTTGTTGCATTTAAATCAGCTGGATGGACAAAGTTACAGCCGGTTAATCCCGAAAAAATGAATTAAAATTTATGGCAGGACAATTAGATTGATACATAAAATGTGTATAGGAAATATTAAAATAAAATAACATTCAGGCAGTACTAGAATCAAACAATTTCCCCCAAATTCAAATTTGATTAATATCAAACACCCTCACGAGAATGTAATCAAAATTTTATGAATTGGGCTACGAATGGGCCCAATGAGTTTCGCACTAACCATATTCTCCGGACTCAGCCCCATGTGACTATTATGATTTTCAAAATTTAAACAAATGGCTGGCGGAAAGGAATTTCAGTGGAGAGTCTATCTGTGAAACGAATGTATATGTTGAGGAAATTTACCATTCTTATTATTTTTATTATGATTTGATGTCTAATGTCTACGAGTAGCTAATATTACTGGATTCCTGGAATGCTTCGCATCAGCGATTTTCATCCCTATGTCGAGTTCTCACTGTCCCTCTGTATAGATCAGCAAGCATATGACTATACCATTTTTCGCGATACCGAGCTTCCATATTCGCAAATCCTGGAGAAAACGTTCTCCGCCTTCCTCAATTAGATCTCCTAAATTTTCAGGATTAATGCTTATATGGCATCCTAAATTTAAAAAATTTAGGAGCATGTCATTAACGAGTGCCTCGAAGTTTTTATGCTTAACATTGCCCAAGAAATTGTTAGCTACAGCCACAAATAACTACCAAGCTCTTTCTTTGAGAGTGTTCATTGAATTAATGATTTGCACGTCTTTAATAAATTTTCGTATTTGTGAACCCGCCGCCACTTTTTTTGTGCTAACTGATGGAAACTTTTTGCTGAGAAACTAAAAAAAACTTTTATTTGTATTTAGCGCCTTGATAAATTGTTTCATTAAGTCAAGCTTGATGCGATGCGGCGATAAAATTATTTTATCCCCTTAAATCAGCGGCTTTTGAATAATAAGATGATTAATTCAACAAGAGCTGATGGACAAAAACCGAAACCGGTTTTGGAATCAGTGCACAAAACTGAAACAGAATTTGAAAAAAAGAAGGCTGGACCTCACAAAAGTGGTCATTTTGTTGGCCTCTGTAATAAGTAATAATTAAAGTCGGGCTGGACCGACTTTCTTACTTCCTTCTTTCTAATAAAACAAAAATTGGTGTGGCTTAGGGAACTTGAACCTACCGTTCATTGAAAGTCAACGTCCAAACAAGTACCTATATATACTAAAATTATAATACACTTTTCAAGTGTATAAAAAATTCCTTAGCCGGCTCAAAGGTCCGACTTTTTGGTATGTACGCCTAGTTTTTTGGCAATTGCCTTTCATTCTAACAATCTTCGGAAAACACCCACCATAAATGCTTATCCTTTTCTGCGTTTACTTGGGAATAAAAATAGATAGCATATAAAACTCTGAGTTTAGTAAAGAATCCGTTTCAATTCGTTCATACTTATTACGTATTATTATTGAAAATTCTTCCGGGTATAAAAACCAATACTTAATGAATTTTGATTTAATAAATCGGTAAAAATCCACACCAAAACTAACGTCAAACGATAAAAAAAGAATCACTACAGAATAGTGGGAACAGGAAATTCCCTCTGAATATTTCTCCGTATAAATACAAACACAAATCATTTAGCTATTACACAACAAAAAAACCCAACAAATAAGTTAATTCTCATGACAAAATGCGATAACGACTGGGTAAATTGTTTACTCTCGGGTAAACTCACCTAACTTTAACTCAACTTTATATGTTCATTATGCAAGTTTGCGTCTGCCTCTGTGTCTACCTCCGCCTCTGTTTGCCTCCCACAGAAATCACTAACCATAAATTTTCCTTTAACAGAATCCCTGACTCCAAACAGCCATCGTAAAACTATGTATTTTACCATCGGCTGCAATAGCAAAAAAAAAGAGAATGGAATATCAAATAAAAAAAAGAGTTCCACAAAATTTAATCAACATTCAATGTTAGTTTTTTCTATTCCATGTCCCACGCATGCAAAATATTTTTCTGTCACACATGTGTCCCCCGGGGAGCAGCTGTTACGCATCTCTGTTTAATTGCTCGAACCAGTTGAAAAAAATGTAACCAACTTGGCAATATTTTCAGCAACATTGTCTACTTAAATGCCTGTCAAAAACTAACCAACCCCTCGGACCCGCCACCAGGGCGTATGATTAACGTTCAAAGCCGCAAAGTAGGCAACACAAAGCCCACAAAATGGCAGTCAGAGAACAACAACAACAACAGCAACAGCAGCAGGAGCAAAGTTTCATCAAATATGTTGATAAAACACAAAAGATTACGCCTCGTCCCCAGAAAAAGGGTGTAAGGGCAAAGGGATCTAATGTGTTTGTCAAAACGTTTTAATGCTGGGGGACTAGAACTAGGGGCCCTATAAAGCCAGATAGCTCCCAGCTTGGGTCTAATTTTTTTTTCGGCCAACCACAAATGACCTTTTACGCACACCGAAATAAAAATTGTTAAATAAAAGGCAAATAAAAATGTGTGACACACACACACACACACACGAATCAGCGACAACCTGTTGTGCGTGTGCGTGTTTCTATGCGTATGCGACTGTGTGGGTGTTAAATGTATTAGTTTGGCCGAGTCCCCAAAAAGGCTATTTAAACCTCGTCAATGTGTTTTTACGCTTCAATAGCAAATGGTTGTGACACAAACTACACTTGGCTACCACATTTTGAATTCTGAGAAGTGCAAAATGAAGTCAAAAATAGTTTAATTAAATTTTATATCAAAATTCTACATAAATTGTGTATAGACAGAGAGAAAGCAATACAACAACAAGCTCGAATGAATATTGATTAAGATTTAAATAAAATTTGGTTCAATTGAGTGCAAACAAACCCAAAAATATTTGTATCAATACCAATTTGATAGACGTTGCCTCAAATTAAACCTCAGAATTGATATTTTGGTACTTAGAATATTAATTTAATATGCAAAGTATTAATTAGAAACTAAATGATTTTCGATGTCAATGTCAATTAGTTAAAAGTGAATGCAATGCAAACACATCAGAAGTTAGTTAAAATGGAATTCTATGGAAGTCACGAATTTCAATATTTACAAGGTAATTTTAAGCAGCCAAGCATACATTGATATTAGAACCCTGCATGATTTGATCTACGAAATGTTTACTGTGGAACAGGATCAATGCATAAGCGCAATTCGCAGCTAAGGGATCTCCATGGTAATAAAACGGCTAAATGCTTAAGAAAGGGCTTTTCAAGGCTACAAATGACCATGATTATGACTATACTGAACAGTTTAAAAGAAGTTTCTTAGGTATTTAGCGGTCTTAGTAATGTGGAGATCCCTTAGCATGATCCCCTAGCAATGATTTTTCACTTGATTGGCATTAACGTTTTTCATTATTACTATTTTTTATCCTCTAATAGATATGTTTTTGTCGTCGTTTTTGGAAACATATGTTTATGTATGTGTCCTACTACGCCACAGTAATATTGTGGCTGTTTCAGCGCTTTGCAAGATGACGCACAATGCGAGAGGTTCCAAACGAAGTCAGCTACAGAAGAGTCACTTTTCGCGTTTGTCACTCAGTGTCTCTGTGAAAGAGAAAAGCTCTACATATATGAGTTCCAGCATGAAGCACATCCTTACAGTGACTTCTCATTAAACAACATCCGCTTGGACACGCAGCGTGCAGAGTAGGAGAACGGTGTTTCCCATAGTGAGGTTACCACACCTGACGATTTAATTTCATTAGTGTAAATAAAATACATTTTGAATAATTTTATAAAAAAGTAAAAAGTTTTTAAACTTTTTTTGTTATGTTTAAATAATTTAAATGGCCATGATGGCCATTTTCTCATGTTGCTGTTTCTGAAAATCTAGGTGGATTTTCTGCATTTGCTTTGCTCATGCTCAAGGCTAACCATCTAGGTGGCAATGCGCATATGGTCACACTGACAAATATTTGTAAACAGAAAACAACAGCTGTCAAAAACAGTAAAGCCTGAATTGTTAGTAAGTAAACCAAAAATGGAAAAACACAGATGCACATTCTCATTCCCCTAGTTCCTTGCTTAAGCTTAGTTTACATATCCAAATAATTTGTATTAAAACCTTAAACTATGGTTCCATACGCAAATAATTTGATCAAATATGGCCGGAAAGTTCCACAATTTGGCCTATATAGCCAAGTTTTCTTGAAAATTTGACCAATTTGCTATATATCGACCTATTGCTTATATATTTCGACCTATTGCTTAATCTCCCATCATAGTAACAAGTCGTTCCAAACGAAAAACCTTCTCCTACTCTGTAAAATTCTTGCTTTTATTTTTAAAATAAACCAAACAATAGTCAGCCGAGTGCAGAGGTGCTGCCAACTTAGTATTTTACCATTCCACCCTTCCGGTATAACCGTGGCGCAAATGCCCGAATTTATAATCAACCTACATGAGACAACCAATTGCACAAAAGCCACCTAGTTGCAAAATTTAGGTGAATTTCGATTTAAGCAAAAACGTGAACATGAGAAAACGGCCCTAAGAGAGAGAGAGACAATTGAAATATCACATTGATACGACCTAGTATCAAAAAAGTATCATCCTGATACCAGTTAGTATCAATTTAATATCCTCGAAATATCATTTTAAAATTCTCGAAAATATCAACTGGATACTTCGAGTATTAAAGAGAATTTGATATTTAAAAGTTTCAAATTGATGACTTAATAGTGTCATTTTGATTATTACTTTTTTTTGGGTGCACGCACATCATATATTATAATTCTAACATTTTGTCTAATAGAGAAATGAATAGAGGAAATGAGGAATAAAACCGAGGAATGAATTGATTAATTAGAGAAATTAATAGAGAAATGAATGTAAGATGGCAATAGAGGACTGAACAGCGGAAAAAAACCGAAGAATAAATAGACCAAACAAAAAGACATACAAAATAAAGTCATAAAATAGAACAGAACTGCCCACAGTCAATGCGTAAGGAGCTTAAATGTTGTTTTTACGATTCCAGGAATTCAATATCAGAGCCACGGGTTTTATTTCTGACAAATTCAAGACAAATATAAACATCAGTTCTTACTTCCTATTCAGTATTCAGTTCCCTGAAATTCGAGTGTCTATTTTTAAAGATAATAGAAGACGTTTGGATACCTGGAAATAGTTTTGTGTGTATGTGTACAATTGTTTTCGATTATTGTTTTTATATTCTAGTGTTTAATGCTTAAACAGTTGTGTACAACACGCCGCCATAGGCACACACTCGAACTTATAACCGTTATTTTTCCATCTATTTCTTGTGGTTGTTGTTATTTGAGAAAAGATATTCCTTAATTTTCGGGCATCCCTTAGTATTTGAGGAAAGATATTCCCAAATGTTCGGGCATCCCTTATATAGAGTAAGTAGTTGACCATTGAGAATTTTTTGAATGCTTTAAACCAGGGGTGCCCAGAATGAGTTTACGAGCGCGTGGAAGCCAATACAAATGCACAAAATACAACTCAAGCAAGAACAACCACAAGAAATATAAAGAGAAACCCGATTTTTGTTTGTGTGTGTGTGTGTGTGGTCGTTGCTGTCTCAAGAACACGCTCGCGAAGTGATCGCTGACAACGCAAAGGCAACACTGTTGTTGCTTTCTAATTTGTCAGAGACATAGGAGAGAGAGAGAAGAGAGCCACATATGATGTTGTTGTTGCAGGTCTGCACGCGCCGACAAACAAATCTTAGTTCGCAAAGAAAGAGAGGAGAGCACGCATATGAACTTGTGTTAGCTTTTTATAATCTTATGGCCGCGTGAATCGTATGCGAGCGGGTTATTCCTTTGCGCAAAGCAAAAACGAATGCGAATGCAAATTTGAACATCTGGGTTGTGCAAGATTAATAATTATCTTTTTTATTGACATCAGTTAGAAAAGAACATGAAAATTTTTATTTATTTGTGTCCCCAATTTTCAAAAATATTGTGTTAGTTGACCACAAATGCAAACTCCTGACCAATTTTCCACTTTCTAGCTCTTGCCGTTCAGGCTGAGCGTTTGGATCTCGCTGCTGTTATTTGCTTTCCTTCTTTTTAATCTTTTGTAGGGCAGTGTAGTATTGGATGGGTTTTACTGGACAGCAGATTCGCTGATGCATATCCTGGCTACTTTATGCTCAATATTGTGTTAATAGCTTTGCCTATTATGTGTCAATTTGGCATACACTGTTCCACTTCAATTTTCTTGTCATGTTCAATTTGTTGTTTGACACTTTTTTTCCTCCATCCACCCTACAGGACAATGACTTGCCTTAGATCAGGACATAAATACCATCATTATCTGAAAATATCGCACAACTCATTCGTCATTCGAGCAGCCAACAGGGAGGCGAAACCGAGGCGGGAAGACAACGATGATAAATCACTTTCAATTTTGACAAACGTCACAACTGTCGCGCTGTTGAGAAGCAGAGCACATTTCAACACCCACACAACGGAAATTTACATGCTGACCAGGCAATTGGCCAAAGCTTCCGTTTGAGGGCAAAGCCCACAAATCATTTTCGGCCAGACATTTCCGAGTTATCATCATTGACAAAGAAAATGCACAAAAAAGAAAATATTGAGGGAAAGTCCATTGACTAGCAAAAAAAAGGACGACAAAAATAGCATAGGCTTGATGCTATTTAAATCTGTATTAAGCAGACTATGGCTAAGTAAATTGATTTGTTTATTCGGACTAATATGAGTAAAAGATGCCTGAGTAATTATAAAGTCGGTAGACATACGGAATTTTCACCGAAATTTATTTGTTGTTGTAGCCTTCTTATATTTTGTTTGCGTCTGTCTTAATCTGTCGTTTGCGAGCTTACGTAAAAGAAATCGTGAGCATGTTTGTTTCGCTTACTCTTGTGCGGAATAGATCAGCAAGCCCACTTACATATTAAGGGGTGCGCTTGCTCGTTATCTAATGCCTTGAAAAGGTATGCAAAATGGAATTTTTAAAATTCTAAAAGAAAATTTAAGTCCTAGCTGTTCCCATTCTCGAGATATTTCGGCCTTTTAAACGCACTGATTCTTATAGAAATGTTTATTCATATAAAAGTAATAACTAGACGATTAGATTTGTTTGAAAAAGTCGAAATGGGCATATTCTATTTCAATCAGGGATGCATGTTGCTTGGAAAGAAGGACTGGTTCGGTTCACACAGTCTTTGAACCGCAGGTTCGGTTCATTAAATGGGTTTAGATTTATTTTATAATTTATGAATGCCCGTTATTGATTTCGAATTTTGGAATATTCTGATTTCTGAAGAAAATATGTGACTTATAATCGGTTTTTGATATCATAATTAGCATAATTTCAAGTTCATAAACATAATCTCAGGCTGAAATTTGTATAAAGGTTTCCTTCTCAAGTCATTATTCGGCCAAATCGGCTGTTTAAATCAAGAGTTTGACTAGGGCTTGAAGTGTGAAAAGCAACAACGTCTGCTGATGAGTGAATTGTGGTTAATTCCGAAACAGCGTCTATCCAGACTTACCAATTGCTATTCCGAAATGTTGTGAGTTATTTCTGTTTAAAAGTGGTATTGATTTGTATTAAATTATAATCAATCCTGACCTTTGAACCAGCACAAACAAAAACTTTGAGTAAATATGTGATTTTCTGCACACTTTCAAAATTTAGTTTCTAGAAAACATTGGAATGCCTTTAAAGTGCTCTTGCAAACGCTAAAAATCGTGCAGCATTGCTGGAGATGTGCAGGATAGCATGTTCTAAAAAGGTTGACAAGTCATCCTTAAAAAATATTTCTATCTTGCATCGATAAGGATTAATTTGGTCTATAAGTAGTCTCCCATATAGAGGGTCTATCAGCGAAACTTAATTAAATTTAAATTCGGATGAAACTTATCTTAGGGAATCGATGAAAATTTGCAAAATTTACAAGTATAATGGTCTGAAGGTAAGCGCATTACGTCTTAGAATTGTTCAGTCACCTGAGCCGAACCGAACCATGTTGCTTAGTGGCATAGATTAAGACCGTAACCCTTAACCGCAAAAAACACTTTAAAATTTGTAATAAAAAAAACAAAAAAAATATTTTCCTTATAACCGTAACCCTATACAATACCGAAACAGAATCTAATATACGGGTTTATTTCGGTTTTTCCTCTACTTGTAAAAATTTCGATTAGATGTACAATGAACATTGTACAATTTTTGGAAAATTCGATCCACAGAACTGCTCTACTGAATACATATTTCTAGCACGCCGCATCTTGACAGCTTGTCAGCTTGGCGCCGGTAGCTTGACAAGTTGTGCTGTAATCTTGACAATGGATGGAAGTGAGGAATGAACTATTTTTATTCGCGTTTTGACTCTTCATAAGTTTGCTTATGGACACTACTGTTACCCTAACATTTTTAAGTGCGCGATGCCTCGATTAAAAACAAGCATTTTTGGAGAGTTATTTTCTAAAACCCTTCGGTGAGCCAGAAAGTGGATAGCAGACCATTTGCAGTAGTAAATGACGTTGGCTTTCGAAAAATCTTAAACCCAATTATCAAAGACATGGGGTGCAAACATTTTATAAACCCGCAAAATGTTTGAGATGAAGTCCTTCGCCAATCAGAAATTCTTGCAAAGGATATTCAAAACACGAACGAAGGGAAAATGATTTTCCTTAAAATGGATGTCTTGGCTCACATGGATGATGACCCTATTAGTAAGAAGGTGATATACTCCTCTTTAAAATGTTCCTTTTATAAAGGTCGCTTTATTTTTGTTGCAAATTTGGCAACTGGAGAGATGTGTTTTCGCATCACACGGCCACCCATCTAAAAGACGTTATCATAAAAGTTCTGAATCGATCTGGGACGTGGACTAAGCAGGTATACTCCACTGATAACGGACGCAATAGGTTAAAAAGGGGGATGGCAAAAGTGAATCATTTTTTTAATACTGCATGTTTTTAGGGTCAAATGTGCTGCCCATACCCTTCAGTTAGCTGTCAAGCCGGTTTTGAATTCTTCAGCGTTATACTTCTCTACAATAAATTCGAATTTAGTACATTTACTTACCAAGTGGGGCAGTTTTCGTCTGCATGATTTGTCAAAGTAATATTTTAAACCAACCGAAACAGAATAAGGTTAATAACCGTAACCCGTACCGTAACCCATATCCCACAACCGTAATTAAACTGTAACCGGAAAAAAGCGATCGTCCAAAACAGTTACCGTAACCCTAACCGTTATTCTTTTCGGTTTTAGTCTCTGCTTAGTGGTTTTCAGTTTGGTTCAGCATTTTCGAAAGGGAGCTGGTTCAGTATGTGGCTCGGTTTATCAGCTGGAGCGGTTAGGTTACGCTTTGGTTCGGTTCGGTTGAGAACCGGTTTGCATCTCAAAATAGGATATGGAATTATTAAATTTTTTCAATTTTTAGTTCACTTTCAAGGCATTGGCATAACCCTTCAGGAAATCTGTGCATTGCTTTGAGGCAAAGAAGGTTTTCTTACCCTACTTCCCTCTCCAATAATTTTTAGTTTTGCCTTCGAAAGTAAAAATTCTTGTGTACTGGAGTGATTAGCTTCACTCTTAGGTTGACATCAAGTATGAGGACCTACCAATCACGTGCCTTTGCACTACAATTCAATTTCCGCTTGCGCTGACATCACGTCTACAAAGAATATCACGTATACGACAAGTTGCATCGCATGCCCCCAACAAAAATATTTTTCCTTCCCACTTAACATCAACCCAACGCCCAAGGAGGCTGCTGCTGTTGCTGTTCCTGCTTATACATTTAAAATGCTTGAGTTGCAACTTCCGCCTTACGCAAAAAAAAATTCAAGTGTCTTCTTGTGAAGTGCATATGCCCATACTCATTCGATGTTATTGTTTGAATAAGAGCCTTCACACCCTGTCTTAAGGTGAAACTTGACTTTCTTATAAATAATTCAATTGACATTTTCTGTTCTGTTCTAGAAATGAATTTGAAAAAAAAAAACAAAGCGTCAACCAAGTTTATTTAGCGCCACATCGTCTGCATATCAATTGACATGCTAGCTTGTGTGTGGGTATTTGAAAATTTATTTTTTATTGATTTCGCTTCAAGCTTTAATCATGAAAACCATTAGTTGTAGTCCATTACGTCCGTGACACCTTTTATTCTAGGCCTTTCTGCATAAACCATTTGCCACTAATGGATGCGAAAACATGCTTTAGGCAGTTGAGCCCTTCGATGGCAAATATTTTATAGATACATTTTTGCAGTCAAACTAGTTGAAAAATGCATCGAACATTCTGGTGCATTCATGTAAAATTTTGTAAACAAAAATTTGAAGAGTCTTTTAATGTTATGCAAAATAAAATGGTAGGCCAGAAAGTTCTAGTTGATAACTTTTGAAATATGACGTCTTTGTTTATATTTGTTTTTTTTTTCTAACCTTGAAATTTGTTGTCAAAAAGGAACCTCTTTCAACCTTCTAGACTCTGTTAGTTTATTCAGGCTGACGACTTTGCCATATACGAAGCATGCAAGCTTCTTATTAAGCAAAATTGTAGGAACATTAGAGTGTCAATTCACATTTAAATTTAAATCCAAGCAAGTCGCTAGAACGCGGTTGGTAACATTAGGAAAATTAATTATTTAAGTATAATATAAGACTTAGGTTTATTTTTCTTTTTTAAATACTTTATTTTCAAACAAGAAAGAAAGTCGGTCAAGCCCGACTATAACATACTCTGTACCCTTACACTCGCATTTGCTCAGGAGTCAAACGGCCAGTTAACACCCCGCGCACAACGCGGTGCGCTCTCTAAGTTTCTCTCTCTCGCACTAAGATTGCCTGTGTTGAACGGTTAGGGTATGTTGCTGTGGTTATTGGTGGGGGGGTGGGTGGAGTTAAGTGGCCGTTTTTTGCCTATAACTTGAGTATCGTTCATCCGATCTTTATCATTCCTTCAGCAAATCGATAATTAATTTTGTTGACGATATGACGTTTTTTCCAAATTTCGGGGGCGCGAGGGGGCGTGGCAAAAATTGAAAATAAACTTGATCTGCCTGCAAGTATAAGAAATATATGTCCCATACATGTCAAACCTCTATCTCTTACCATCTCTGAGATCTCTTCGTTCATACGGACGGACGGACGGACGGACAGACAGACGGACATGGCTATATTGACTCGGCTGTTGATGCTGATCAAGAATATATATACTTTATAGGGTCGGAAACGATTCCTTCTCCCTGTTACATACTTTTGCACAAACTTAATATACTCTATGTACCTTCGGTACAGAGTATAAATACTCCATAATGATTTGATGCCTATATTGAAGTGCTTCCTTGAGTTAGTTCGCTAACACCTACCAATTTTCAACATTCTGAATTTCCTCGAATTTCTATATGCCTATTAATTGGGCTCCCCAGTGTGCTTGCGTGATTTCATTGAGCACCGGACATACTGCGCTAAAATCTGTGTTTACTGCCGTTCTTAATGGCCTATAATTGAGATGCAGCACCTCTGTTCTCTCTTTAAATGTCACGGATATTGCCTTAGCGCCGAGAGAGTCAGAGGAATAATTTTGAACTCCCATGTCATACATCAAGCTCCTGTAGTACCTGATCTATAAATCTCATTCGTTTGGGTCATCCAAAGATATTTGTACGCCGAATTGATGAGCTAGGCTGTCCCACCTATCAAAAAATTGCGATCTTCTTTGTAACAGATGCGTTGCTGCAAGGGGAGTCTATGCGGGCTGAGGTTCATGCCTTTTCTAATATAACAAAAATGCATTTCCGACGTCTTTTTATAAAGCGGGGAGATGACAGTTTCTAAGTAAATTGTGAAGTGTAGAGTTTTCTTTGGCCATTTGAAAATCCTTTTCAGGATACAAGTTTTTCCACGTCCTCTAGCTGCAAATGTCCACAAACCGGGGCTGCTAGCACACGACTGCTCTAGCGGTGGTCTCGAACTGCTTATATAAGTCTTGCGGTATTTTTATTGAATTTTCAATTGTTCATAAAATTGGTTATAATAATGCGATTTATGTCAAATATGCGTCGTTTTGTTCGATGACGAGTTCCCAACGAGATGCCAACTTCATAATGCCCCTCTTATAGAAGCTCGCTTCCCTATTGGCAAAAAACTCGGAGAGCCAATTTTCACAGGACTCTCTTGTGGCCAACTTCCGACTACCAAGCTCGTTCGCCATGGACAGAAATAGGTGGTAATCACTTGGTGCGAGATCCGGACTATACGGTGGATGCAAAAGAACCTCCCATCCGAGCTCCCGGAGCTTCTGGCGCGTCACCAAAGATGTGTGTGTGGCCAGGCGTTGTCCTGATGGAAGACAATTCGGCCTCTGTTGATCAAAGATGGCCTCTTCTGCATGAGTGCTGCATTCAAGCGGTCCAGTTGTTGGCAGTACAGGTCCGAATTGAGCGTTTGGCCATAGGGGAGCAGCTCATAGTGGATGATTCCCTGCCAATCCCACCAAACACACAGAAGAACCTTCCTGGCCGTCAATCCAGGCTTGGCCACCGTCTGGGCAGCTTCACCGCTTTTCGACCACGACCGTTTGCGCTTCACGTTGTCGTAAGTGACCCACTTTTCATCGCCAGTCACCATCCGCTTCAAAAACGGGTCGATTTTGTTGCGATTCAGAAGCGATTCGCATGCATCCATACGGGCAAAAATGTTTTTTTGCGTCAAGTCGTGTGGCACCCATATATCGAGCTTCTTTTTGAATCCAAGCTTCTTCAAATGGTTTATAACGGTTTGATGACTCATCCCCAGCTCTTGGCCGATGCTACGGCTGCTACTATGCCGGTCTCTTTCGATCAATTCAGCGATTTTATCGCAATTTTCGACGACAGGCCTTCCGGACCGTGGCGCATCTTCGATCACCTCTGCACCAGAACGAAAACGTTGAAACCATCGTTGTGCGGTGGAAATGGAAACTGTATCGGGTCCATAAACAGCACAAATTTTATTGGCAGCATGAGATGCATTTTTGCCTTTATCGTAGTAGTACTGTAAAATATGCCGTATTTTCTCTTTATTTTGCTCCATGTTTGCGACGCTATAACTCACGAACGACTAAAAACAAACAACAATAAATCAAACAAGTGTTAGCGCGTGAAAAGAGCTTTCCAAAAAGCTCTAGCGTGAACCGATGCGACGAATACAACTAGAACTACGCGCTTGCAAGCTTGCGGAAATACCTCAAGACTTTTTTGAAAACCTTATATTTTGTGCTGCTCTTTACATCCTTTTTTGCAAAAAAGGCATTCCATGTGTTGTTTATCGCTACCTTGGATTCGTAAAGCCGTTGTATTGCTTTTCGTGCTTTTCGAAAGTCATGTTCGGCGTAAGCAGTACACCCAGATACTTATATTCCCTAACATTTTCAATAGAACAACCATTTATGAACCATGTTTCGCTTGTCGTAGGGCGTCCTCTCATATCCTATAGAAAATTGGTGATGTCATCTACAAAAATTAAAAACAGAAACGGGCTCAAAAGGCAACATTGTTTGACGCCCATGCTGGTATCGAAAAATTCCTATCTTTGCTTGCCATCCCAAACTGTTGTTTTGTTTTCTGTGTACATGGCCTTTATTGCGATGTGTATTTTTCTCGATATTCCGCACATGCTGAGTTTTAGAAACAGAGCTCTTCTATCGGTTGTGTCAGAAGCGGCCTTAAAGTCTATGAAGAACATATACATTTTTTCTTTTCGCCGCAAATACTCACTAGCAAAAAAAATACTGTAGACGGTTGAGTATTATTTACGAAAACCTGACTGATACTAGCTTAATACTGGGTGTTTATTGGCCCACGTTGTCAGTCTGTTTAACAGAATAGAAGCGCATACATTTTGTGTGCTGTTTAGGAAAGAAGTTCCTCTAAAGTTGCTTGCAAGACTCCACCTTCTTTTTTATACTCTTGTAGAGGGTATATTAAAATTCTCCAGATGTTTGTAACGCATAGAAGAAAGCAAGAGAAAAACTTTTTTGTCTTCAACGCAAACGTCCCCAAACCTCGTATTTATAAGTTTTCTATGCTTTCACATAATTCCACCAAGTTTGATAGGACAACTATATAGTATAGCTGCCATAAAAATTGGGTGTAGAAAATGTATAGAGGCCTTGTCAAAAATATGTACATTTGGCCGAATGTACATATTTGTGTCAGTGTAATCAGGCTACTAATATATATAAATTAAACAAGCTACAAGCTATTTAAAATTGAGAAACGATCAGGCATAAAAACAGTCGGCCGGATAGACGGAAATGGCTATATCAAGTCTGCTAGTCTTGCTCATGCAAACATATCCAATTTTTGGGATCGGAAATGCTTTCTTCTGTCCGTTTAAGAGCGTATTCGAAAATGGGCATTTCCTGCGTTAACTACGTTACATTCGTAAACTTACAAATCCTTCACCCAAATCTAGGGGTACATACCGCTTGGAGAGTACTTTGAAAGCATGTCAAAACATTTGTTTCAGCTTGTTTTAACAAAGAAATAATGGTGGATTTAGGTGCCGTTCGTACGTTATACAAGTGAAAAGTCATATTTGATATCAACATACATTTTCTTTATTTTCATCGATTTTTGCAGTATAATCAAAAAAGTTGCTAAGGCATAAAGAAAAGAGGAATATTTAACGGTCCTAAAACCGTCTAATGTTTAATTACATTTGTTCGTAAGTTACGTTACGCATGTTACGTTTTTTTCTACAACTATAAAACAAGTAGAGAACCGCGATTACATAATAGACCACACTGCTAAAATTACCAAATCATCTCTCTTCGCTGAGGACACTTAATCTATTATTTTAACAGCTACGACGACTGGCAGGGGCTCGTACCTGCTAGGATGGGGGAGCTGTATTTTGCAATAGCGGATAGCTTAGCTATACCCCTTTAATTGGATATATCGATCAGATAAGATTCGGAAAGACTGTAGATTCTAGCGATAGATTAAAAAGCTTAAGCAACGGATGGCATAAAGAAATACAACACTCTTTAATCACGCAACTAGGAATGTCGTCAGGCCCAGGGAAGTATGAGGATTTTAGTGATTTCAAATATGAAAGTAAGGAGCTTTCAGAAATTGAGGGAGCACATATCGAGTTAAAGAAGGAATGTTATAAGGATAAGAAGTATTGGTAAAACGGGCAGAGGAATAAGTTGATTGGAAGAAGTCCGCCAATAGGTCAAAGTCTGCAAATAGGTCGACGGCAGTAGAGTCATTGTTAGCCTTTTGGTCACCCAGAAATAAATAAGGTAATGATGAAGATCTACGCTTAGAGTTCACAAAGCTATAGAATTGTTTGGGGTCTTTTGCAAATTGAATTTTGCATCGGGCAAGATATTTCTTATAGCATTCAGAATTGAAAAGTGTAAAGTGTAGAAAAATCAAAGGCAGAACCAGTACGTTTAAACTTTTTGAAACATCTAGACTTAATGTTAGTGTAGTGCCTCGCAAAATCTGCCTGAAGAGTCCTCACAAACGCGAATTTCAAAGCAACTTGCAACTCGTTAAATTATGCAGATCTCTGTCTATTCAGAATTGATCAATGGCAGAATTTATCAACTGCGGCGCCTTCAGGCCTTCGACGTATATAAATGCCATATAAATTCAAAAATATATGAAATATTAATAGTCTTCGTATTTAAATTTCACGAAACCCTAAGCAAGATTCTATCGCTTCTTCATGTAGCCATCTTATTTCGTTGAAGTCTACCAAAATCTATCATTATTAAGTCAGACAAAGTTTTGACATATTTGCTTAGATTTTGTTCGTACGTTACAGAATTCAAAACGCAATATGTCTTGAACGGTGATGTGTTGTCATCAGACAACGTTGCGTTGGCGGCTAACTGAAGGGAATGGGCAGCACATCTTACCCCTGAAAACACGCCATATTAATCAAATAATTCATGTTTTTTGTCAAATCCTTTACATATGCACTTCAAATCGAAGGAGAACTCACTGATCATCGGCTTCATCCTTTAGACCCAAGAGTTCCACCATTTTAACCATATTGCGACCGTTATCAGTGATTTGTTTAGTCCCAGTCCCAAATCGATTCAAAACTTCTATGACAACGTCGTTAAGATGCGAAATAATCTCCTCAGTTGCCAAAGTAACCAAAACAATTTGGGAATTCAATACATATGCCTGCAACAAAAATAAAGTGATTTTTATAATAGGGGCATTTTTAAGATAACAATTCCCGGAAAATGTTTGTTGCTGATCGAAGCATCGCGCGTTCAAAAATAACAGTAGTGTCCACAAGCAAACTTATCACGAATAAAAACTGTTCATTCCTCTCTTCCATCCACTGTCAAGATCGCAGCGCAACTTGTCAAGTTACCGGCGCCAAGCTGTCAAGATGACGGCATGCCAAAATCATTTTCCTCTCACACATATATACTTACATAAGCATGTTTAAGTCTTTCTTTTTCATTCACATTCAGAGGAAGAGGGTAACTTGATAAAGGCGATCGCGCAAACACAAATTCACAATTCACAACAAAATGAGTGAATACCTACGTTCTCATAAAAACAAATTGGCAGTGTAATAACAAGTATAAGAAGAGGAATGTAAAGATGTTAGTTAGCTGTGTTGTCTCTGTCTCTTTAGCTCTCTTTCCTTTGTGCCCATTAGCAACAGTTGCGGCGCAAAATAAATAAGCAACCTATTTTAGTGATTAAATGCATATGTATGTAAAATGTGCATTGGACATACATTGTATTTTTACATTAAAATTAAATTAGACTAAAATTTTCGTTTATATAAATTTGTACTATAAAAATTGTTACTAGTAGAGGAAAAACAGAAATTAACCCATGTATTTGTTTATGTTTCGGTACTGCTAACCGGCTATGTTAGTAAAGGTTATAGGGTTACGGTTACGGCTTCGGTTACAATTTTAAATTTTAAAATGTACACAATTTAAACATCCAAATAAATTACAAGCCCAATGTGTTTTTAAATGTGTTACCATTAGGGTGTGCAAGTAAAAAGTTGGTTTAGGCAGGGAGCGCCTGTGTTTAGTGTAAGGCCATTTGAAAATCCATTTTGTTTTAGTAACGAAATATTTGTTCAAAGTGCTATGGTGCTATGGGAGGTCATGGGAGAATTTTCTTAACATAATCTTAAAGGTATATATGTGGCCTATTTATTCAATATTTTTTCGACTGCGTTCACACAACTTTACAAATTGACTTTGGGTAGACCTTTTTTTTGGAAATGTCCATTTATTAACAATCAAATCTAAATAGACAACCGTAAACCCGTTCCTCTTCACCTTAATCCAAGCACAATGGCAACTTAAACTTTTTTTAAGCAATTATTAACAAGTCAACGCGCCCAAATGTCGCCTTCTCTATGCTCTTGCTATCCCATTGCATATTTCTTCACGCCGGAAGCTTACAATTTTGGTAAACTTTGTGGCCAGCTGGCTATGGCGACTACGTTGCGGCTACGTGATGCCGGAAGCCAGGAAATGAATGTAATTTTCGGTTGTTGTTGTTTAGCAATTGGCTTTTATTTACTTTTTGTCAAATGTTTTTAACCTCCGGGGAATTGTTTGTCTGTTTTAGTTGTATCTCACCTGCTGTTTCAAGTTTGTCCAAACTTAAAGTTGATTAGGGGAAAATTTACTTCAATTGGTCTGTCAAAAATGTAAAGCTTTTGTTGTTTTTTGCCTTGATTGATTGGACTGAAGTCCCGCAGTGTGACAAAAGGAACTCGAATTAGAATACTCAGTGTCAGGGTGACGAAGGCAACAACAAAGAGTCGGCCTTTAGGCGAAGCTTGGGGACTGGGTGAAGCGGATTATCCCCACAATTTGTTTGTGCAAGTTTTTTTTTAAATTTTTGTTTGTGGTGTGTTTTGGGTCAGACAACAACAACAAGGTCAATAAGTATGTGTTGGTTGGCCAAGCAAATAAGTGAAAGGATCGACCGAGAGATGCGTCTTGTAACATTAATTTAAACTCTTATTAAATTAGAGAGTGGATCAATAAATTGTTGAGTTTAACGATAAGAGGGGGCTGCTGAGAAATATTAGCTTTAGCATTGTGTACTGTAAGCTTCAGACTGATTCATGAGCACAGTTGCCACTTATGCAACAAACGCTCCAGAACGGGTTCTTTTTATTCTCGTTCGAGCGCTTCAGAGCGTATGCTTATGGTTGCTGCGATAGGCAACAAGCCAACAAACCAACAGAGTGGTAGCAGTTGGGAAACGTGAATTTATTTAAAAATGCCAAAACAAGTAAGCACTCAAAACAATGGGGTTACCGTTTAAACATAATTCAAAAAATTTAAATGGTTCCATCCATACCTTCTTATACAAAATTAAGACACAAAGGCCTATTTTGGGGGTCTAATGAAAGTCCTTATCTTGTGTAGCAATCTGTACGGGTACTATCAAAGAACCTTGGTGCGACATCTCATACATCAATGTAGTTTACCGATACTTTGATTAGTATATAAAAGTTAACCTATAAGCATTTCGATATATATCATAACCACTGTGAGCTGCTTTACACAACATATGGTTTAGCATGTGCATAACAATAAATTCCCGCATTATTGAAGTTTGTATTGATTTCGCCGTGGAATATAAAGTTTTCATTGTAATACGTAAAAGCTTGTTCCGTAGTGAAAGTTAACAAAACTATAAATATTCACAATTATTCAAGTCATCTTTGGCTTTTCTTTGGCAGTGTGAAACCTTGTTGTTTAAAAATTTCCAAGATCACCTGTTAACATGTGAGATACCCTTGCATTTGTTGGACTTTTTAGGTGTAATAACAGCATTAAAATAATAGCTTTTTTTTATTCCCCACAAAGAAGTTTTTGGCTTAAGAAAACGAGTTTTTGATACAGTTTTAAAAAACAAAACCGATTGCGATCATCGAATATCAATCAGGTATTTATCCATAGATTTTCTTTACCAATCCCTTATTTTCCATGAACAAGTGCGATTCTTAAGAAGAAAAAAGAAAAATCCTTTTTTTTATTTTTTAATATTTTTTCTAGTTGTTTAAAAATGAAATTTCGAGCGTTTTCGGACACAAATTCTATTTTTTTCAAATTTTTTTGCGCTTTGTTGTATGCGATTATTGCAAATTCAATAACCTTTCGATTCATAACATCAAAAGTGTCGAGATTTGGCTTAAAATGTAAGTGAACATACCAAAAACAAGTGAGAACTTTCTCAAGCCCGACTATAATATACTCTGTAGCAGTTTAGCCCGCTGCTCGCATTTGCTTCTGATTATAATCTGTATTATAATACATGAAATCGGTATTCAAGGCGGTTCATTGTTTGGAAACAGGTCATTGCAAACACAGCCGATGACAAATTTTTATGGCCATCCGAGTACCTGGCACTAATTAATATATAATAGATAATAGTCAAGGCAGAGAAATATCTTTTGAGCTTACTACGAAACCTGATACTACCCACAATAAAAGTGAACGACTTTTGTTCTTGTTTTTGTATAGTATTATTTGGTTCTATTAAAAAAACAATGTTGTTTAGAGAAAATCTTGTTATTTCATGGCCAACACGAATACTGATTGATCCACCCTTGCATAAAAAATATTTTAGTTACAAATTTTTAAAAAATATATTTTAATTATTATCAATGCCTTTTTCTAGCCATTAGTCAAAATGATAAATGGGAGCTAATTGTATATAGATGAAGTATAAATTGCAGTTAGTTATTTATTCAATAATAAAAAAATATTCAAATATTAATTAATATCATATTAATGGTGAAGTTCATTTCATGACACTTAATAGCGTGCCCTCGCCTAAAAAATACGCAAAATAAAAAAAAAGGACAACATGTTTAAAAGGGATTTTCCCACACCCTGGCTTTCTAGCTCTCTCTTTGCCCTTTAGTTGTCCCGAATAGTCGCTCCATTTGAAATCATTTGCATAAGCAGCTTTTAGTTCCATTTAAGAAGGTTAACATAATGTTTTTGTATGGGTTTTGTCCTAATCTTTGAATGACACGTGGCAAGTTGATTTAAATCTTACCTTAAATTAATAGCCATGAGCAAGTTGAAAGTCGACTGACCACATGGGTCATCAATTTATCTCAAATTCCAAACAGCCACTCGAAATAGAGAGAGAGAGAGGGAGTGAGGGATTCACCGTGCCGTGTAACCCAAATCCAATAAAAATTCATCAATATCCACTTCAAATATGTGTTTGCTCAGACAGGGGCAAAAATATTGTGCTTATGAAAAGTCTAACAAAATATATTTTTCGAGCCTGCCGGCTGACTTCTTGTGTATCCTTGCCAGTTCAGGAATGTCTAAAATTTCGCAGCTATTGATGTCTTTTTCTGTGAGGGGCATCTAATAACCTTTTCAAGCGTAAAATGTTAAAGCTTTAAAATTGAATCTGTGCTTGAGTGTGTGTGCCGTAAATCAGCTTAACCGTAAGTTGTTACGTTTTTTTTTCTCATTATCAAACCATACAAATTGGAAACTTATGACTTGCCCCCTCTCGCAATCTGCAGTTGATAATACATGTGAGTACATATAATAATTTGTTGTTCTTTTTCCCCTTGACAAACTTTTTGACAGAAAGCAAGGAAAAGTAGGAATTGAAAAGTTTATGGCAACAGTTGGCTCTAACTGGGGTGGGAGGAAGAAGCTGTGATCTAGGTGATTTCAAATAAAAACGAAGTAGCTTAGCTATTAAGCTGTGAAGTGAGTAACTGATTATGATTCCTGGTATTGTGGAGAAGCCATACAGAATAATTCGGAAATAAATTTACTCAAATTTACTCGACACTATCTTGGATTTCGCACCACTGTGCTTCTTTTAAGAAATTCTCTTTTGAATTCTTCTAATGTCTTTTCTGGAGTTTAACAGAGTAGCCACCTAACTGTGTAAAGGACATTGCATTTATAACTGTTTATAAATGATCTTACTGAGACATTTACTTATTTTAATGTTCACTCATTGTCCTTCGATTCTTTTACTTCTATTCTAAATGGTTTCCTTTTGCTCATGTCAAAACATTTTCCGGGCCCGGATAATGTGGCTTTCTTTCTTTTCTTTCTTTATTTGCTAATCATCCTAACGCTACAAGTACATTATACTTATAATTTAAAGAGCTAGTCACAAAAGTTATTAAATTTAGAAATGAAACATTTATGATCCTACTTAAGTATCAGATATATATATCATATCAGAGTTTTACATATATTTAACATTGATAAATAGCTAAAAATATTTTATTTATTTATTTACTTTTAGTTTTGATGGTTTGTGGTTCGTAGGTGCGATTCTAATTTAATCCTAAACTGCGTGGCGTTTCTTATAGTCTTAATTTCGTGTGGTTGTTGGTTCCAACATCGAACAGCATAGATAAAGAAGCTTTGTGTATCTTAAAGCAATGTACAAACTAACTTGCTCGTCCTATACACATCTTGATTTCTAAGTAGCACTTCACCAGACTTACTTTATGTACTTATGTTCTTCCTTCTGGCTGATACATACATTTGAACAAACTTCATATCCTCTGTGTACCTTTGGTACAGAGTATAAAAATTGTACTTTATTACTTATGCATTTCCCTTGGTATCCCAATTACATAGTCCTTGCAAAGGCTTAAACATTGGAACTTTTTCGTGGCCGTAGCTTCTTCCATTAATCGTGATTTTTTTGGTTTAAGTTTAATGCCATTACAGTTATTCAGGTCCCTAACTTTAACAGTTATTCAAAGATTAACAAAAGTTTCCCATTTGGTTTCCCACTGTCTATTGGTTCTGAAATCGCAACTGTTGGGACTTCTGTTGGGGCTTCTGAATTAATCTAACTCATCCAACGATTCTGCTTTGCTTAATCTTGATTTGAATTGGACTCTCTCATTGAAATCTCTGTGGATAAAGCCGTGGGTATGTTTGGTTTTATTAAACGCTAATAATAATAATAATTTTAATAAATCAAAATGTTTTCAAATACAAATAACATTGTGAATAAAACTATAATTACAGAATAACATGGTGAATAACAAATAAATAAAATAAATATAAAAATAAAACTAAGAATATCATAACCGACTTGGTTGAACGAACCGCCCGTCGGCCCAGCACATTTTGCCTCACCCTGCACCCGCTTACTCCGCCTGACTTCGCTGGTCTTCCCAAGATATCAGACCGTTCAGCAGTACGGGGCTTTGACTAATGTGCCTGCTGTTCGGCATTTGTTGTAGTTCATTTGTAATGTTGTACATTATAGTATTTCCAACATCTCTTTTCTATAAAGCATAGCTTTTTAATGTAGGATACCAGTCCCTCCCAATTCTCGTTAGTCTTATCGTCTAGGATATCATGTAGCTCCTTCTTCGTAAAATATGGTTTACCGAGGGTCGCCCATCTTTGATCTTTAAGACTTGGATATCTTGCTACGAAGTGCGCCAAATCCTCATTTTCTCCGGTATTACAGATTGGGCACGGCATTTTTACCGGTCTGTTGTTTGTATTTGATGACAACGTGATAAGGTCAAGACGCGCTTTCATCACCCATGAGATTTTGCTAGTTGCCAGGTGTTGCAATTTAAGGGCAGCTGTATGGTCGAGAAATCTGTATATTCTAGTTTGTCTGGATCCTTTCCGCGTCATCCGTTCCGCATGCGTCTTCTGTCTAAGAGCATCCATTAGGCTGATTCTCATTGAATTCCAAACGCTTATATAAATAGTTTAAATATCACTACCCAAATGGTAAATGAAAACAGGGTAATCCCGGATATTCTTGACCCGATCTGAAAAAGATTGATCCGATTTTTTTAATCCTAATAAGTATTACATTTATCCCGGGATAATCTTACAAAAAATTGACTTAAGCTAAAAATTCGAGCACAATTTAATCCCACAGCAGGGTAAGTTCAACCATGTTCGAGATTAATTTGAACTCGATATGTAATATTGATTTGATCCCAGGAAAGATACCTCTTCTTCCTTTCCTCCTCCATATTCCATACGACATGCTTTTACACTTTAAGACCCACACCAGTTTGGGCAATTAAAAACTTTTGAAAACAAAGAAATATAACAGTTTTTGGTCTCAACTGGAATTCGAACCCACGACCATGCGCATTGAACACGAATGGAATGGCGTCTCATCGCACACCACCATCGCCATCGTTTGTTGCCGCATGTCTAGAATGTTATTTATATTTGTTCGCTCTCGCTCTCGAATTTATGAACAAATAATCTCGAAAGGAACTGAAGTAAGTACATTTCGAATGATACAAGTTCAAAAGGCATGAGCCAATCCTTAAAAGCTTGATTTGTTTGGGATATCCCGAAATTCGAGATTGAAAATCTAATGCCGTGCTAACTCTAATATTAAAAAGTTTGAAAATATCCCGACGTTTTGTTTTCTGTGTAGTAAGGTTCATTTTGGAGTTTGAACCTTTACTTGGTAACTCTCTTTAAACGCATCGAATCTGTTCAGAAGCAGCTCCTTTGGTTTGCTCTTCGCAACCTGGGTTGGGACCCTCAATTGAGGCTCCCTTCTTATTAAGCTTTCAGACTTACCAATACTTAAGCACAGACGCACCATGTTGGATATAATGTTATTAAACAAGCCAATAAGGGGTAATATTGACGCAGGTTACTTACTTGGCTTAGTGAGATGGATGATCTTGAAGACTTTCAGTCTCGATTCAATTTATCTACACAGAAAAAAATTCGAGATATCCGTGCCGCAATCAATCCCAAACGATGTCAGAAGTCGGTCAAGCCCGAATTTTCTCAAACCAAGTACGAGAAGAATTGATTTGAGTACAGACTTTAGCTCGGGAGAGCTTGACTTAAACTCTATATTCATACTTAATTTGATCTCGAAGTCGGCTTGGTGCAAGAATACCCAAGATAAAATTTATCTCGATACTTGAACTACATTCAATCCGAAAAAGGATTGCATCAAAAATGACTGAGATTGACTTTAGCTCGACGTTTGAACTCATTTTGACCCCAAAAAACATCTCACATGTACTCCATGCTACTTTTTTAACGACATTTTTGATTATCAAACCGGCCAGTTATAGCCGGCTCGAGGTCATTAAAACTCTAAAAAGCATGGTCGCTACTGAAGTCTCTTCAATAGACTTGACCCATCGACTGGAATTTAGCAGTAACCTTCTTATGCTGGAAGTGCTATAACTGGTAAGGAATTCCAAGGCAACGGTTAGTGCAAAAAATCCACTCCACCAATAACTACCAAGCTGTCAGCGGCTCCCACGGCAATCGGGTCTTCGTCCCGAAACTGATGCAGTGTCCATTACACTGCCCAAGGATTGACAACCCCTGTCAATGGGAAGTCGACAGTTTCAACTTCAACCATAAACTTCCCAACCGTTACAACAACAACAACTAAGCTGTCAGAAAAATTTATGTATGTGTGTAGTTTAGGGTTCCCCAAGCAGAGAGCGCGAAAATTTGACTGCGTCTTTCTCTAACACACATGACTTCGGCAAGCATTCGGTTTGAATGGGCGAGTATGTTCGTCCCCCAGGGGCTATGGCTGGGTAACTCTGGTGTAGTACACACTGTGTAACCATTTAGCCCAAAGTCCGGCACGTCCCAATCTAAAGTGTATACAACAACGCTCTGCGGCAGCGACGTCGAGCACCGACAGTATACGAGCTTGTACTGTTCTCTTTTGCAACAACTAAGATGTGCTAAATGAGCTCGCTCTCGCGTGGCTAAGCACCCACACGCAACTTCAAAATAAGTATGTGTGTTTTGCCGGTCCCTGATCTAGCCTGAGAGAGCTTTTCTCTCACTGTTCGCTTTTATAGTGGAACTTCGTACTAACTTCGAGTCAGGATTATTTGATTTTCAAGTAGGATCCGTACTTGAAATGAGCATTTTCGGATTAGTACAAGACTTTTAGGATTGTTCCAATCTTTTCGTACTCGATTCAAGTAGAGTCTAGTACGACTCGTTCTTGAGATTTCTATCCCAATGTCGAGAGCAAATCAATTTTTTTTGAGCTTGATTACGGAACGTTCTATTCATATGGAACATACAATTTTTTTAAATCAACATCACATTCATATACTTCGGTTCCTGCGGTATTATACAGTAAAAATGTTTTTATGTTGCAAGATGTGAGCCGAATCTTCTGTACAACTTTTTGAGATTTGTAGTTATGATTAAAAAGTCTTCTGCTTTATTTTTGTAATCTTGTTCTTCTTTAACTTTATTTTTCCTTCTAAATATATTATTTCATTTTTAAGGGAGGAATCATTCTTAACTTCCTTTTAATACTTGAATTTTTGTATATCCTCTTCCTTTACCTTTCCTTTTCATTTTATCTTCTATTGCTTTGCTTCTGCTTCTCCTCTGTTCATTATCTTTTTAACGCTGTGTCTTTTAAATTGGGTCATTAATTACTTTTTCGAGTTTAATTTTCCTCCGATTTTGTTCTCCTTTTTTTGTTGTGTTTAGTACTCAGCACAACAGAATATGTACTTTTACACAATATTAATTTCATATCAATTTTATTTGATGCAAAGGCGGTTTTAAGTCGCAAGGCTAAAAGAGGAGTAAAGTAATTTCCTAAAACCCATATATGTGTAATTGCCTCAAGGTAAAAAGTCATTCCAGCTGTATGAAAACTTGTTAAATTCTGATGCAATTTACAAAACAATCTAATCCTTAGTATAACCGTTCGATCATAGCCACATTTTTGCCATTTAAAAACTAATTAAAATTATAAATTATTGCCCATTGCAGGGTAGCTAACAGCTCGGTTGATCTCCATCTAATCTAAATAAATAACATTATTATCCCACATAGCGCCTGCGGTTAGATAATCTCATTTGATGCCTCAAACTAAAAACAGATGCCCAAAACTAACGCTTCCAAAGTGAATAACAAAACCACACTCACTCTCTCCGGTTCGCTATTGTCCTTCCTTTTGCGCGTTATTTAATAGAAGCGAACACAAAGCCTTTGCCAAACATCAGGCAAAAACTCGTAGCATACTTTGGGGCAAACCATTATGGACAAATCCCTTTAGTTTGCCATTCCCATTTTCTATTTGCACATCGTTTTGTAATGTAATGCGAGTTGTTGCGACAAATTGCTGGGGATTTTCGAGCCACTCGGCTGTCTCAACCCCAGGGATGTAAAGGGAAAAGAGAGGTTGGGCGATTTTTAGCGTCAGTTGGCTGAATTGTAAACTGTAATGTGGCAAGCAGTCAAGCTTTAGAGGTGAATGCCTGGCTGGCACTTGGGTTTGCATTTGGTCGCTGGGAGTTCTCCACTTGTATTTGCTTTTGGTCCGTCATCGACGTCGCCTGCTCTACTCATTTACGCAAATTTCACACTAAGCACTTAGTAGTGGATGGGCACCATGTCTAAGTAAGCCCTCTGTAAACTGACACTGTTGTGTCATTCAGAATGGTTGAAATGCATTTCAATGGAGTTTTCAAAGCAAAAACTGTGCTCATTTGAATTCTGTTTTGTGGTTTAAAGTTGTGGAACAGAAGTTTCACTCCACAAATAAACCTAAGATTATAAGTGGCTTAGATAGACACATTTTTGTTATTACTTTCTCAGGTACTTTGCATATATGTAACAGAAACGTTGAACCTACTTTCTTACTTGTTTTATGTTAAGACGAGAAGTTATTGTCTAAAGAAAATACAATTTTGAATCTTTAGAAAGGCATATTTTCATGATAAAAAAAAAATTACTGAACAAAAATCAGAAAAAAAAAAATATTTTATGACCTAGCCTAAAAGCAGTCTACACAAATACACAGTTCTAATTAATTTTTATACCTGTTACTCGTAGAGTAAAAAGGGTATATTAAAGTCGAGCAAAGGTATGTAACAGGCAGAGGGAAACATATAACTTATAGAAATTCTTGATCCGTCTGTCTGAAGGCACTCCCTGGCAAAGCCATACTCTTCCTAGTAGAGACTGGAATACATTCCGAGGGCCTGGAAGAAGGCCCAGATCGTTATGATCCACAAGGCCCGGATAAGTCCTTCAGATGTTGAATCGTACCGGCCAATCAATTGGCTTTCGCCGGTGTCGTAAATCTTTGAGAGGTGCCTGCTGAGCAGAATACTTGCCTTGGATATGCTCAGCCTACGCATTCCTCCCTTTCAATTTGGGTTTAGAAGGTCGCAAGGAACGCCAGAACAGTTAAACAGGGTAACTAACTTTATCCTTGAATACCCTTCTATGCCAAGGAGTACGTCGGTACGGCGGTATTCGTCGACGTGAAGCAAGCGTTCGATCGTGTGTGGCATGAAGGATTGCTGTGCAAGATAAAGAGTCTTCTCCCACCGCAGCTCTTTGATCTGGTGATGGAGCTGAATCGAGTACAAGAACTATACGTGCACGAGCTCCACAGGGGAGCGTCCTCGGCCCCACGACTTACACAATTTCAACCATGGACATGCCCACTGGATATACCATTCCAAGGAATGACGCACAGGACCTTTTCCTTGCTGATGACACGGCTATTTTGGCCAGACGTCCCTGTGTCTTCAGCGCCACGGACATTCTACTGCAGTAAATGTACCGATTCTGCAGATGGGCAAGGTGCCCATCAATCAAGCGAAGTGTGCCAAAGTCACCTACACCTTAAGGAGAGACGACTGCCCCGGAGTTTTCATGGAAGATCAACTTCTATCCCATCAGCAAGGACTCAGGTACCTGGGAGTGTACTTTGACAGGCGCCTGAATTTCGGCTTGCACATAAACCAGCTCACATGGTAGCTGTATAGAAGAGCTGCTCAATTGGGATGGCTGCTAAATAGCAATAACAAATTGTCATTAAAGAACAAGGTACATATATACAAGGCAATTATTGCACCCGGATGGAGATACGGCCTGCCACGCATCTACACAACATCCGTGTCCTCCAAGCCAAAGTACTGCGCAGACTATCGGGAGCACCCTGGTACATGTGCACGAGAAGGCTGGAACAGGAACTAAATGTCCCCATAATAGACGACGTAATTGCTAAACAATCTGCGGACTACATTGAGAGACTCAGAGGACACCCATATCGGCTAGCAAGGCAACTAATTCGCAGAAGACGTATAAATGGTATCAGAACCAGAAGAAGACTTTTGAGAATCTTCCCTTGGCAACTTTCAAGACGACGTATCTGAACCTGCCATAACATCTAACTCTAATCGAAAACCAATCCAAACATAAATTGTACCATATAACTAATTGTACCATATGATAAAAAAGATGTAACAATAAATCTTAAATTCCAAACTTACATTTATATTTCCAAGATCTATAATCCCTAAAACTTTCGTAATGATCGGATAATAAATAGCCGAAAAAATGTTGCAGGAACACTGGAAGGCTTTTCAACATTTTTCCCCATGAGTAACGGGTATATCGAAGTCGGGCAGGGCTGACTTTAACTTACGCTCTCGTTTGTGTGTGATTTTTATGCACAACACATGTGACCTGTCGCCTCCTATTCATAAAAACAGCTCAACCCACAACAACCAAGAAAAACAACCTTAAAGCCTAATGGAAATTTTCATAAATTCATAAGAATTTTCCTACATGGCTTTACCTCCCTCCGTAAAATATGCGGCATAAATTGATTAGCCTCTCTAAAATGTGCCATAATAAAATGTGGCTAAGCTGGACATATTAGGCTCGTTACAAGCAATACACAACAAATCAACGCCTGGTGGCTCTTACGGGACTAGCCAAGTGCCAAGTCTCATGTTTAGCCTAAATACATAAAAAATACATTTGTGTCTATGTCTGCCGCATACTTTTTTTCGGGGGCACGTGCTCTTGTGTGTTACCCCATTTATATATCCTTGGGGAGCTGTTCTATTTAATTTTGCCAGCTGCATATTCTTCTTCTTTAAAGCCAAACATCAAATCACTTGCAAAATGTCCTGAAATGATAATTAAAGCTTTTCCTAAGGAAACGGAAGGCATTTCAGACAGCTGTTGCTGCCAATATTAATTTAGAATTCTCACCGGATATGAATCAACTGAAAGAATGTGGGCTAATTAAGCGGGACGCATTGAGCGAAAGAGTGAATAAAACAATTTTTAATTACATTTTTTTAAATAATTGAATTGAAGCGAAGAAGAATTTCTCCCCACGCAAGTCAGTTTCAAATAAAAAGTGCTCTAGCCTGACCTTTCCAAGGCAACTTTTGTCGTTATGGTCATGCAAATCGTTGGCGACACTTAATTTTGTTGGCAAATACTTTTGCATATTTTTAGGCGTGACTGAACGGAAGAGTTGACACAACAACAGAAAAGCAAAACAACTATACAAACATTTTAAATTGTTGAAAAAGTTTTTAGGCTAAACGACGGCAAAAGGATTGTATAGAGGAAGACAGAGAGAGAGAGAGATTCACAATCTGCAGGGATTTTTTTGTAAAGTATGTTTTTGGTCAGTTGATTTTGATTTTGATACCCTTGTAGAGGGTATATTAAATATGTCCAGAAGTTTGTAACGCATTGAATGAAGCATCTCCGACCACATAAAGTATATATACTCTTGGTCAGCATGACGAGCTGAGTTTATATAGCCAAGTCCCTTTGTTTCTATGCTATCTCCTCCGTCAGTTTTAAGGCTATCCCAACCAAACTTTGCACGAAGTCTTTTGGTACAAAGACGGTGCACATTTGTCGGAACCGGCCAGATCGGATGACTATATCATATAGCTGCCATAGGAACTATCGGTCGAAAAAGTATACTCAGAAAAAACCATGATCTTTGTGCTAGAATCAAGTACAAACGGTGTCAATAGTACTTCAAGTACGAAAATACTTGATTCAAGTTTAAAAGTCGTATTTCAAGTAAGATTTTTTCAATCCCGAAATACTTGTTATAACAAGTCTGTTTCGGGATATTTTAAATACGTTTTTGGTCACAAAATGTTTTTGGTATAAACCTATAAAATTCTAAAGCTTTCCCAATTTGTTCTTGAAACAAGGTATCTGTATTATATAAAAATCCAGAGGAAATGATTAAATGAAAATGAAATTTTCAAATGAAATGAAAACTAAAGACCAAGATGTTTATAGGGCTTTCCGAGCAAAAAAAGATATTTCCGAGTTGATGTCTTCGAACTGGATGATAATTGGCCCATAGAAAGCTTATTATGAGAGAAGCTTAACCCCAAAACTTGAGATTTTTTGCGGAAGTTATACGCTTAAAAGGGTAAAATTGTGAATTTTCAAAATTTTGAATAACTCGAAAACGGTTCAAGATAGAGTTTTTTATTTTTTTTAAATGTTTAGGTCTAAAAAGACCTTTTGAAAACAGTTCTAAAATTTTTTTTTTTCAAACTTTTATTTGAAAAAAAAAAGGATTCTTCAAAAACTTAGTCTAGCAAAATGACCCATCCTTCACAAATGTTCAAAGAAATATATGTTAAAGCCGCATTTTTTTTCGAACATTTTAAGTGGCTGAACATGTTGGTAACTCAAAAATTAAGCAAGTTATAGCCATTTTTGTCATGTAATCTCAAAAATATCAGTATCGAAAATTTGTTAAAAATTTCTAATAAATTTTTGTCGGTTCTTAATTCGCCCAAACAACTTTTTTGAGCTATTGAATAAAATTTTTGGACCCAGAAAAGAAAGCGTTAGCCTTAAAGCTTACAGAAAAAGATCTTACAAAGAGCTTTAATACGGTTGAACGATTTCAAATTAGTTAATCGGTAGAGAATTCAAGCAGCGACGTGTGCTGGCACAGGATATAATTGAAAAGAAAAACTAAAACAATTTGCATTAAATGTAGTAATATCATATAATATTAATAATATAATAAAACATAAACTAGACTCGAACTATTTTTCAAATTACACTTCTTGATGTCTTAACTTTAAGAGAGGAATCATTCTCAGGAACCGCAAGATGAATCCCAAGCGTCCCTTTGATGGTTTCGCAATTTTCGAACCTGGTTTTCAAATATTCTGTACACTGTTCGTGATCTTTTGTGGTGCAAAAAAATATATTGATGGTTTTCGAATGGTCATTTGCCCATTGATAAAGGTTTTTAGCAGTAAGTATTTCATTTCTTGTTCCTTGCTGTAGGCAGTATTGCACCTTTAACATATGTATGTTTTTTGGAAAATTTTTGAAGGATGGGACTTTTTTGCTAGACTAAGATTTTTGAAGAAATCTGTTTTTTTCCAAATAAACGTTTGAAAAAAAAATATTTCAAACTTGTTTTCAAACATTTGAAAAAAAATTCAAAACTTTTAAGCGTATAACTTCCGGCAAAAAGTTCAAAAAAATATTAAATTTTGTGGTTACATCCAATTCGGAGACATTAACTCAGAAAATATCTATTTTTGCTTGGAATGCCCCTTATACTGTAGGTCAAAAATCTACCCTCACTCCATAACCAAAGTGTTAGAACGAGAAGGGAATTTTAACAACAGATTCGACTTAAAATAATTCGCATTTTCCGTACCACTGTTTTTTTGTCCTCAATTAAAGAAAGATTGAACTTGAACTAAGAACGATCTTTTCTTAAATTTTTTTGGCTAACTGTAAGTACGAAATGTTCTTGATTCAAGAACGTTTGTTCTCATTTTAATGATATAAACAGTCGTTTTTCTATTTCAAGAACAAGACATACTTGAAATTTTAAGTACAAAACAGTATAATTTTTATCCCGACCGATCTAGAACTCTGCCTGTCGTTTTTTTCTGAGTGTACACAGAAAAAAAAACGTCAGGATATTTTCAATCTTTTTAATCTTGGAGTAAGCCCGGCATGAGCTTGAAAATTCAATCTCGATTTACAGGATATTCGACACAATTCAAGCTTTCAGGGAATGGCCCAAGCCTTTCGAACTTGAATCATTCCAAATATGCTTACTTCAATAACCTTTGAGATTACATGTTCATAATTAAGAGAGAGAGAGAACGATTAAATTTAAGTAGCATTTTTGATTTGAGAGCGAGAGCGACAAAGTTTAAGTAGCATTTTTGACATGCGGTGGCGATGGTCGTGAGCGATGAGATGCCATTCCATTCGTGTTCAGAGTGCGTATGGTCGTCGGTTCGAATCCCAGTTGAGCCCAATAAAATTTTATATTGCTTTGTTTTTCAGAAGTTTTAAATAAACCAAAACTGGTGTGGGTCTTGAAGTGTTATAAGGATGTTCTGTGGAAAATCTGGCGGAGGAAGAAGAGAGGTATCTTTTCTGGGATCAAATCAATATTACATATCGAGCTCAAAAACAATCTCGAATTTTAAGATTACCCCGGGATAAATGTAATCCTTTTTAGGATCAAAAAGTCGGATCAACTCAATCCGTTTTCGGAACGGGTCAAGAATATCCGGGATTACTTTGTTTTTATTACCGATTGGGAATGATTTGATCCCGTATGGATTGATTTTTTTTATGAGTGAAAAAGTCGAGCAGGGCTGACTTTAGGTTCGCTCTCGTTTTTCACTGCTAGATGTAAGATGCACTCTTTTGTTACCTAGCCGGTAAAAACAAAAATATTTAACTTCACATTCCCAAAGGTCTAAGCCGAGCTTTTATTATTTACTTAACAAATGGAAATGTTTGATGAATGATTTAATTGATTTATCCTACTTAATTCTATAGTTTCAATTCAATCTTTTAGTGTTCAATTATGATAAAACAATAATTTCTTAACTTAATGATCGTGTATATAATTATAAATTTACTAACAATGAGCGGCGTACGGAACATACTACACCCGCAACCTGATTGTAATAATATCCCTTACTCAATTAAACTTAAAAAATAGTTATAGTACTTTAAATAAATTAGATTTGCTGCATTCGGGAAAGATTTAAATCCATTTTAATCCAAACTAAGATAGAATAAATTACATAGAGTTGTCAGTTTTCGAACTGAACTATTAAGCGTTTCTGTTTTGTTTTAAATAACCAATTTTAAATATAAAACAGTACTGTACAACATGCCATAGGGCAATGGGTTAAACATTAAATAACCACTCAATAAATTCATGCTAAATGTTATAAACTTTTTTCATTGTTAAAAATTTCATTGTTATGCCTCTTGTGTAATAGTGTGTTTCTGTGGACTGAACAGCTTTGGGTTGAATCCTTGAAAATAGTTCCCCCAAATGCATTTGCGCATGTTGTCTAGACACTTGTCAAAGCAGTTTCCTTTCAGTCAGTCCCTCAATTATAAACACATGAGCGAAGCCACTTGGAAATACTGTGCGATAAAATAAACAATGAGATAGAAAAACTAAACTGCAGTTTCGACCATACAAAGGTTTGTGCTCCACTTGGCCTGATCGGTGAACCGTATTTGGGATTTAAATAAGGAGTGGCATGCTGATATGGTTGGGGTTAAGATGAGCTAAGTTTAGCCACTTTTTTGTCTGTGACAACTGTGACGTTGAATGGTTGAGTGGCAATTCAAGCATGAGCTGCATTTGATATTTATTTTACCGTGTGTGTCTGTGTGCGTCAAACCTTTTTGCATAATTTTCTACCTGTCGTGCACTTGTTGCAAACAGAACGCTTATACAATTTACGACTTGCTGTGGCAAAGACAATTCAATATCATTCAATGAACTCGACTCGCGTTGCCATTTGTTAATGAAATGTCGCAGAAAGTCTCTCCTTTGGCCTTTTAGCTTAAAGGTTATTAATTACAAGAAAGCATTGGCCATAATGCCGGAATAATAATTTTCAAGAGTTTCATTCACTTTTAGGCATGAGACAACTTGCAGCAGCTAAAATCAAATATCTATTTTAGCTTTCTGTTGTCTAAGAGCAATTCATTGAATCTCTAATTGACTTAAGTAATTATCTCTTAAAGTACGTTATGAGTATGTGTACTTGGGTAAACCCTTGATAGATGGTTATAGTATTTTTTAAGTGTAGCTAAGATATATTTGCAGAAAGCTTAAAAAGGATTTAGAACTTAAAGTTTGTTTTCTAAATATCGTTATTGTCTAATAGTCTATTCACCAGTCAAGCCACCGTTAAAGCACTTGACTCACATACCAACAATGCTAAAACACTTACGGAATGTCGCTTATCTCTAAACGAGATCGCACGACATTTTAGTATACACCTAATATGGGTGCCTGGACACCGGAACATAGACGGAAATGAGTCTGCGGATAAACTGGCCAGACTAGGCACAACCATCGAGCTCCTTCCAGAGAAGAGCACGATAGGGATGCCTATGGCTACATACAAGCTTCACATAAAAGCCGAAACACTGCGTCTTGCTACGGATAGGTGGAAAGCCCTTTCCTCGTGCTCGGTAGCAAGACTCACGTGGCCAGAATTCAACCTAAAACGCAGTAACACACTTTTGCGTTGCAGAAGGGAACACATAGCCCTTTTGGTGGGTGCCCTGACGGGTCACTGTTTTATTGGCAGCACGCCTAGGCGTAGCACACCACGATTTCTGTAGAAGTTGCAGATATGAGAAAGAGGAGGAAACGGTACAGCACCTCCTGTGCCACTGTCCTGCTCTGAGCAGGAGGAGACTTAGAACTCTGGGTCATCCCCTTTTAACCAATCTCTCGGAGACATCCGAGCTCGAGATCCCAGCTCTACTTAATTTTATTCAGTCCACACAATGGTTCAGTATTAACCCCACTATGGAATAAAGGGTTAACAGGGAATATATGGCATCGCAACGGGCCCTTGCGGCCTAAGTGGGAGAGCGACTTGTCGCTCTCAGCCATCGCAACCTAATAGTCTATTCACACTGCCCGCAGTTACGAAAAAACTGTCAAAGTCGAAACTGTGATTTTTTTTCCAAAAATACAGGATAAAATTAATATACCCTTGTAGCTAGTATAATTTATATAAATTAAGGTTTTAAAATGATTTTCGTCGAACATTCTTGGCTGAGTTATTTCCCAAACTCAGCAATAGATGGCTCCACTACTTTAAACATTTGCTTGCCAGTTTGATATTTATTCATCAGATTTTGACCAAACTTTCCAAAATTGTGTGGAAACTGATAATATGAATAAAGCTTAAGACGCTACCATTGAAAACAAAAAAGTTTTTCTCACTAGACCTACTTTTTCGACCGATCGTTTCTATGGCAGCTATATGCTCAAGTCATCCGATTTGGATCAAACTTGTCAGTAGCATATAATATTCATCTATAACAAGTTTGGAAGCGATAGCATTGAAAACAAAAAACATTTTCCTACTAAGACTTTTTTTCAGACATATCTTTTGTATGGCAGCTTACTATATAGTTCACCTATTTGCATCAAACTTGATGGAATTATGTAAAAGCATAGAAAACTAATAAATACGAGGTTTGGGGACGTTTGCGTTGAAGACAAAAAAGTTTTTCTCACTAAAACTAGTTTTTTGACCGATTCCTATGGCAGCTATATGCTATAGTCATCCGATCCGGCCGGTTCCGACAAATGTGCAGCATATATAGTACCAAAAGACTTCGTGCAAAGTTTGGTTAGGATATCTTTAAAACTGATGGAAGAGATAGCATAGAAACAGACGGACGGACAGACAGACATGGCTATATCAACTCAGCTCGTCATGCTGATCAAGAATATATATACTTTGTGTGGTCGGAGATGCTTCGTTCTATGCGTTACAAACATCTCGGCAATTTTCATATACCCTCTACAAGGGTATAAAAATATAAATTTACTAATATTGTTTGGGTGTAAGATGTGTATCCCAAATCTGCTCAGTCTGCGCCTCGCTAGAGCATAATTCTCTTCGATTTAGTATGTGTTCAGAGGACTCTTTCCTCTCGTGACTATATCTGCATAGTTGGGTGTTTGTTATTCCCAACTTGTACATGTGGCTCCGCAGTCTGCTGTGGCCCGTGTAGAGCCCTTTCAGGATCCGGAGGGCATTCTTTCCTTGTTGCCATCATTATTCCTTGTTGTGCATCATTATTAATGCTTTTGGTTGACTCATGATTGACCCCTGGTGTTTACCCAGGAGGTTGTTCTAAGCGTATTCTTGAGGTGACTGCACCCTTACGTGCCAGTTCGTCGGCCATTTCAGTTCCGGGGATGTGACCGGTGTCTTCGCCGTCAAAAGTAATAGTCATTGTCGAAGAAAGCCATTTTGAGTGCTTTAACCTAAAATCGGAAATAGTTCTGTTGCACTTGGGCTTTCCATAGGCTGGGTGGTCACTCAAAAGTCGGAAACATTCAAGGTGGAGCTCAACTCTTATCGGTGTAACCATAATATAACTCGTAGATTTTTATCGTTTCCGAGTGCTTTTGGCGACACTTTGCAACTACGTATACTACAGCAAAATTCATACAGGCAAATAATTTCACAAATTTTGATGAATTTTGTCTAAATTGGGCAAATTGGTGAACTTCTCGGCCATATTTGATCAAATTATTAGTGAATGGAACCATAGATTATGTTTAAAGACCTGCAAAATCAGCTTATTGATTTTTAATCAAATTTTCCTCAAAAATTTTGTCAAATAATTTGCCATAATAAGTTGCATTAATTTGTGAACTTATCTTAAGTAGTAGTAGCTGCAATCTGTGTTTGAAGCTGCTAGTTTGGTGTGAATGCATGCTGCAGGTTTTTGCAGCTCCGACAATGCTGCGTCCCGTTTGAATGGGCTTTAAAGCATATTATTACGGGCGTTCGAATTTTCCTTCAGCTTTCCAATTTAATTCAAAAAAAAAGAAAGCAAACTTCGTCTCGGCCTAAGTTTATATACCTTTATATTGCCCTGCACTGACGACTGGTAATGCAGCGTCGTACCGACCAATCACTACACTAACGACTGGAAATGCTGCGTCGTACCGACCGACACGTTTTGCGGACATTCCTATACAAAATTCGTTAGGCAAATAACATGGCTGGTGGTTGGGCTGGTGGCTGTCGCTAACAAGTGTTAGCGGATTCGCTAGAACCAGCAACGGTGCAGCGGTACTACAGGGTATATAGTATAGCTATAGAAAAAGTCTTAGTAGGAAAAACTTGTTTTCAATGTTATCGCTCTAAAACTTGTTACTGATCAATACCATATACTATCACACAACTCTGCCAAGTTTGATTCAAATCGGATGACTATAGCATATAGCTGTCATAGGAACGATCGGTTGAAAAAGTAGTTCTAGTGAGAAAAACTTTTTTGTTTCCTTTTCAATGGTAGCGTCTTTAAGCTTTCCAGTTATGAATATTATTGGTTTCCACACAATTTTGACGAGTTTGATCCAAATCTGATGAATATATCGTATAGCTGCCATATAACAAACTGGCAAGCAAATGGCGCCATCTATTGCTGAGTTTGGAAATATCTCAGCTAAGAATGTTCGACGAAAACCATTTAAGACCTTAGTTTATATAAATTAAACAAGCTACAAGGGTATATAAACTTCGGTCGATCGAAGTTAGCAAACTTTGCTCTCCAATAATTTTTAATTATTTATATGAGATATATCGTTTCTATAGGAAGTACATTTACTATGTATTGATTTATTTCATTTTATCAAACCAGATTGAGTCAAAAAGAAGCATTTCTCACAATAAGGTTCCTATCTTAATAAAAGGCTATATTTATTTGATATTGTACTTCAGATTCTAGAATAGGCATGTCGCGTTTTTCATTTAAAATATCGAAGTCGATGATATCAAATAACAAAATTTGTAAAATCCACTTATATTTGAAACATCGAGCACAAGAAATTTCGATATTTCGTTATTTTCTAAAGCCCTTAGTTACTCACCAAGTTAAGTCAGTAAATTCATCAAGTATTGAACAGCCGAGCATGCCTTAACAAATTTTGCTTGCTAAAAAGGAGTCTCGATTGCAAGTTACGATCCGATTCGATTATACCATGCAGAAGAATACAGAATGAAAAAGTTTCAAGTAAATCTAATTTAAAAATTATTGATGTGATGTAGATAGTTCTTGGACTTTTTTAACTTGTATAGTCATTAATTCCACTTCCGTTGCTCTTAGACTCATTATGCACTTTTACGTACATTTTGCGAAATCTTAATTTTTAGGTGATTACCTCAACTTCAGCAATGCTGACATAAATGCATTGTGGCGAGAAATCTGAGGACAATCTGATTGACAAATATTTTGTTTTTACTAGCTTAGTATTTGTTTTAATAGTCAAATTTCATTCCGTTTCTGCATAAAAACTCGTGATGATTTCTCAGACAAAAAATGTACATATATTATTTATAGATGCATGATTAATTAGCTATTTCTGATATTTTACATAATTGAATTCAATTTTTCAAAACGCTATTCCCCCATATCACTGCCATCCATCATAATCAACGGTAAGTTGCACTTAATCCCAAAGTTTGAGCCTTATTCCCGCCTGCAGCTACACCCACGGCTGTCATAAAGTGCAGCCAATGTGCCAATACTGGCAATGAAATCTCCCTGCCTTGCTCCGCCCGCTGCGGAGCACCATCTCGGTCGACGCTTTCATCTCTCGCACTGTTGCCTTGGTGGTCTGACCACGCTTTTGTCATTGAGCTTCATGGCACGCCCAGGAACATTGGACACACGGATAATGATGGTGATTATATTAACAGTAATAATAATAATAATGCCACTGATGGCTTTGTTTGTAAACAATAGACTATTCAGTCTCCGTCTCTGATTCTTCTGTCTATGACTGTGTGACATTACTTTTAAATCAAAACAGAAATAGTTCAGGCTAAATACGGTTGTGGGATGAAATAAAAAATAGCACGGAATTGAAGTGACATAAATCGAAATGGAATGTTTGCGAATTACTTAAAAACATAAGGAGCAAAACAGAGAACTACAGTTCATAGTTTTTTAAAATAGAAAAAGTAGGCTACGCATACGCACATTACGCTTCACAAAAAAACTGAGTATGCGTAGTACGTAGACGAAAATGTACGCTAAAGCACTGGGAAAAGTACACAAAAAAATATCCGTTCGAATTGTAACGAAACCATGAACATTTTATGACAATAGTTCACTAAGCACGCTTTTTCGATATTCACGAACATTCGTTAAAATTATGCTATGAACATTTTGTTCTCACACACGGTTTGGGCTTGTCTTATAAACATTATAGCTCGTTTCGAGAATATTTTGTTCTCGCTTTGGTCGCCGGATTGATTCAGAAAATAAAACAATTATTAACCATAGTTTTATAGATAGATGGAGCGCGCCTCCTCCAAGGTGGTTCTTGGAACGGGAAGGAAGGGACGACCGCAAAGGAAAGAGATCTACAGTTTAACGCGGCATCCGAATTGCAATGTTTGAAAAGCTTTTTCATGGCTAGTTACTTCACAGATACCGCCAATAAAACAATTATTTTTGTTAGATTTTCCGTGGCGGAATCAAACCTATGACCTCCTGCCGTGGGGATACGTAAAATACTAAAATACTATGCAGTGGGATGGCGACGACACATTCAATTACTCTTGGTCAACCTAACGGCTATTGCCTTTAACATTAACATTATCATGGCAATCATGTACAAAGTAGAAACTTGCACGAGTTATTCCGGAATCGTACGATTACGAGTAAAAATAATCGATGTGTGAGTAAAACGATTATTTTTTTAACTGTGTTATTTTTCACACGACGACAAGTAATAATCATGGCATCGTAAGAGTATAATCACTAGCTTACTATTTTACTATAAGGTTTGATTTGCACAAAATTCAAAGAGAAAATGATTAATTTCACTTGACAGTTCCCACCGAAAAAAGGCTTGAAAAAGTCATGCTTCACTGAGTGTCAGAGAGACACACATTTTCCTATCTTCTAGGGGAAGCCTTGTATATTGCAACAACAATTCGTATGTTTTCTCTCTTCTCTCCACGGCCTCTTGCGAAACCGAACGCAACAAAAAATACGTATGAGTGGTCTTCAGTGTAGATTTTGCTGTTGGCCACGATTAATCTCGTGTGCATCAGACAGTCACGAAAAAACACACACATCACCGGACAATAATCGTGTTTCTCTTCATATTTCTTGTGGTTGTTGAATCATTCGATGTGGATTCGATCAATTATCTTATAATAATTTCGCCATACATAAATAGCCACAGAAGCAGGGCTCGTAAATGAACACTCACTTATTTCTTACACGCAAAATATTAACACAGAGAAAAAATTCAGTCTGAAAAAAAATTTTATTTTCACACTTGAAATACCAGAAAATTTTTACACAAAATCCTCGATGTGTGCTCGGAAATACGCGAACTTCTTCAAATGGTACCCAGATGCATCGAGACAACATTTGTTCAAAGTAGAATTAAATAGACTTGTATAATATCGAGAAGGCCAAGCTAACTTTGTCTGTGCCGAAGTTTTTATACCCTTGCAAATGCTGGTTTTGAAATGTCAGAGTTTAAGAACGCTTATAATAACGGCGAACGATAAAATTGAAAACAAACCAGTTTTTCTCACTAAAGCGTAGTACGGAGACGCTGACAATTTTATCGGAGCGGAAATTGTTTGATTATTTTCAGAGCCGCTCAGACAATGTAGTGTGACCAGGCAACAGACAGAAATCAGCTGTTGTGTGTATAAAAAATAAGCGGGCTAATTCAAATAAAATAAAAGAGTGTATAAAATTGAAAATGGAAAGTCACTAGGGGAAATTCAGTTTTCTGTCCTAATTCCATGGTCTATTTCATGGAAGCATTTTGTGTGGGGCGGTAGAAGCCGTGCCCTTTATTTTGGGCTGCGGGAGCAGAACTTAGCCACTTAGACATACTGCTATAAAGACAACACAAAACGCAATACACAGCCACAGCCAGCTCCATATACTGGAGGCAGATCATACTCGCCGGGCGTATTAGAGGAGGATAAACTAGGTGAATATGGATTTAAAGGTGGCCACAACAGTAGCAACGGAAGCTACCACAGTAAGCCGAAGGAGCCACTACTATAATGGGCTGTGGAGACTTCAGCTTAGGCCTGCTTGGTAGGGCCGTTCCGTGGGCTGTGGAGACTGCGAAGGTTTAGACTCGGGTGGAATGCATACATTGGGCAAATGGCATTCCGGGAGAAGTATACAGAGAAGGATTCTCCGCCACAAGTGATGCAGCTGCGGGTATCGAAATGCTTTTTATTGGCCAGATTCCATAAAATTGGGTGCGACTCGCCCACTTTGATCAGCTCCACTTGTTTGTCCACCTCTCAGTTGACCAAATAATTGTAGTTTTGATTTTTGGTCTTCTTTGCTTTAATTTTTTTGATTGTGCGCTCAATTTCTAAAGGTACCTCTGACAATTATCAAACCAGTTTCATTATTTCCAGACCCCCTTCGACAATTTATCAGCTGTTTTCAAATAAACGAATTGGCAGGTCCATGCAATTGTCAGAGCGAATTGTGTGTTGCTCCGTACTCGCTCTGACAATGTGCTCTGACAATTTTCATGAGCGGATTTCCTGAGCTATGTAATTAGATGGGCTCCGACAAAATTGCCAGCGTCTCCGTACTACGCTTTAGACTCATTTGCCGAACGATCGGTCCTAGGCAGCCTTAAAATATAGTCATCCGATTTCGACAAAATTTTGAGAATCTATTTAAAAGCATATAAAATTAGTAATCAGCGAGTTTAAGGACGCTAAAATTAAAAACAAAAAAAATTTCTTACGAAGACCCATTTTCGACCGATCGGTCCTATGGCAACCAAAAGATATAGTTACCCGATGTCGATCAACTTTTTCAAATTAGTTTGAAAGCATTTAATATTAATAATAAACGACCTTAAGAACGAACTACTTGAAAACAAAAAAGTTTTTTTTCACTAAGAACCATTTTCCGACCGATCGGTCCTATGGCAGCTATTAGGTATAGTCATCCGATTTTGACCAAAATTTGCAAATCTGTTTGAAAGCATAAAATATTAAAAATGCCCGACATTTATGACGCTAGCATTGAAATCAAAAAAGTTTTTCTCACTAAGATCCATTTTTCGACTGATGGTTCCTATGGCAGCTATAAGATATAGTCATCCGATCCGGTCGGTTCCGACATATTAGCAGCGTGCAGTAAAAAGAAGACTCTGTGCAAAATATCAGCTCGATAGCGTTAAAACTGATAGACTAGTTTGCGTAGAAACAGACAGACGGACGGACAAAGCTTAATCGACTCAACTCTTTGCCCTGATCCTTTATATATATAGTTTATGGGGTCGGAAATGAACATTTCTATGCGTTGCAAACTTCTGGGCAAAACTATAATACCCTTTGCAAGGGTATAAAAATAGCATAGAGTAATATTGTTATACCAGTGGTGGTATATATTTCCAAAAAAAGAAAGAAGCATAGATACCAGATCTGTAACTCGCATATATCACCCGTTGCGTTAAATCTTTAAAACAATTGAATACAATATATAAGAATCTTCGCGTCGCTATCAGAATGAGCAAAGTTATACAAAATCAGATGGTCAATTCGCGAGTTATTTCAAGTTAACTGAACAATAAACAGTTTTTGGACCATATCTTCAGATTTTGGGGGTCCCCTAGGAAAACCAAGTATGAGGAAGTGCTATACGTGACCTGCTCTACAGCGTACGCTAGGTCATTGTCCAGGTTATTACAATTTTTTTTAAATTTGTAGCACTGTGTAATTAACCCATCCAAATCGGTTTAGCTGTTTTTGAGTAAAACGAGTTTTTTTAATATAACTTTACGCCCTCATAACTACACTTCATTAGCTGCTAGGAGACTAAAAATTTGAGAGAGGGAATTCCCCATAGATGGTAATTGGATATTTAAATTTGGTGCTGATTCGAGTGGGGGCAGTTTTTATATGCTATGCCCTTTATGAAAAGATAAGCAAGCTGTGTAATTTATAAAATTTGTGGCACCTACACTTATCAGGCATAAAGCACATTGTTTAACTTAGGCAGAGCCATAAAATATGCCCATAAATCGAGGAGGACAACTTATTGAAAAGCTAAGATAAGGAAACACCCGAAAGTATGCAATGTTTGTACATTTGGCTCTAAAACCAGAGCGAGGCGTGGGCTTTGGCTCTCAGAACTAAATGTTAAGTGTGGCTTAACGCTGGTGGGAAGGGCGCTGGTGTGTGTCCTGTTGTGGCAAGCGTGAAATTGAAATTTATGCTCTAATTACAAATGAATGTTAAAATGTACACTTTCATTATTGTGTAAGCAGCTTTTCAAGTCAAGGGTTGTTGTTGCTGCTGTGGCTCAAGCATCAGCTTAGTGGTGGAAATTTTCAAGCTTACTTAATGAGAGTTGAGTTTTCTGGATTATTAAGCAGCCAAGAATGATGGGTTGGAGTGTGGGTAAAATATATTCAGCTTTAAAATCTTACATTGACATCGCCTCATTAACCCGCGCCCAAAATTTAATTTGCGTTCACTCATTTTTCTTTTTTAATTAATTAACACAAATTGTACCTCAACCAACTGTCGCTTGTTTCACGCTTCAATGTGTAAATGATGTTAATGGGCTTTCAATTATGTAAGGACTTCCCCAAAGTCCAGACTGCCAACATTTTGAAGCCCAGTGCACAGGGGAAATGAGCTTAATGTGGCGCCTATAAAAACATGAATACCACAGAGCAACAACAACAGCCTTTTTTGTAAATTGCCAAACTTTGTGACACACAAAATGAAAAAAAAACTAAACAAGAAAAAACTTTTCAAAAACTGTCACAGGGATTTTGACCATTTGATTGCGTGTGTAATTACGTTACAGAGCTGGCCAGAACGACCCATCACTCTGGTTAGTGGCAGTTCAATTGCCAGTTCCCGGAAAAAGACACAAATGAAAAGATGAAGGTCAAAGGAAATCGAAGAGAGCAGCCCTAAGCTGATGCGATGCTGTGTCAAGGACTGGCGGCCGCAGAACCTTTGCGAAAATTTCACTTAGAAGACCCAAGCAGATGGAATAAACACACATTTGACAGCAAATGAAATATAAATGACGGCAACCGTTTGGCCTTTGTCAAGTTGATGGAGAAGCGTGATTTGGGAATTGCTTGTGCTGTAATTTGGGGTTATTAAAAATGTTTGATTCATGTCTTGCGAAGATGAATTGGTTTGGGTGCCAACTCAATACTGGCGCAGCTCCACTAGTTTGGAGTTAAAAACTCCTGTAAGAGTATACAATTTATAACGATTTTTACTTAAAGCTTAAGTTACAATTTGCTTTGATCTGCAAAAGTGAAAAGATCATAACACTAGGCAACAAGGTCCTGTTTTTATAAGGGGTAGTGGTGATTCTAGAAGATTTTCGTATGCAGAAAACGAATCTTTTATGAGAAATTGTACATCACTTCTGGATTTTTGGTAGTTTGAGCTTAAAGTTGCTTAAAATGGAACTTTTGATCCTTTTTAGACGCATTTTGTAGGGAACCCTTACGATTTATTCGAGTATCTTGGACTTGATAAACTAATAAACTATATAAACAATTCTACGATTTTTTTTAAGCGATGATATACCATTCATTTTGTACTACGCATAACTATGCAAAGGGTGTTGTAAAAATGTTCATTAGAATACAATTATAATTCTATACAAATTACTAGCCCACTGTACTGTTTGTGCATTGCATACTTTTGGGCAATGTACAATTTTATTCTTTCGAGCACATGTATTAAAAATAAGATATCTTCGCAAAAAAAAAATTGTGGAATTGTTTGGAAAACTTTATTTGAAAATTAAGAAATAGTACTTTACGATAATATCACACTGCATACAAAACGCACCTAAAAAGGGTCAAAATAGGCATTTGGTGATGACCCATTTCCCAAATCAAATCGTGTTCTGCACACGAAAATCATATAGAATCACCACCATCCCTTCAATAATTCAAAAAGTCCTATTTTGTTGCCTTGTGTACTATAAAGGACGACAAAGAATAGAGTTTCACTCAGCCAAAACTTTGACAATAAAGAGTAATACTAAGTAGGAATTACTCTTTAATTTAAAAAACGAAAGTTAATTAAAGGGCATTGAAAAGATTTGTCAAAACACAAAGCTAGTGAACGACTTTATGTAATTTTTCCACTTAACATGAATTTTTTTTACATGAATCTACCCATACAACTCTTAATTGGATCTATAACTTTGCCTATGAAGAGTGAGTGGATATCTGACGTAACTTACTTTTTGGAATTGGGTCAAATAAGGAGCTATGTTTTATTCAGCATTGGTTTAATACATGTAAGAAGTTTTTTAAAGAACAAATCGGGATAACTTAAAATATTTTTTTTTTTCTATTTTGATTATTTAGATTTAATTGAAGAATATTTTCTTGCTTCAAAACTAAATTAAGATTGGATCAAAATAATTTCGTTCTAGGTTCTTTGGTGTAATAAGCAGGGCTGAGTTCAGATTCGGAATCTGTGAGTTTAGTGAGTTTAGAAGCTGCAACCGATCCTGAACCGGAGTAGACTTATGTTTACTCTCCGAACCTTAGCCAGAGCTCAATGAAAACAAGTCGAGTTCGGCTTAGAGCAACTTCGTGTAGCTTTATAAATGGATTAATTTTTGTAATCATGTCAAGATGATCTTTAGTTTAGATTCAATAAACTAAATATATAAAATCTTCGTTAACAAAATGTGCACAGAAAAAAAATAAGTTCCATATCAATTTGGTATGGGCTGGTTAATTTGATTTTTTGTCAAATTTAATTTTTTTATATTATTTCTAAACTAAAACGTTTGATCTTAAAAAATTATTTTGAAAATTCGAAAATTTCATTTTGTGTCATATCGGCTTTTTATTGATATGAAAAAATATAACATTGAGCCATTATTTTTTCTGTGTGTATTTCTGATCAAAGAACAAAATTTCCGAAATTTTTAAAAGATTTAGCATTAGTAAAGTAAAATCTTTTGAGTTTTATGAGGTTTTTAGCCAGAAGATAAACAAGCAGTTTATTAATTCTCCGACCCTTTAGAGTTGATTAATTTTCGAACCACTTCAAGAACAGAGTCGATAGAGCAGAAATCTCTATAGATTTCAAAGACGCAAAGTGTAAAATTTTGACAATCTAGGTGGACTTAAATAAAAACAAGAAAGAAAGTCGGTCAAGCCCGACTATAACATACTCTGCACCCTTAATGTCGCAGCTCAAATTTGGTCACGAGTCAAACGGCCAGTTAACACACAACGCACAACGCAGTGCGCTCTCTAAGTCTCTCTCTGTCTCTCTCTCTCTCACTAAGATTGCTTCTGCTGAACGCAATGCTTATGTTATGGGTGGGGTGGGTGGGGGGTGTTAACTGTCCGTTTTTTGCTCATAACTTGTGTATCGTTCATCCGATCTTTATCATTCCTTCAGCAAATCGATAAATATCATACGGACGGACGGACAGACGGACAGACAGACAGACGAACAGACAGACAGACGAACAGACGGACATGGCTATATCGACTCGGCTGTTGATGCTGATCAAGAATATATATACTTTATAAGGTCGGAAACGATTCCTTCTCCCTGTTACATACTTTTGCACAAACTTAATATATTCTATGTACCTTCAGTACAGAGTATAAAAAAAGTGCTTTAAATTAAATGATTTTTTTTTAAATGTTAGAAAAATATCCAGTTGCTATGAAAATAAACCAAAATCAGAGTGAAAATATCATTAACAGCAATAAAATAGTCATTAAACTGGCCACATTGCATCGTTCCCAGAATTTTATTTAACAACTCGCATCAGTCACAAAATTAAAGTGATTAAAATTCTTCCGTGAGTGCCTAAGCAATTATTAATTTTATATGCTTTCACACAATTCTACAAAGTTTCATAAAAATCGGGTGACTATATCTAAAATTATTATGGCTAAAGCTAATAAATGCTATGTTGCATGGAAGGGGTAGTAGTTTTTGTCCGATGTTGTTCATCTTAGAAATATACTTTGGTGTGGCCAAAAAACTCTTCCATTTCATATTTCAAGTCGATATATCTTACGTTGCAATATGACGTGTCAGTTTTGGATATATTGAAGTTATCGACATGAACCCAATAGCTCATTGGAGGGCTAATACGGATGATTTGTCCATGCTGTCTGAAATTGCATTTCAATACTTCATTGCTCCTGGAAGTTCTGTACCATCAGAACGGAAAGCATCCGCAAGCAAACTAGTGGTTACAGACAGCCGCAGCAGAATGACTGGGGAAAACATTAAGCAGCGGGTTTTCTTAAAATCTTTGTCAAACTACCATTGGTAAAGAGCAACAGATAGAATGAATTTGTCACTTGATATTTTTTTTGTAAGCAGAACTGTTAATCTTTAAAGCCTATACTCAGTTAAGATACAAATTTCGTTCGGCATAAGACTTCACATGAAAAGAAACACTTCTGAACAGCTTTGAAATCAGAACAATTTTGAACATCAGCCTTACTTATAGGAAGTATTGTGCCTTTTTTTTGTGCCACAAATCACTCATCAGCAGACTTGTTGCTTCCACACTTGAAAATTGGCTCTGTTGAAGTGTGTTGATTGCATAGAATTACAATCAGCCATTATTGATCTTGCGCCAAGCTTGAAAAAAGCAAAAAACTTTGACTAAAATCAAAACAGGTAACTAAACCCAAATATGTATCTATAGTGTAGTTTCAGAAAACTAAGTCAATTAAATCTTAAAGTTATACTATTGAAAAGATAAGATTTAACTAGAAATGGTCATTAGCAGTTTTATGGTGAATTCATTAAAAAAAATTTCAGTTCTCTTAAGCTTTAGAAAATAACGATATATCGATGTTTTTGGACGCGATATCGATATTGAAAATTTTAATTTTTGATATGGTGAATTTAGCTTAATCTACTAATAAAACACAACAGGTTTGAAACCAACCAAAAAAAATTTCTGAGGCACCTAAAAATTGGAATTCGGTTGGAATGAACTGTCCGAGAATTGCGCTTGCTGACAAAAACTATTTGTTGTTCATCACAGCAGAAATATAATTATTAATACCAGGGCTGCAAACCGGTTTTTAACCGAACCGGTTCGAACTCGGAATTCCGGCTGTTTTCCTACTGTGAAACAAACCCTGAATCGAACCATGAGGACGAAAATAGATGAACCCGCACCCGTTCCGAACAGAAGCTTTAGGTTCGGTTCACGAAAAAAAAATTATACACATAAACATACACACAGAGGGCGGATTGAAAACTTATACACTAGCAATGAAGGAAGTCCATATCCAGCACACGAGCGCCAATCTCACGTCAATTATAATTGACTTCTTACGCTCTTACAATGGTGGCATCAGTTGTATACCTATTGTATAGTAATTTTATATATATTAGGTAAAACGTGGAACGAACCAAGGTTCGAACCAAAACCAAAGCCGAAAAACCTCGAACCTCAAATTTCCGAACCTTAACCGTTGGTAAATTTTTCGAACCCGCCAACCGGAGGTTCCGAAAATTTTGTTGGGTTTGCAGCCCTGATTAATACTAATTTCTAATAATAATTTCTTTTGCAAAAGTTTGGTAAATATTTAATAAATTGGTCTAAATATATAATATATTTCCTATAGGAACAGCAAGGTTATATCAACCCAAACTACTGACTTGCTTGATCGACGTTTTCAATTGCTATAATTAATTATTGTGAAATGTAATATTAAAATATATTCATCAGGCGTATATTTCTACGAATGACAATTACTTGTTCTATTCAAATTATAATTAAATCTAAGTGCAAACTTGAATTTGTTGTTTAAAAAGATTTCTAAATCATTTTGAAATTAATCTCTGCTTCAAAAGCCTCCGCACGCTAAAAGCGCAACACGCGATGGCATTATCTCTGGCCCACATAGTTCAGTGGGCATCCATTCCTCTCAAGTAGCTATGTGCCTTATCCATCTACATGCGCTACAATGTCAAGTCAACACAATTGCCTTTGTTAGCGCGTTGCTTGTGCCAAAAAAAGAGATGGAGAGAGGAGAAGAGCAAGAGCTTTTTTATTATGCTGATGAAAATGAGAGAAAGTGGAAAGCATATCAACAAACATGCAACACTCAGACCCTCACGGTAATTCATTCGCATCACCAACAGCAGCTGCCATCACAGGTTGTCTTGCCCCGGAGGAGTAGCCGGAGCAGCGGGAGCAGTGGCAAATGTGTCAGCAGTTTTAACTAACTGCCTGTAATTTTAGATGTACATGTCCTGTCATCAGTTTCCAGTTAGAAAGAAGAAATAAACGTTATACATCATTTTCCCCCAAGTAGTTGGACGACCTTTCAAGTTACAAGCTTAACTAGAAAACTTAATTAATGGCCTGCCCAAATACTTGTTGCGTACTTTGCGGCGAATGAATTTTTGTTATCAAAGAGTTGTCTTGCCTTTCGGCAAATTTAAAGCATATTTTTAGCTTTAACCTTACACATTTACCAAAATCGCCGGGACGGAGAGGGGAGTGGGCGCGGCGGAGAACATGTGTCACACATAACAACTTTAAGGCACGTTTAAATGAGCAAATATTGACTACCCTGGAGCAGACTCCAGTCACCTAGCCTGGACACGAGCAGCATTTTGACTAATTGACCTGCGGCCGCTTGAGTGCGAGTAGTTTCGTTTGGCTACACCTGCAAACGAGCTCTTCAAGGCAACCTATTAATATATAACCGAAGAAATTCTTACGCTTAATTAAGCTATCGATTTGTGGGAATTATTACATTTTTTTCTGCTCACAACATTGGTGGGAGTTTTTGGGTAAAGTGAAAAAAGCGACTTATCTTGAGGGGATAAATTGATTAAAAATTATTAATATTTTCAGGCCAGGTGAAATAAATCGCTAGTTCAACAATTGAAGTGTGAGACAGATACAAAATTGGCAAATTATCTCCAGAAAGAAGGAAAACGAATGCGAATCTTCTTAAAGTAGGTGCTCAAGTTGAGACTTTTTCTTTGTTTCTCGGAACAAACGGTGTTCTATCTCTTACACCAAGTAGCGAGTAGTTGGCGCCGCTTCAGCGCCTTTATCTTTTCTCCATTTAATAAATTCTTACATTTTCTTCTCCTTCCTAATTACTAGTGCTTGCTCTACTTCCTATTTTTCCCTTCTTTGTTATTTTTCTCGCATATTATTGTTTTAATCCTCCTCGAGATATTTTTCAAGCTTGCTTCTTGAGCTTCTCACTTCCTGCCGTAGTGCTAATACCCGCCTTTCATTCACCCACTCAACCACAATAGCTGAGACCAAAATGAACAACAGGCAATTGTTTTGAATGAACAATGTGGGAGCGGAAACTGAAACTGTCACAGGAGAAGCGACCCAAAAAAACAAATTCAAATTTATCTTTTGTTGTAGTCAGACTGCCGCAGGCACTTTTACATTGTTGTGCTGGTACGAGTATGTCGTTTAAGTCTCTTGCTTGCATTTCCATTTGCCATTAATCAATTTAAGTTGACAATGTGTTTGCTGCCAGTGCAATTACAATTGGGGTAATCGATCAACAGAGTTTAATTTTAATTAACTTCCGAAGCAATATGCATGCTTGCAGCCAATTAGTGCATAAAACAAAGCTTATCTCATACCTTAGGGGCTTATTACAAGCTTATTAAGTCCAAAAAACATACCTGAAACGAGAAACAAAGAGAGAAAGAGAAAAAAAGGATTATTATAAACTGATGATAAATGCAGATGTTTGTAGGAACTACTGGGTAAGGAGATAGCTTGTAAATAATATCACCAGACTCTTTAACAGTTTTTTTTTGTGTCCATTAAATTGTTTCTAGTTTGGCTCCAATTAGCCCTATTCAACCGGACTGCCTGACATATGGTATATGGCTTGAATGAGTATCTGCCCACCACAAAACGTTGAAAGTTGCTTTGAACAACCGTTATACAGAGTGCAGCTGACGCAAGAAGCCCCAAACCTAATGCCTGTAGCTATTCAACGGGTTTGTTTTTTTAAAGCTTTTTTTTATGCACCCAAAAAGTGTGCTACACTAATGGTTAGATGGTTGAGAGGGTAAAAGAGTACAACTTTGACATTGTAGCTTAAAGTAAGCTCCTTGAATTTTTGCAGCTTTCATCTGGCATAAGGATGAGTGATGAGTGTATTGTATTTTAGCACTTTAAAAGAAACTTGACTTTCTAACATTAAGGCCTGTTCTGAGAAGCGCGGAAAATAAATGTTTATGACGCACTCCATATAAAAACAAGAAAGAAAGTCGGTCAAGCCCGACTATAACATACTCTGTACCCTTAACGTCTCAGCTCGCATTTGCTCACGAGTTATACGCGCTCATCTCTAAGTTTCACTCTCTCTCTCTCTCTCTCTCACTAAGATTGACGTTCAATAGAATGCTGCGGTGGTGGGTGGGGTGGTGCTGGGTGTTTATTGGCCGTTTTTTGCTCATAACTTGAGTATCGTTCATTCGATCTTTATCATTCCTTCAGCAAATCGATAAATAATTTTATTTGCAAGGTATCTCTAGAAGGTACGAACGATCTATCTTCAAAACTGTAGGAGATATGACGTTTTTTCCAAATTGCGGGGGCGGGAGGGGGCGTGGCAAAAATTGAAAATAAACTTGATCTGCCTGCAAGTATAAGAAATATATGCCCCATACATGTCAAACCTCTATCTCTTACCATCTCTGAGATCTCTTCGTTCATACGGACGGACGGACGGACGGACGGACGGACGGACGGACGGACGGACGGACGGACGGACGGACGGACGGACGGACAGACGGACATGGCTATATCGACTCGGCTGTTGATGCTGATCAAGAATATATATACTTTATAGGGTCGGAAATGATTCCTTCTCCCTGTTACATACTTTTGCACAAACTTAATATACTCTGTGTACCTTCGGTACAGAGTATAAAAACAGTGGCGGAAACTTTCCGCGGCTGAATTTGGTTTCTGCATTCTGAGATAAATAAATAGACAATTGGCCTATCGATAGATGACGTATCGATAGCGGAGTGGGTCGTGAGTTGATTGAATGAACAGCTATTTTGACAACGAAAACGACTATGGAGCAAATGAAACCTGAACGCAAAAGGAAACGGACGGAGTGTATCCATCGCGAGGAAACTATAAGCTAAGGGCCACAAATCAGCCCAACAAAATGAAGAAATCCGCACTGAATGGACGTACCCTGAAAACCGTATTCAATGCCAACGGACCCAAGTGTCCGCACTTGGTGGAGGCCAAACAGCAGGTGATGACCATACCCAAGCCGGCCAACAACCACCATCACAGCGAAAACTGTGTGGCCAATGCCGGCTCCTCCTCGGTGGAGGTCAAAAATGAACCCATTGCGGGACAGGTGAAAATGGAGTTAGGTAGCGGTAAGACTGCTGTGGGCAGCATTGCCAGCTCCAGCGGTGTGGGCGTGGCTGTCAAACGTGAACGCTAGTTGGAGAATTTTGAGTTTACGCCAAATAAAACAAAAATGTATGAAAATTAAAAATATATTTATTAATATCTAGCGTTGAGTTTCACTTGAGAGCCAGGATGATGACACAGTCCAAATCCATGATTTGCAGATACTCCGTTAGCCGCCGTTCGGCAGACGACAGCAGGATTCCTGCAAAGAAATTCACAGTCAACCAACTTGACTACCCACACCCATCTTGTCGCATATCTGGGTATCCGTCAGGGCCGCATAAAGCACTATGTACTCCACAAACTGCTTCATCTGACCCACACGATGAGCCGGTTAGCCAATCTCTGATACAAGCTTCTCCAAACGATTATAGCTGCCCGTACGGCAGACATCAAAATAATCCTCCAAGTAGTAGTCCGGGAATATGCCCGACATCTCAAACAGATCGGCCTTGTTGACAGCATTCTCGATCCCCTTAAGACGAAGGCAGGACGCATATCATTTCCCGATATGTGTACGATTGACTTGAAGGCCTCCTCCTCGATCTGCACCTGCACAGAAGTGTCTCAATTGCGGAATAATTTGATCCTCGCCCAACACCTTGAACCGGCATCAACATATCTGTGTTCCTGCTGCTCATCATAGTTGGCAAATTATTTTTGTCAAAACGCAATAACTTAGAATTTTTTTTTTGTAAACAAAACAAAACAGCTGACCACCAGTGCTGCAGTTTCTGTATTTGGCCTCTTTGGCTTATATATGGGCTTACTAAATATTTATGAGGATGCTAAATTTATTAAGTGCAATTTAGCGTGCTAAATTTTCCGCGCTTCTCAGAACAAGCCTTTAAGGGAGACGGATACTCTGCCACCTCATGCACTTTGATTCTCTGATCGCCACATATCATTTCAGGGAATTTATCGATGATTTCTAGCGTGACGACCCTTTTAACTACTTGAACGTTCGGCTTCACTTGAGCTAGTACGACCACAAAGGAATTCCAAATCACTGCTTAACCATTGAAACTGATTAAGTAGATTCCTCGTAATAAATATTAATTTTCGGTGATGTTTTTAAACCCTTGCAGAGGGTATATTAAAATTGTACGTATGTTTGTAACATATAAAAAAAGCATCTTCGACGACATTAAGTATATATATTCTTGAGCAACATTACGAGCTGAGTTGATATAGCCGTGTCCGTCTGTCAGTCCGTGTGTTTCTCTGCTATCGCCTCCGTCAGTTTTAAGGCTTTCTTAACCAAACATTGCACGAAGTCTTTTGGTACAAAATGAATGATGAAGGATGACTATAGCTTATAACTGCCATAGAAACGATCGGTCGAATAACTAGTTTTAGTGAGAAAAACTTCTTTGTTTTCAATGCAGACGTTTTTAAACTTCGCATATTTTAGTTTTCTATGCCTTTTCATAATTTCACAAAATTTTATGAAAATCGAATAACTCGATAGTATAGCTGCCATACACACAAAAAAAACCTTGGTAAATACAACATTTTTCGTTGGTAAATTCACCAATTTTCGTCTTTGATTTTTGCCCAAAAGTTTTTCCATTTAACCCAATTCAAGCTGATGGGTATTTAAATACCCAAGAAAGCGATGACACAAAATTCTAGAGCGGGGCATCTGACAGATATACGGGGGTGACACAGAAATCACTAGAGATTTTGGTATAAACGATTGAGTTTCCAATTTCATTTGTACAACTTCATATGCAAAATGAAAAGTATATCTTCGGTTGCTAGATCAGATGGTGAATTTGAGCGATTTGGAACAAACTTCTCAAATCTACTTGGTATTGAACAGTCGGTTTTAATTCGCTTTACATTCGACATCTGATCTAGTAACCGAGCTGTTTTGTGTCACTTCACATAAATTCCAGCTGTTTCAATTTAATACAATACAAGCGTTTATACGAAAAACACTAGTGATTTCTGTCTCACCCCCGATAGTTGCAAAAATTTTTGAATAGTAAAGAGGAAGAATGAAACCATAAGAATAAAAAGTTTTGTGGTTTACCTGTAGATTTTGTCAGGTGAAAATCTCGGATTTTTTCTGTATGGCAAATGTTTACGAGAAGTGCCGCCAATTAAAGGAAAATGGGCAAATTGAAAAACGCGCACCCGCACCAGATACCTTGAGGTGTCCTGTATGCAATGGTGAAATATTTACAGCGATGTGTCAACACACCTGACTTTCACACTTGATTTAGTGACAATGGGTTTTAAAAACAGCCGACTGCCCATAATGTGTACGAAAAATACAATTTTGTTTGCTTTACATTTTTTCACCTTTATTCGGAAATCATGGTTTCAATTTTAAATTTTGTTTATTATCTTATTTTTAAAAAAATTTTTCCTTTTAGACGGTTGCGCCACGAGGCGCGTTTAAGGCAATGTATATAAAATGTTACGTGTATTAAATCTGCTTGAAATTGACCACAATTTGCTTGCTTTTAATTCTTAAGCTCAAATTCATTTATTTGCTAATATAAATAGTTCAATTGAAATTGAAAAGAAAAGCAAAAATCAGATGTTAGCAGTTTAAAATCAAAAAAAAGTTGATGTTAAATTACTTTTATCTACGTTTAAATTGGTGAAATCAACAAGAAAATTTATTAAAGTAACAATTTTAGGCTCGAAACGAAAAATGTCGGACTTACAATTTAATTTTTTTTTTGTGTGTAGGTCTGAAAAAACTTTTGCTTTCAATGCTATCGCTCTCTAACTTAATATTTATTAATATTATATGCTTCCACATCATTCTGATAAATTTGATTCGGTCGAAAAAGTAGTTCTAGTGAGAAAGACTTTTTCGGTTTTTAATAGTAGCGTCTTTTTACTTTCCATTTATAAATATTATGTGTTTCAACACAATTTTAGGGAGTTTGTTTAAAATCGGATGAATATATCGAATAGCTGTCATACACAGAGAAAAAAAGATACATTTTATGATGATATGATCCTTATTAAAATGAAGTTCTTAAAAATATCAATTTTTTCATATCATTTGGCTAGAAAATAATATCTCTCTGATCCAAAATGGTATCATTTACTTGAATTGATATTGAATAGTTTCAGAATGATATTAAAAATGTAATAATGATATGTTAAAAATATCGATTTGAAATTTTTAACATGTCAATTTGATATATAAATTTTTATATATAAATTATAAATTTTTTTCTCGGTGTATAACAATTTGGATTTATTTTTACAATTTATTTGCAAGGGTAAAAAAACTTAGGCCGAGCCGAAGTTAGCTTTCATCCTTTTTTTTTCAAGAAAACAACAAGGAGATGCTTACTTTGTCTGTGCCGAAGATTTTATAATAATGCAAGTGGTGAACTTGAAATATCAGATGTTATGAACGCTTACACTAAAATCAGAATTTGTTTCTTACTTCCGACTAGGGATGCCGGCAATAATATCGTTATACCGAAATATCGATATTTTTGTTAAAAACGAGGAAATATTTTTTTTTTGTTGTTTATTTTTGCTTATTTGTTGATATTTTTGCTGGATTCGGCCACAAAAAGTGAGGTTTACGAAGTGCACTCCAAAGTACCTCAACCTAAACAATTTTAGCTCTACGTTTTATACATAAAAAGATGTAAAAGATCTAATCAAGTTGATATCTTTCCTCAATCCCATTAATATAAATTCATGAATAAGTTTCCACAACTTCTTTGGATCTGATTGAAATTTAATACATATTGTGATTGTTTTTACGAACATTAGAATAATCAAACTAGCAAGTTTTAGCCGGCTCGTTTAAGCAGAACAAAGGAGGCAGGTCGACTGTAGATTTGTTTTAGAAATTACCCGGTTCTATCTTTAGTAGTACTTGCCCACTGCAAATCAGCAGACAGCATTGTTATGACTGCTTGGGAATTCCAAGTGAGCAAAGGTGCAAAAATCGACAGCAAAAGACAACGCCAAGTTCATCAGCCTTCTTTGTGGTGTTGTGTGTTCATATGTAACGTTATGTGCAAACATAATATAACCTCGAGCCGGCTAAAACTCTAGCTAGTTTTAGTTTCCAAATACACTTCTTTTGTCAAATTAATAAAAATATATTAAAGGCGAATTTTACATCCACTACATAGGGTTAGAGAGTCTGTCCGGAAGAAGAGAAATCGTTCCTAAATCTATATTTTTCCTTGCTTTGGAGCTGCGAACGCAATGCGAATGTAGTTTGTAAACATAGTCAAATGGCACCTTAATTTGCCTCAATAGACCTACTTTTTGTAAAGATGTGTCTATTTATAAAAAATATCGGAAATATCGAAAATATCGACGTTTGTTAGAACAAAATATCAATATCAGAATGATACTTTTTCAATATCGAAAAAATATCGATATAGATATTTTCTAAGTATCCTAAAAAATTAGCAAATTTTGGGAATTATTTTGAAAGCATATAAAATTCACAATCAGCGATTGAAAACAAAAAAGTGCAAAAATTCAGCTCGATAGTTTTAAAACTGATTAGAAACAGGCAAACGGACAAAGCAGATGTCTCAAAATTTGAATGTAATCTATAAACAGATGGTAGTTAACAACTGCAGAATTTCATACATTAATTTGTATATTTGTGTAAAAAATCTAAAATACTACTCCAGCAGTTTAGTTCATTCATTTCTCTAATCAGAGCCCCATGCCATTAATAACAATAACCTTCAATGGATAATTACTATACCAAACACGCAAAACAGCTTTGACCTATGGCAGAAACACATAGCTAAGCACACGAATCTTACAAATGACCATCAAAGAAACGTTTAGTCATAAAATATTCATAGCTGTAAGGAGAAACCAAAGCAAAGTGGCACAATTGAAACTGTCTGTACGTTTCGTGCTTTGTCCCATGCACATAAAATATTAAGAATTGCTAAATAATAAAAAAATATTTATAGTTCAAAACGATTTGCCAAAGGGAACACTTATTGATTTAAGCCGAAGCAAAAGAAGTGCAAGTCATTTTGTGGCCTACGTGTGTCATCTTCACCACATCAGTTGGTCATTTTTCGTTTTGCGGTTTCATAATGCATTTACAATGCAATCTGCAAGCTGTTGCCTGTTGGCAACTATTTTCGGAACTAAATTGAAAAGTGGGCGGTATGTGTGGTGTGTGCGCCTTAAGGAAAACCTCAGACAGCCACATATTGTCTATTGCTTGGACGCATGTTGTTTGCGGCGTTCCAATCACACAAGCTAATGCGTGTGCTTAATTAGTAACATGGAATTGAGTTTTGTTCCACAATGGGTCTTTGTGCTAACAAATTGTGTGGTTTAAGAAAACCGCAAATTGAACTGCTACATAAAATCGAGAAATCTAAACACCTATCTATAGGGTGATGGAAATTAGACCGCGTGAATTAAGACCGCGGTCGGCGGCCTAATTGCATTCTGAAAAATGAATTTAGGCCGCGATAACAAAATGAATTTAGACCGCCATCACAAAATGAAATTAGACCGCGCGGTCTAGTCTTTCAATGTTTGTTGTTTGAACGGATTGTGGATAGATACTTTTAAACTCTTCGCTCTCTGCTTGTACGAGTATAAAAATGTACCATACGAAATGCCGGTATTATTCGTTCTTCTACGCGATGTATGTTGCAAACACGGCATACATTTTTTGCAGTGGTTAGCGACACTCGAGTGTGAAAAATATCAAGCACGAATGCAGTACACTTGTAGTTGTAGTGCACTCGTGCAGATCTATGCTCTTCATGAATAAATGACAATTCAAGCTGAGAAACCATATCTAACCAATTTATGTCGTCCCTACTGGAACTTGAACCAAGGCTTTTCCCTCTTTAGTCTTTCCACTTTTCCTTTGTATCAGAATGGACAAGAATGCTTCTGAAATGGAAAAAATTGCGTTTTCTATTTCACATAACTTCAAATGGAAAATGTGTCAAAAATCTTAGAAATTTATTTTCCAACTTTTTCCATACACGTAGCTGTATAGTCTAGAAATTGAGTTTCTAAATCTGAGTAAAATTGTTTGCTTATGTGAATTTCCAAGACCATCATTTTATTTTATCCTTATATTAAATCAATCTAATGTTAGTGTTAGTTTTCTGGAACATCTCCTCTGTACCGATCAGTACTGAATCAGAGCTGAATCAGTCCTGATTTGGAAGGGCTGGTACTGAAATCATGGCTGCCATTACATGCATTTCAGCCAAGAATTTAACACAGACAGGGCCTGTTACGTCATGACCTTCTCTTCTTTCAGGCATGATTTCAGTACTGAACTCATAGGTTAGTTTCGTGGGTAGTACTGAAATCAGTCATGAATTGGAGCAATTTCTACTTCTAAGGTCTGAATCAACAATATTTTCTGAGTGTGGGTCAAATACTTCCATAACTACCTTGGCGTAATGGCTCTTATGAACGATATTGCACTTTGGTAAGGTAGTTTTACATAAATCTACAACACGTTTATAAATATTTCAGAAAATAAAAAAAACAGTTCATGAGCTAAAAAAATAATTCATTGTAACCTCTAACTAATAGGCTAATTTATCTCATCGCAAGTATGCGCAATCAATCAAACTCAAATTAATTCAATATTCATCGCACACTTTAACCACAATGGTATCAAATTGTCATAAAATATTTAACTTAAATATGAATTGCTGTTAACTTATATTGTTGAGTGATATTCATGACATTTCCTCCGGGATGACCTCTACCGCATATGCGATTTTGATGTTGTGTTAATTTCCACAGAAATTGCAGCCCACAAAAATATCAAAAAACATAAATTCCAAAATGGCATTTAATGAACTGTAAATGTAAATATAAATAATGCGCTAACATGTTTGTAGCAAAAATGTTATAGCAATGCACAAAAAATATGTTTTTCTCAATTTCAATTTTAATAGCCCTCTAAAGTGCCGGCGTCCCCTTACTCACATGATGCTGTGTCAATTTTTTGATGGCCACTTTATGCCATTTTATGTGCGACACGCAATGCCATTTTTAAATAGTCATACAACTTGTTTATGTGAACGACTCTGGAGTGGGTGTAAAGTTGTTGAAGCGGCACTTTTGTGGGCTGAGAGAAAATTGAGCAAAGTTCGAAATGTTCGCAAATTGTAATTACCGTTAAGCTGGACAACTACATGAAATGTACACTTGAGAATAAAATTTATAAAGAATGGGCTGAAAGCCTACACATTTTTTTAAATAGGTAATTTGTAAGTCTGCAGGGCTCAAATTACTTAAGGTAGAAAAAAGAAGAAGAAAGTTTACCAAAACTGAGTTAATTAATTGATTTGGGTTTTGGTCGCAAAAAGCTGAAGATAATGTTAGTACAAATGATTGAAGCTAAGCAATAATTTTAAAAACATAGAATTACACGCGATGAGAATGACTGCAATTCATTATTCTAAACATTGATAAAAGCAAAGACACTACATACAGTAGATGCTGCATCTCATACAAACCCCCTTATTTTTCTCTTTGAAGCTTTGGTCGGCTTTGAAAAAATCTAAAAATAGAACAAGGCCAATTTTAGTTCCCATTTTAGCGCTAATTTTCAGCGGCTTCGGTGGGGTTGAGCGCCGAATGCATAACTCATAAACTAGCGGTCATGTCTTCGAACTCTGGAGGGCTCACCAAATTAGTTTGTCAATATATTAATATGAAGGAATTTATGACTTCGGCTATAGTCTTTGGCTTTTGCAAAAATCGTAACTATTGAACGGAAAAAGACTTTTTTATTTATTTATTTATTAAAGACGACATAACCAGACTGTCAACAAAATTAGGCATACGATTTAAAAAAGGCGTGTCAACTAAATAGGAAGAAAACAAAAACTAACAAAATTACAGAATAAGCAAATAACGACGCTTACAGGATGGGGGAATTTTATTTGCCCGTCCGGTCAGCTATGCCCCGATTCACAGCCAAGTGTGGTCAGAGACGTTATTAGATCTAACACAAACTTTAAACTTCGGAAGGAGAAAAAAATCTATACTTAAGAGCAAAGGAAAATCTACTATAATAATGATATACGGTAATCTATTCTTATAATTTATAAGTTATAAATCTATAGGCCCGACTGACTGACTGATTGCACTATGCAACAAGGTCCAGTATATTGAAGGGTTGGTGTTGATTCTAGATGATTTTTCTGTGCTGAACACGAATCTGTTTTCAGAAAAGGTCCATCATTTGAGCTTAACCTATGAGAACCTAACCTACCTGAGAACCTATACTTTTGTTTTGAATTTTTTTAATATTTTCGTTAGTTACTATTTCTTAACTTTGAAATATACTATTCCAAAGAACTGTACGATTATTTTTAGCTAATGTATACCATTTTGAATACATATAATAAAATACCATAATTTCCACCTGCCCAAAGCTATGCCATGCAATTGGCTAGATATTTGTATAGAATTTCTATGAAAATTTCAACAACACCCATTGCATACGATGGGGCAGCAACAATATATTCGGATTTTTGCGAAAACTTATAGAATTACTAAAATGTTATAACTTCATTGAAAAAAAAACGTAGAAATGTTTGGGATAGTTTGTTTTAAAGTTAGGAAGTAGTTATTTACGATACTATCAAAAAAAGTCATAACCAAAGCATAGGTTCCCCACAAAACGAGTCTAAAAAGGGTCAAAAAAGCAATTTTTGCAACTTGAAGCTCAAATTACGAAATATCTCGACGTGATGGACCATTTCTGAAAACAGTTACGTGTTCAGCACACAAAAATCATCTAGAATCACCACCAACCCTTCAATATACTGGAAAAAGTCTAATTATGTTGCCTTGTGTTATCAAGCCACATGCAATTCCGTTTACCAAAGTTCATGTTACAACTATAACAGGTGGCGCTCAGCGAACATTTTGAGCTAAGCGCTTTTGCTTACACCGCGAGAGAGAGAGCGGAAGACTGAGCACGGGAGCAAACGCAAACGTCACACACACAGAAATGTGTTGAACAAAATAACAAAGCAGTTCCCAGCAAACATTTTTAATCGCAGATATTGCATAGCAATCGCATTCCCATCTCCCTTCTGGAAGAAGTGTGCCACAAAGAAAGCGTTTCTTCTGGGAGATAGGAAAAGTCTCTTCTCAGGGGTAAGAAAGCGTTTCATTCTAGGGATAAGAAAAAGTCCCTTCGAAGCGATAAGAAAAAGTGTCTTCTAAGTGATAAAAAAGCGATTCTTCCTGCAGATTAGAAAAAGTATGTTCTGGAGATAGGAAATCGTTTCTTTCTGAAGACATGAGTGGGTCTGTTATGTGGGAGGATACGAATCTTTTATTTTTAATATATCGAAAAAACAAACTTATATTTATTATATGAAAAATGGTTAGGCTGGGATGACACATTCAATTTTTACGAACAATTATTGTCACAGTTTTTTGAAAATGAGGAAACGTCGTTGGTGTGAGCAAGACAAAGTATTATTAAATTCGCCTCACAATATTATTGATGAGTGACAGAGGCCTTGCTGCTGCCGGCAGCGCAGTAGGCAGAATTGATTCTACTAGATTCAATATTTGTAATAACTCGGTTGACATTAAATGGATTTGGATGAAATCTAGGAGATTTCCATATTGTTGTTAAATATTATAATTATTTCATTGCTCAAAATGAAATCGCGAAAGAAGAACAAAAGAAGTTTTCTATAAAGAGAAGCAGACGGTATACTTGAATTAAATATACAAGTCATATTGCATTTTGGTGATAGAAATATTATCCGGAAGAATTCAGCCACAAACATCTTAAAGAATGAGTTTGGATCACGCCTACGCTACCTATCCACTGGTATGGATGACTGTCTCACTCAAATTAGGTGAATCTAAATATAGTTTGCAGTTGCATGTTAGGGTCCAGCAGTCAAAGATCACTAGCACTATACAATGCCCAAGACTGGGAGAGCATAGCAAGCGAGTTTTTCAGTATGAGGGGACTCGCAAGTTGTATTGGCGCAGTTGATGGTACAGCAAAAGAAAGTTGTTTGAAACAAATATTATGTTCACAAATAGTTTTAGGCAAACATTTCAATATTCGGCCAATGAAGAATGCAGAATCCACATATTCAGAATTGGTGTTGTCTGCAGCGGATGTTCAGAAAATATATATTTGTTGATTATTCTTATAATCATGGGAATTTTCTTTGATAACTTTTTAAAGTATACGGCGAATTCATCGGTTTCGCTCAACAATAAGTTGTGTCTAGAAATTGAATGTGTCATCCTAGCCTTACTGACTCTGCGGGGATTCGAACTCGGGGCCCTTGGACTGGAAAACGACGCTTTAGACGGCTGCGCCACGCCGTGCGTCTAAGGCAAGGCATTTAATGCATACATCGCATATTTATACCTTGTATGTTTAAAATGCGATACCATATGTATTCTGTGGGTATAATCGCCAAACTATCACCAAACTCTCCCCTTAAACTATCTCCAAACTCTCTTTTTGACGAGAGAGATAAGAAAAACGACAAAATGTTTACAGGGTTGCAGATTTATGGAATTTCCCAAATTTTCCCATTACTCACACTTTTTTTTTTGTTTTGATCTTGGCTAAACAAGACGGGACTTATGTCGAAGTTTTATCAAAAATATGGTCTCTTTAAATTTCGGAAAAGACTTAGGATGCTTTACGTTCCCAATTATGGAGAAGCAGTGCTGATGCTGCTGTGAAATGCACAATCCTCATATATTTTCTAGAAATGGGCTTGGGACGGAAATATCGCTAGACCCGAAGTTCACAATGTAGTTGTGCGGGAGAGGTATATTTTCAGCATCCACTTGACAGGAATTCTGTCTATATAATTCTGGAGTTTTCGGGATAGGATAAAATCTAGCATGTGTACAGGCCACAGCATTTACCACGCAAAATGTCTACAAGATAAATTGAAGCCAATCATATTAATATCCAACAAGACAATTTTTACCATTTCTTAAAATCTTGGACGCGGACGAAGTCGCGGCGGGTTCAGCTAGTAATATTTATTAGCAAAAAATATATATGTATATAACAAAAATATTAAAAAATGTGCAGCGTATTTGAACCAAAAGACTTCGTGCAAAGTTTGGATAAGATAGCTTTTAAACTGACGGAGGAGATAGCATAGAAACAGACGGACGGACAAACATCCGGACAGTTTTAATATACCCTCTACAAGAGTATAAAAATCATTTACCATTGTCTTCAAATGTCAAAACTTGACAACGATTAAATTGAACTAAAGATACAAGGAATTCCAATTTTAATCAGGTATACGTGTCGTATGAGTAATTTTGTATGAAAAGTTAAATAACAATTTTTTGGTGTTCAAAATGTATATATCTTATACAACCAAAATAATTTTTAGGAGAGCTGGGGTCTACCATTTTCCTGTTCTACCAGGAACTGTTGAAATTTTCAAAAATTTTTTAATAATTGTTTTTATAAATGAATATCGATTTTTAGAGTAGAATGCTTGAAATAAGTATGTTGTGTCTGATTTCACAAGTAATTCAGTACTACATGTCCTCATTATTTAGTTTTTTAGTTTCATCTTTAAATCGCTTCACTTGAACTCTCGTAGCCCACGCAACACACCAGCCGTCTAATGTGTTGGCCATGTGAACAAAATTCAACCCTCTGGCTCAAGCTCAACGTCTGCTGTGCAAATATGTTTATGGTACAAAAATGAAATTAACCGCAGGCTGGGGAGTCCATCAACAAGTGCGCAATCATAAAGAAGGAAGCATCACAACAAACATTCAAATTGACAGGCCATGAAAACGGCTCTAAGTTACTGGTGAGGGGGAATGTACAATGTACAATACATGCATATATAAATGTGTTTTTTTTTTGGGTGTTTTGATAAGCCAGTTACTGTGGTTTGTTTGTTTTCAATCAGGCACACAAAGGAGTATGTTAAAGCAAAGAAGAAAGCCTCAGGGTCACGTGATTGGCTGATTTAATAATTAGCCAAACGAAATTATTCAAAAATTGATATGCTCCAGCATAATTATATTAGTATGGGAGCTGGCCATTTCTTAGCTTTTTTCGATTTGCTTTTGCGGCTTCTTCTTAAGCCTCGTTAAGTAGGCCGCAATCGCTGCATAATTTTTTTTGCTTTACTTGATTTATACAACATTTTTCTTTACAAGGAGCAGGGCAGCTGTGTAGCTGTGGGTGTGACGGTTCGTCTGCAACGACTGATTTATGTTCAAAAAATACAAAAACTGTGCCGCCTATTGTGGAGTGATAAAAGAAAACATTGGCATTATAAGTAATTAAATAGCTGAAAATCATTTGAGCGCATTTTCATGCTGTTATGAATTGAAATTGAAAATTTTAATTGAAAAAATTTGATAACAAAGCAAGAGCAAGAGAAAATGATTAAAAAATGGATTTCAAGTGGGGCAATAAAATGGTTTGTTCGCTGAAAAGTAGGCAGCCTTTTTTTAGGCAAATGTTTCTTCGCTTTTCTAATAAGCCCATCATTTCAAAACAAATTCAAATATTTGCTGTCCGTTAATTGAACCAAAGTCAAATTTCAAACCTCAGGACATTAATACTGCGTTTCAATAATAATTACAATTTCACCCATTTTGAAACGGAAATTAAACAGAATTGCAAGTTAAGTGAAGCATTTCAGACTAACCCTGCGGTGCTTGAGTTTCGCACAATTTGCAGTTGATTAAATCCTAGCTACATGTTAGTGAAAAAGTTGGCTAATTATTTTAGTCTGCGCGTAGTTGGCAGACGTTTTCAAATAATTAAGCATTAATTGAGCTGTATGTACGTCATTGTTGCGATATCAATATCTGCAAAAATAAATAACGCTTAGCACACATAAAACACGTAATAATCGTAGCTTTATCGGTTCATTGCTACCACTCAGATAACTCATTTTGGATTAGATATGGATTTAACAAGATACGTTTGTACGTATAATGAAGTTTGTAATCGATTTATGGAATATTTATGGGCCTCTGGCCCTTTGCTTTTATCAGCAGTCTTGAGCTTATCAATTAATTGCCTTGTTTGGCGTGATTCAAGTTTGTTGACGTTTCGCTAAGCGGGGGGCGGGGCACACGTGATTTGGGCCACTTCTAATAGAATTCGGCACGCGCCTTGTCAGTGTTGGGATTGCTATAGAAATGGGTATATCAAATATTTTATGGCTTATTTTAGTCGTGCATTGAAGAAGCTTGCACAGCAAGCCAAGCTTACTTTAAGACAAAATTCTTTATCTAAATGCCAAAACATCTTGACCATAAGACCGGAGGGACTCGAAGTAATGCGCGTGAAATAAACAAATAACCAGGAGCATTTTTTTGTACAGAACACGCGAAGTGACCAATTAAAATATTTTGTTTGAAATAAATAAAAATTTAGCTGACTTTGGAGAGGTCTTTAAAAATTACACTAGTTTACAAAAAAATAACAATTGAATGAGTGTTATTAGAGTAATTACACTGTGAACCATTTTTGAACAAAAAATTTTGATACCAACGAGACCAACGAAATTTGAAAGGAACCTGTAGTAGTTAAAAAATCTTGTAATGGACTGTTGAAGTTTGTTGATTTTTTTTTAAATGTCTTGTTTTTAAAGTCTATATCTCATAAACTATTTGAAATTGTCCTTTACTGTCTTCAGCAATTTTGTAGCTCTTAAGGCCTAAAAAACACTTCTTTAGACCAGCTCAAAAAAAAATCGTCTTCGTGCTGAAAATCACTAAAATGTACCAAAATTCTACCTTTTCCATTATGTTTTTGCTACTATCTCGAATGTAGATACGAGAGAATGTAGATACGAATAAAGCGACAATTTTTATGAACATAACAATTACTTTAAATCAAGGCTACAAACCTCTAAAATTCTGCAGAAGATTTGGTCGGGAGGTTTGAACCCATTGTAAAGTCCTAGGCTCGGTTCGCAGACTGGTTCCTGGAACCCCTGAACCCAAGATTTTGGTTCGAACCTTGGTTCCAAAAAGAATAGTTTGACTTTCGATTTATTGACTCTACGATGATAATGAAATTTATATACCTCTCTATTCATATACTTAATCATAATATTCAATACTTAAGTTATTGTAATTAAATCCATTAGCTGATATGAACAATTTTTATGGAACAGCTTAGTTTAATGCATTATATATTCCAGGAGCTGTTCATCTATACTAGCTCTTAAATCAGAAAGAAAAAACTCTAAGCCCTCTACGCAGTTTTGAAGTAACGAGAAGTAAAGGAAAAATCTCATACAAAAATTTCACGTCTTCTCTCCTGTCAAAATTTTTATATGAAAATTTTACATTACTTCTCGTTACTTCACAACTGCGTAGAGGGCATAAGTGTTGAAAATGCTCCTTCAACTGATATCTGAGTTGCTGAAACAGCTAGTATAGTAAAGGCAACATTTTGTAAGTCATCGTTTTTATAACCTTTCCAAAATTGTAAAACATTTGGCGATGTATGTAATGTATGTGTTCTTTGAAAATTTCCAAAGAAATCTATAACATCATTCACATCTTTCATATTTGATATTTTTTTATTGCTTTCTATTGCTTTCATAAGCTACTCTTCTTCACACTCAGACGTTGAGTCAGTTGCTTTGCAACTGTTTTTTGTAAGCAAAATATGAAATCTCGGGTCTGAGAATACTGCAACCAATACTGGTACTGAACTCATAGTAGAAGAATGTTTGTCGGGGCACTTAGATAGTAATAAACAATGATTTGCTGAAGATTTTATAACAATTGCGCGTGGTGAAAACCAAGCGTAATATAAATCACTTGGTAGTAATTGTGATCTATACTGTCCGTTCAAAGCCAAGTTAATTCATCATATGGGCAAACGGTTTCTTTTGTTGTAATCTATCATCATGACTTGTCACTTTACATCAAAAATTATTCACGCTTAGTTAGAAATGCAATCGTTTATAGTAAAATCTCCAGAGATTTCCAATATGTATCGTTGAATAAATAAATTAAATTGGTGAACCGAACCTCTTTTCCGATAAAGTGGTCCGGTTCGGGTTCAGGATCGAGGAGTCAAAAATATAGAGCGCCTGGTTCATGGTACGGTTCTCGAACCCCAAAAAACCCGAACCGAACCGGTTCTCAGGGGTTCGGTTCCGGACCGGTTTGCAGCCTTGCTTTAAATTGGACCGGACATTCGAAAATAAATTTCAAGCGAGAAGTTCACAAGCGTGCTTTATGCTGATGATCTAGTTGCTTGTAACTCTCTCAAAGTGGTTATTAAAGAAGCTTTGGGAAAAAACGGTGATGAAAATTTAAGCTTTCGCTTGTCTCTTGCCCCTGGTGTTTACCCAGGAGGCTGTTCTAAGCGTATTCTCTTCCTTTCTAAGGAGCTCCCTAAGGGTGTGATGGCTTATGCCACAGTAGGGTTCTGGTCCTACCATTGCAGTGGCTGCACCCTTGCGTGCCAGTTCGTCAGCCATTTCGTTTCCGGGGATGTTTTTGTGTCCCGGTATCCAGCGTAGGGACAGGTTGTTCCTGCTACCTAGTTGGTCCAATTTGTTCTTTATCTTTAAGACTAGCTTAGAGGTGAACTTGTTGCTGCTAAGCGCTGCTTGGCTATCCGAAAGGATAGTAATTTCTCTATTATGGTAGTTTTTTCCCATACTGAGGTCTTTGGTTGCATTTTATATGTCTCTTCTAGTGAGATCCAATCTCTCTTATTTCTTTTGTGTACAGTGAAGTTCTTGTCGAAGTGGAACTCTGCCACCATCTCGTCTCTGGGTTGATTAGGTGATTGGGATTTCCTTCTCCAACCTCTCAGAGTCTTTCAGGCTTACTATGTAGATCCTGCCTACTCCTTCTGCTGTCAGTTTGAGCAATGTGGCTTTTTCTTCAAGCAGATGGTATGCTGGAGTGGTGTTAGCTCCATCAGTACTTCTAGGGCCGCTGTTCAAAATGTTAGTAAAAAACATGTAAAAATCTTTTCAAGCTATCGGCGCTTCGATGTCCCTGAAATCGCATTTCCTTAATAACACCCTGGAAGAATTCGCTAAGCAATTATCTACCGAATCAGATGAGCCAGGCGAACGTTTTCACCAAGTAAGCATGCCAATGGAAAAATGGTTCAAAGGAAAATGAATAGATTCTATGCTTGGCGAGGTATGTTGGTGGAGTCAGACGATTTTGATTAGTGAAGATAAAGACGACAACGGAAATTACGATTATAATGATGAAAGTGATGTGTCTTGGGATTGCCTATCAGATGACAAAAATGACTCAGACGGTGAACAATATCGAAAAAGATTGAGAATGTCAATGGAAGCCAATTAAAATATTAAAGCTATAAAACATAAAAACCTTTCTTTTTGTCTTATTATAAAGCTTAACTCTATAAAAAGCAATGGTGAAGGTAGAATTTTTGTTAATTTTAGTGAGTGTGTTTAGGCCTGGTTAAGAGCTACAAAATTGCTGAAGATAGTTATGGAAAATTTCAAATACTTTATGAGATATAGACTTTAAAAACAAGACATTTTTTAAAAAATCAGAAAATTTCAAGAGGCCATTACAAGAAAACCTTAGCCAATCAGCCCAAACGCAGATTTTTTAACTACCGTAGGTACCTTTCAAATTTGTTTGGTCTCATTGGTATAAAAATTTTGTGGTGCACTGTGTTATGCCCTGTACTACAGGGCCTGTACCCATTAAAAATTGGTAAAAGGGGATCATGAAGTTGTGCAAATTTAGTAGTAGTATATTTTGGCATATAGCAGGCATGATTTTTTTTGCCGTGAGTCCAATGCCGATTTTTCAAATGTGCACATGTATGTAACAGGGAGAAGGCAGCATCTCCGACCCTATAAATTGTATTTATTTTTCATCAGCATCAGAGCACATAAAAGTGTTAATGGTCGCAGACGACATGGTGTAACTAACCGAGAGCCCTATAGTAATGCAACAAATGATAGACGCCTTATATGAATATTGCCAAAAGTGGAGCCTACAAGGCAACTGCGCATACTCAAAAGTTATGGAATTCGAGTTAGAAGAGGCCGCAGAGCTGTACAAAATGCATAGTAAATAAACGCAACGAATCTTGAAGTGGTCAACGAATATCGATACCTGGGAGTCACTCTAACCCCACGCATGACGTTTCAAAAACTCAGCGTCTCCAAAATTGTAATAAATTCGACATGGAAAGAGCTGCTTAGAACAAGTAACGTAAGCCACAGCACCAAATACGACCTACTTTTGGCCACTGCAAGAGCAATTATGTTCTATTCTGCACAAGTGTGGGGCGTTGATCAATTTGAAGACGAAGAAAAGCTCCTTAGTTTTTTTGTCAATCGAGTGTTTCTCCTACCCCAGTACTTCCCCAACTATGCAATACATCTAGAAACAGGATGCAAGTACACTTCGGCTACGTTACCAAGACCATGCGAATGCCATCTACTCGTCTCCCAAGAGTTGTTATAACGTATCTGCTTGAGACCAAAACGCAGTTTATCAGCAGTTGGGAATCCAAGTGTTGATCCAAGTGTTTATCAGCAGTTGGGAATCCAAGTGTTGATACATAATTTCAAATACAATCTGAACGATTACAACACATTGAGCGTTTGGCAAGGTCAACTTCTACGAAGTATTGACAACAGAGACAGAGAGCCAGTTTCGAAGCAGAAGCTTGTGTTAGTCAGTCCCGCATTACCTACAGCCAACTGCAGTACAACCTTTCGACTAGGAACTACTTTCAAGATGACCTCAAAGCCGTAATCATATTGGTTATTTTCCGAGCGAGAACCGAACTGATGAGTCTAAACTATACCCCGTACCCGTACCACGCCCAGCCAATGCACACCCTGCAATACACTGAACACTTTCTGGCCCGTTGCATATTGAACAAACTCAGGGTTCTGCACTTGGGAAAGTCAACTCTGTCGCGCCAGGAATCACACGCATTGCTGAACGGAAGCAATTGGCGCTCCCTTACTTCCTGCTTGCAGGAGAGCCTGCAATATCGCCAATGTTTCCTTATGGACTCCGGTGATATGTTATCTGGAAACCAGGAAAGCATCCAGTCACATTTGTTAGGCAAAGGGCTAACTGCCACAGCCTGTATTTCACTGACTAGTCAAATTTTTTAAACTTCAGAATTAGTTTTTTAAGTTTTCATTACATACAAAACTTTAAAATAGAAAATAAATCATTCTACTACTCCTTCCGTCCGTCCGTCTGTCTGTATGATCGATCTAAGAGACTATAAGAGATAGAGCCACACATTTTTGCATGTAGGTTGGTGTTTACCTTGCCCAGATCAAGAACCTCGTTACTTAATATATCAATTTATCGTTATCAATTTATCAATTTAATAATTTAGCTTATAGCTAATTCAGAGAGTATCTATGCAAAATTGAACAAACTTCAAGCTTAGATCTTTGTTTAAGTTAATCATTAGTTTGTCTTCCATCAAACTCGCTGTATTAGCTGTGAAATAAAAAACACGCCGCTGGCAAATCATTTACTACCGTTTGGTCCAGCATACCAACTCTAACTGCGTGGATGTGAAGAGCCCTGGTTGCTATAGAATCACAACCGTGTTCAGTCATGCCCAGGGTATTGTGGTCTGTGCCGGTTGCGCAACCATTCTATGGCAGCCCACTGCTGGGCGTGCCAAGCTGACAGAAGGCTGCTCGTTCCGTGGGAAGCCACAGTAAATTGTTGGTCTGACGCCTATCGATGTGAATCACATATTAATATTTCTGGCTCTTTGGCTGGATAACAAAAATTCAAGAGCGGAAAATGCATGCGGAACTGATACTTGTGTTGCCACAAATGCAACATTCCCAAAACTTTAAAACATTAAAATTTCGAGGAAATCTTTGAATTTCGTCAAATGGAGCAATGAAGTCGTTCACCGATTTAATATTTGTCACTTTTTATACCCTTGCAAAGGGTATTATAATTTTGCCCAGAAGTTTGCAATGCATAGAAATATTCATTTCCGACCCCATAAACTATATATATTCTTGATCAGGGCGACGAGCTGAGTCGATTGAGCTTTGTCCGTCCGTCTGTCTGTCTGTCTGTCCGTCTGTCTGTCCGTCTGTCCGTCTGTTTCTACGCAAACTAGTCTCTCAGTTTTAAAGCTATCGAGCTGAAATTTTGCACAGAGTCTTCTTTTTACTGCACGCTGCTAATATGTCGGAACCGACCGGATCGGATGACTATATCTTATAGCTGCCATAGGAACCATCGGTCAAAAAATGGGTTCTAGTCAGAAAAACTTTTTTGTTCTTAATAAGCGTTCCCAAACACGGTCATTATTAATATTATATGCTTTCAAACAGATTTGCAAACTTTGGTCAAAATCGAATGACTATATCTTATAGCTGCCATTGGACCTATCGGTCGGAAAATGGGTCTTACTGAGAAAAACTTTTTTGGTTTCAATGTAAGCGTCCTCAAACTCGTCCCTTATTAATATTATATGCCTTCAAACAGATTTGCAAATTTTGGTCAAAATCGGCTGACTATATCTTATAGCTGCCATAGGACCGATCGGTCGGAAAATGGGTCTTAGTGAAAAAAATTTTTTTTTTCAAGTAAATCGTTCTTAAGGTCGGTGATTAATTTGAAAAATTTGGTCGAAATCAGATGACTATATCTTCAGGCTGCCATAGGACTTATCGGTCGGAAAATGAATCTTAGTGAGAAAAACTTTTTTGTTTTCAATTTTATCGTTCTTAAACTTGGCGATTGTTAATTTGATATGTTTTCAAAAAGATTCGGGAAATTTGGTCGAAATCAGATGTTCATCTGACGGAAAATGGATTTTAGTTACAAAAGTTTTTGATTCTTATCTAAGCGTTCTTAAACTCTGTCATTTCAAAAACAGCTTTTGCAAGGGTATAAAAACTTCGGCACAGACGAAGTTAGCTTGGCCTTCTCGTTAATTGATTTTTAGCTTCTTAAGATAAATTTTACAATTCATTTTCATCAGAAGATGAACATGGTAAAGAATCATTATTATTAACTTTTGAAGATTATTCAATTCAGGAATATTTTTCTATGCAAGATGTTTTTGTTCTAAGATCAAAAATATTTGGTTTCTTGGACCCATAAACAAAGATGAAAGAGCTGGGATTGAACTGAAAATGCGAAAACGTGCTTCTAAGTACAAGTACTTTCAAAATAGGCATGAATATTCAGGGAACCAAGAAAACGACTGTAACATACTCTGTACCTGCAGTTAAAACGCTGCTGCTGCGCTGCTGCAGCGAACTTTCTTTTATTCATAACTTGACCAATCGATGGCGCCACTACTTGATTTTCAAAACTTACCAGTAGATGGCGACACTACTGTTACCATTTCAAAACTGGCAAAAAGATGGCGCCACTAATATAACCATTTCCAAACTGATCTTTGATGGGAACTGACTTCTGGTTATAACTTAAGTATCGTTTATCCGATCTTAATCATTTCTTCGGCATATCGATAAATAATACTAATTACTAATTATCTCTAGAAGGTACGAACCATATTTCTTCAAAACTGTGGGAGATGTGTAACTTTTTCCAAATTGCGGGGCGGAAGGGAGCTTGGCAAAATTTGAACTTTATCTGCCTGCAAGTATAAGAAGTATATGTACAAAACATGTCAAACCTCTATGCGTTACCATCTCTGAGATCTGTGAGTTCAAACAGACGGACAGACGGACATGGCTTTATCGACCTATCTATTGATGCTGATGAAGAATATACTTTAAAGGGTCGGAAATGATTCCTTCTCCCTGTTACATACTTGCACTATTCTTTGTACATACCTTCTGTGTACCTTTGGTAAACTATAACGCGCTACGCGGGAGCTATAGCCCTTAGGATCTGTCGCCAGTCACGAACCGTGGTTTTCATGCAAAATGATGGGTGGACCTTAGCCTGCTCATATATAAGGTAAGACCTTGGGACCGAGTATTCCGAATTTAAAAAGCTTTTATGGACCAACACATTTTCAGTTCTCTTTTCTTAACAAGCCCGACTATAACATACTCTGAACCCTTACACTCGCATTTGCTCACGAGTCAAACGGCCAGTTAACTACTAGAGCGCACAACGCGGTGTGCTCTCTAAGTTTCTCTCTCTCTCTCTAACTAAGATTACCTCTGTTGAACGGTTATGGTATGTTGCTGTGGTTATGGGTGGGGGGCTGGGAGGTGTTAACTGGCCGTTTTTTGCTCATAACTTGAGTATCGTTAATCCGATCTTTATCATTCCTTCAGCAAATCGATAAATAATTTTGATTACTAGATATCCCTAGAATCCATCTATCATCAAGACTGTGGAAGATACACGTTTTTTTCAAATTGCGGGGCGGGAGGGTGCATATCAAAAATTAAAAATAAACTTGATCTGCCTGCAAGTATAATCCAAATATGTCCCATACATGTCAAACCGCTCATCTCTGAGATCTCTTCGTTCATACGGACGGACGGACAGACAGACAGACGGACGGACTGACAGACGGACATGGCTATATCGACTCGGCTGTTAATGCTAATCAAGAATATATATTCTTTGTAGGGTCGGAAACGATTCCTTCTCCCAGTTACATACTTTTGCACAAACTTTATATACTCTATGTACCTTCGGTACAGAGTATAAAAATTTTGACTTGTAAAAGAAAAGAAATTTAAGAATTGGTTTAATAATATAATTTTATGATTTCAAGTTTTCCTTCACTTCTTGAGCATCTTATAGTGTACGTAAATCTATTAATGAGATTGTATTCATACCTATCTCAAAGGTAAAAGTTGCAAAAAGTAGTGCGATTTATTTCATTCGAGTGAAACAGAACAAAAAACGAGCACAGATTCTGTACATGTGTCCTCTGCCGACATCGCTGTTGTCGTTTCTCGGCTCGCAAGTCACTGATTTAAAGAAATGCGTACCTTACCTGTGAACTCTTCACACTTCAATTAGTTTGACCTTTTGTATATTAAATGCTAGACCCTTTATAGCCTTTAGCGTTTTCCTCTACTTTACTTCCATTTCCTTTTAATTCGCGTACTAATGAGCCGGCTAAGCACATAATTATTTAAGGCTCAAACACAAAACTACTTGAACCTTCAACACTGAACAAAGGAAAGTGAAAACTCAAAAGTGTCGCTGCTCTTTAAGCTGAAAACTTAGCCCGGTCTTAGCTTTTTGCAATTTATGAGTTACGTACAACATTTGAATTTTTGAAACGTGCTTCGCTTAATTATTTACTTGTACTAAAGAAAAGTGACCCAAGGGCAAGGATTGTCATTACTGGAAATGCTTCCAAAATGTAACTGGCAGCTGGTATATTTTCCCTCTTCCTGCAAATTCAATGCTGTGAAATTTCATTAGCTAATTAATTGCCCGTTGAAAAGTTATGAATTAAGCCAACAAACCCTCATTATTCTTTTAGCCAATTAGACCATAAAGAGCGGCGCGGCCCTAGGATTGATAAATTAATTATCCAGCTTTGCTATTTAATCATTTCACTTACTCAAATTGAACTCGATGACATTTTGAAGTGGGCGAAACTAATTAAAGATTGGTTCAAAATTATGAGGAAAAGGAAATTGACAAACACATTTGCTTATTCATTTCAATTTGTATTTTTAAGCTTAGGATAAACTGCAAAAAAACTATAGTTTTAGCTCTATGAATAACTGCATAAACCAGCACAGAGACAAACAATCGCTAAGAAAATGGTACAAAGTCTAAACAATCAAAAAATTAGTTGTAAAATATGCGAAATTATTTAAGAGCACAAAATGTATACAAACTTTTGAGGGTCAAGCAAGAAAAATATTCCCCAAGTGCTTGTTTATTATTATATCGAAACTAATTGTAAGCGGATTTCTCTTTCCCATATTTTACTTATTAACACATAAATAACCTCCAGTTTTGATGAGTACTAAATAACAGCCGAGTCTATATAGCCATGTCCGTCTGTCTGTCCTTATGAACGAAGAGATCTCAGAGATGGCAGATGTTTAGATGTTTTGACATGTATCAAACAAGGCTAGCATTCTGAAATTCTGCAGAAAGTTCGGTCCGGGGGTTCGACCGGTTTCTTTACTTATCGAACGTAAGGTTTTGGCTCGAAGTATAGTTCATAAGATCTTAGATCAAGGGGACAATTTTTGGTAACAAAAAAAATTCTGTTGACAAAGCTATTAAAAACGTTAATCAATACTCGAATGGACCTCATTCGATAAAGTTATCAATCACACATTCTCTATAAAATCTTACAATAGTGTCTGCACTTTAAAATGGAAAGCTTACCTCACCTTCTATGTGCAATGTACATAAATTTTATTTATTTATTTTTTTATTTATTTATTTATTTATTTATTTATTTAGAGTCGACAAACAAATGCTGTCAACGAAAGTATAAATACGTTACAAAAAAATTTTATGAGCTAAGGAAGGCTATCCAAGAAAATCTAATAAAATTACAAAATAAACTAATAACGACTCCGACACGGTGGGGGTATTTTATTTGCCCGTCCGGCCAGCTATGCCCCTATTCACAGCCGATTGTAGTCAGAGACGTTATTAGAGCTAACAAAAACTTTAATAATATAGAGATCGAGAAAAGGGAGTGAGAGAGAAAAACCAAAACCTATAGTTATGTAGGAGCAAAGGAAAAAATAAGATAATATAATAAATTAAACTAAAACAGAGATAGAGAGAGAGAGAAAACTATCTAAAAGAAAACTTTAAAAATAAAAAATGTATACGTAAAACTTAAAACTAAATAACCGGAAAATCTCTGACCCGGTGGGGGAGGATTTTTTAGCCAGTCCGGCAAGCTATGCCCCTACTCACAGCTGGGAGTGGTCAGAGATTCCCCGGAGATAATTATAGAGAGACGTTTTTAGAGAGAAGAGAGAGAGATCTGTTGAGAGCAGGTGATTGAGATCATTGTAATTCTTACATAAAACCCGAAATCGATTATGCTGGGCATAATCAGTTGTGCATCTAGACAAGATAAAAGTTAAATAGTTTCTAGTTGGCCTAGAAGGAACGGAAAAGTTAAGGCGACCTAAAAGATCAGAAGAGTCTACATCACCGATAATTAGCTTATGAAGAAAAGAAACACCTAAGACTGTTCTACGGTTAGCTAACGAAGGAAGGTCAATAAGCAAAAGTCTGCTGGAGTACGTTGGTAAACGAAGGTTAGGGTCCCAATTTAAGCCACGTAGGGCAAAAAGCAAGAATTGCTTTTGAACTGATTCAATTCGATCGATATGCTTTTTATATTGCGGACACCAGACGGACGAGCAGTATTCAAGTACAGGGCGAACTAGAGCAGTATACAGAAGCTTTGTGGTATATGGATCATTAAATTCCTTCGACCAACGTTTAATGAATCCAAGTACACCTTTCGCCCTATTTACAATAGAGGAGATGTGAGGATTAAAACTCAATTTTGGGTCAAAAAGAACTCCAAGATCAACGACTGTGGATATTCGTTCCAAGGGTTCATTGCCAATCGTATAGGTAGCCAGCGAAGGTTTGCAACGATGGAAAGTCATAAACATGCACTTGGAGCAATTAAGGTGTAATTGATTAATCAAGCACCAGGACTGCAAGGAGTTTAGATCATCTTGCAGTCTGATGGAATGCGTCGGGTCGTTGAAAGATAAAACAAGTTTCACATCATCGGCGTACATAAGTATCCGAGAGTAAGACAATATTGTGGGGAGATCATTAATAAAAAGAGTAAAAAACAAAGGGCCGAGGTGGCTGCCTTGTGGCACACCAGAAGTGACAAAGACAGGCTTTGAAGTATTAGAGCGAAGCAGAACTATTTGAGTTCTATCTTTTAAATAGGACGAAATCCAAAGCAGAAAAGAGGAAGGAAATCCTAAACGATCAAGCTTAAAGAGGAGAATATCGTGGTTCACAGAATCAAATGCTTTACTGAAGTCGGTGTATATATATATGTATGAATATAAGGATTTGTTTTGCCATTGAATTTTATTTATGCTTTAATTCCTATTCGAAGTTATAAAATGCCGATTTTGGATATGATTTAGAAATCACTCTGTTGAATATTGAGAGAATTTTATAAGTTTTGAAAAAACTGGCAAAAAGGTATTTTGCGAACCGAACCTTTTTCAAAGCAGAGAGGGTCCTGGTTCGGAAGGTTAACATGTTAAAAGTTTGGGTTCCGGAACCAGTTCAAAGGACCCAAACACCCGAACCTTTGCATCTTTCATCATAAACTTAGCACAAACAGAGCATACTACTTAATGAAGTTCGCTTCTTTTAACCATGGTTTTTTTTCGAAAGTGTGATGCAGTAAGCAGGGAAAATCTTAACGGGGGTTTTAATAATATTGCCAGATTTGTGTTTAACAAGAAGCCTACTGACCATTTCTCGGTATACGCAGCACATATCTTTGAATTAGACCCAAATTCCTGAAAAAATTTACGAACATTAATAGCAATTCACAAAATACTTTACTTACTACTTACTTCAGCATTAGGAAGAAGTTGAATAAATAACTAAAATAACTTTAGTACCAGAGAACTGCAAAAATCACTTTTTGCTTGATTGCCTCATGCACAAAATTTCTTACTCACATTTAATCAATCAACAAAACTCAGAGTATTCATATTCATACCGGCAAAAGCATCGAGCGGTTGAGCTAGAGTTTTTTGATCGAACATTTACGTGTTCGATCGAACAAAATTCAGCCTAAAATTCCAGAGCATTGCTCTCTCTCTCTCTTTCTCTCTCTCTTTTTCCATATCTGTCAGCAGTGTCGTCTCGGCCTATGAATCTTTGCAAGAGTTTATTATTAGTACGAGGTGATTTCGCTCACTCTACCTAATGTCAATTGTCGTTGAGCCAAACGAACAAAACACCCGAACTGATTGGAATGAAGACGAACATGATTATAATCAGAGTGTCAGCAATAGGATTGAATAAAACTCAACAGCGAACATGTTGTGTATGTAAGTTTCATGCATAAAGCGCCAAACCAGTTTATTCGGAAGTTGATTAATGAATTTTGCAATCAAACGAAGCCGTTCGCTGTTTAGTACTGAACTTATGGGTGACTTTTGGAATAGTTTATAAACAGTCTCAGTCTCGAATCAGTCTCGAGCTCTAGCAATACCATATAATCAGGTCTAAAATGGGCAGTGATAAATTCAGTTCTTACGCGTAGAACCGAAAGAAGCATATTTAAAACTTTCTGGCGCAGCCCAAACGATAAGAGTTAACAAGCTCAAATTCCGATAGTAGTTTCCATTTGTAGCACTTAAAAGGGATTTTGGTACATTCCATTCAACTCGGACCCAATGTAAGAGTTTATTATAGCAAAAAATTGTTATTGAATTGGTCCTTGGATTGTTCAAAATATTAATCAATGGGTTAAGATTTATAAATATTTTGACATGCATTTTTCCAAGTCCGGAAACTCCACATTGAGGTCGGCTGATCAGTGTAATATTTGTAAAAAAAAATAAATGATCAAATTACGTTAAATAAATGAGGAATGGTCCTGAAATATTTAGTTTGCAAGCTCTATTGCCTTTTGTGGTGCAACAGGTAAAAAGCCAAGTATTTTTTACCTCTATGGGATAAATAAATGGAAAGAAGTTGAGCACCGAAATGTACTAAATGCCTGGCTTTCTGATTTCTTAAAATATTTTCAAATTTAAAATGTTTATTTTAAATACTTTCACCTTTAAGCCTTTTAATGGAGGCGAAAGAATAATCCCTCTTTTGAGTCTGCACCAAGACCAAAATCAATTACACACCAACAGCTCAGGTGGAGCAGCCGAAAACAATTTATCACACATATTGCCTTCACTCCCCCGCTTCCGACAAAACTTAATTATGTCCCGATGCCACAAAACTCAACCCCACAATGTACCAGTTTCATGGGCACTCAACGTCCGCAGTTATGCACACGGTTGCAACTGGGAAAAATCAAATAGTCTCAGCACCTTTCGCCTGGATGCGTCTAGGACCACTGGCTACTTTAAAGCAATCAGGCGCACATACTCGTAAATCAATCAATCTCATTGGTATTTTTTAATATCACAGCTCAGCTCTCTCTACATTCCGCATTTTGGGGTCACCATAAAAACAGTTTCACTTTAGTTGTGGTTCGAGTTGGCAGGTGCTACATACCAAGCATATTCAGCTCGCTCAGGAGTAATTTATGACAGACCCAGTTGGGTTGCCTTTTGCTGAACAGACAGCACAAACATTGCAAAATATTCAAAATAAATACCAATCAAAATGTCAGCATGAATGTCGATTTATTATTGAAATTGAATTAATAAAAAATATACGATAAATTTTTTGAATTATTTTTATGCTTTTGTTTATCGTTGTTTTAATTTGAAATGTGTAAATTTCATTATTGCAAGTAATTGACCGCACCATATGAAAAACAAATAGCAAAGGACATACGGACTGAATAAAGGATATGGCACGATTGAAATGGACAATGCCATGGCCTTGCAATAGATTAAAGACTCAAGGACTCAAAAAAAGTAGCAATATTATTCGCGTGCATAATTTGTGAGAAAGGCAAAAGGATACGTAGTCCGTCTGTATCATTTATAATTTACAAGGAAGGGTCAACATAAATGAAACTTTTTAAAATACCCTAACAAAAACAATTACTATTGGATGTATGTATGTACACTAAAACCAGGATTATAGTCATGAAACGAGACAAAACGGTGTCAGAATTCGACAGAGGCGAGATAATCTTAACCCAAGATTATATTCTCAATTTATGGGCGTATGGAATGCCCTCAACAATCCTTCAACAATCTTGGATTAAGATCGTTCATACTCGACTTTAAGATGAAACAATCTCATTTCTTAATATGAAAAGAAAAGCCAAAAATAAATTATATTAGCCATTTTTTATTTTTAGGTGAGTGGTGGGGTGCGCCGCTACTGGGACTCGAAGTCAGGACCTCGGGGGACTGGACACACGGCATGGCCTCTTAGTTCGCTTTGCCATCGGGTGTCACTTTTTAGGCGCAGTATAAGAACTCACCGTCAAGATTTCTGCCAGCTGAGCCAAGATTTCTGCAGTTTTTATACTGCAACTGGTTGCACCATTAATGTGACGCCCGATGGCAAAGCAAGCTAAGAGGCCATGCCAAAAGCTTGAACTACGTGTCTTAGAACGACGAGGTCGTGGTTCGCGAGTCCCAGGAGGGTTTGCATTGAAACCGAAAAATATTTTTCTTATAATAAAGTAATTCGATATAAGGGTATTTCCAAACTGACGTGACGTTACGTTTGTACGAAAAAATGTTTTAAAAAAATAGGAAAATCTTGAATTTTTAAAAAGATGTTTTTATAATTGGATAGCAATTAAGTAGCATTACAATCAGTAAAATCAATGACATCAAACGACCATAAGGAGTTAAAGATATAAGCCAAAATATGTGCCGTCGTGACGTTACAAAAAATGGAAGTGCGTTTTGAGTTGTTTTAGAAGACTGCAAAGCTCTGTGAACTTAGCAAAATTTTGTAATAAACCTTTTTTTAGTCGGGTTTGAAATAATACAAGTTTATTTTCCGGGTTATCATATTCCAAAAAAAAAAAAATCGTACAGTTAATTGCAATCACATAGTTTCTTATGATGTCTTAAGCAATATTTTTTAACTAATTGTACCCTAAGAAAGATTAATGAGACCAAAAATCAATGCAGTCTAAAGGACTTTTTATTGCAACAAAACGTGTCCAAATGAGAAAAATGGAAATGGTGAAAAATTTGCATTCGAAAATCTCGAAATGTGTTATGAATAAATTTGAGATTGGTTTATATTAGTTTAATTTTATTGTTCCCCCTGAAAATATGATCAAAAATAGTTTTTTTAAGTACCTTCAATTTTTTGGTCTCGGTTGACTTTTCTGTGGAAATGCCCATATATATCATAAAATTTTCCAACTGAAGCTTTATAGAAGAAAGATGATAAATTTCGTCTTTGAGATTTCTAAGCTTATTTCAAGGTTTTTCAATTTTGTTTTTATATGATTACAAGATTCTCGAAAAGGAGATTTTCAATCTATTGACCTTTTTTCTCAGTGTAATAGCGCTCACCTATTCAACCTATTCAAAAATTTGATTTGTATGCCCTTAAAAAGGGTTATATAAAATTGTATAATTGGATATATAAAAACAACTCCGAACTAGTGTTGGGTTGTTCATGAGTGCGTGAACAAAATTGAGTCGTTTTTTAAACTGAACAAGTGAACATGTTCATTATCAATTGTTTATCTTGTTCAATACAACTTGTTCTGAGTTGTTCTTGAGTTGTTCTAAAAGCTGTTCGGTCTCTTTTGCTCAGATAGTTGATTTGTGTGTTTCGCTCTGTGAGCTTGCTCTGATTTGTTCTTGAGTTGTTCTAAGACCTGTTCCATCTCTTTTGCTCAGAGAGTTGTTTTGTGTATCTCGCTCTGTGAGCTTGCTCTGTCTTGCTCTAAGCGTTTTTCTGTGGGCTGTACCAAAGATTTATAGATATTATAGATGACGCATGGGACGCAAAAAACGATTGTTCTTGGGAGCTGACATTGGATCCCAAATATGAAAAATAAACGAGATGGCCAAGCTAACTTCGTCTGTGCCGAAGTTTTTATACCCTTGAAAATGCCGTTTTTGAAAAACACATACATTACATAAAAATCAAAAATGTTTGTAACTAAAATCCATTTTCCGACAGATAAACATCTGATTTCAAACATATCAAATTAACAATCGCCGAGATTAAAAACGATGAAATTAAAAACAAAAAAGTTTTTCTCACTAAGACTGAGTTTCCGACCGATCGGTTCTATGGCAGCCTTAAGACATAGTCTTCCGATTTCGACCAAATTTTGCGAGTCTATTTGAAAACATATAAAAAAAGTAATCAGCGAGTTTAAGGACACTAACATTGAAACAAAAAAATTTTCTTACTAAGACCCATTTTCGACCGATCAGTCCTATGGCAACCATAAGATATAGTCACCTGATGTTGATCAACTTTTTCAAATTAGTTTGAAAGCGTTTAATATTAATAATCACCGACCTTAAGAACGATTTACTTCAAAACAAAAAAGTTTTTTTTCACTAAGACCCATTTTGCGACCGATCGTTCCTATGGCAGCTATATGATATAGTCATCCGATTTTGACCAAAATTTGCAAATCTGTTTGAAAGCATATAATATTAATATTGGTCGAGCTTCAGGACGCTAACATTGAAAACGAAAAAGGTTTTCTCACTAAGACCCAATTTCCGACCGATAGTTCCTATGGCAGCTATAAGATATAGTCATCCGATTCGGTCGGTTCACTTTTAAACTGAGAGACTAGTTTGCGTAAAAACAGACAGACAGACGGACGGACGGACAGACGGACGGACAAAGCTCAATCGACTCAGCTCGTCGCCCTGATCAAGAATATATATAGTTTATCGGGTCGGAAATGAATATTTCTATGCGTTGCAAACTTCTGGTCAAAATTATAATACCCTTTGCAAGGGTATAAAATGTTTGTATGAGTTGCTATATCTACTAATATTAGTGTCTTTGGCTGTCCGTACAACTATAACAAGTATGGCGCCAACATTTTGAGCGGGAGAGTTAGCGCGAGAGTAAAAGACGCACATACACACAAATTTCGATGTGTGTACAACAAAAAAGCAATGCTGAAACAACAACGCGGTCAGTGCAACCGAAACCAACCCCTTAGAAATGCCGTCGGCAAAAAAAAAAACAAGTGAACAACTGAGCAAGTGAGCAATTTGAGTGAGTTGACTCAGACAAGTTGACAAGATCAAGTGAACATGTTCAGTGAAATGAACAACCTTTACCCAAAACTATTCGAACTCCTGAGCCTCTGGCACTCTATACGCTGCACCACAGCTGACCGTCACATTATCTATCACATTATCACACAGAATTAAGACCGTTACGCTCCTAACATTTAATGATTGTTTCGTTATATTTTTTAAAATATTTTTTTTAATTATGTTTTGAATCAGTTTTAAATTTATTTATTTTATAATTTCATGTTTTATAAAAATTTCCAAAATTCGGAAATATCATACTAAGTAGGATTTTAAGATCTTATGTAATTAATTTTCTATTGTTTGACTACAGAATTCTTGTTTTTTTTTTCTAAGTGTATAATCTAACTAATTTTTATGACGCTCGGGTTTTTGATAGCGGAGAAATCGGTGAATTTTGTCCAAATACTAACATATAATAGCATTTTATCGTACCGATCTAATAAGATAACATACTGTTAATGCTCTGTTAATAAATTGAACTAATTTGTTTTATTGTATGTTCCTTGTTTCCTATCGTTATAAGCAAACTTAACATATATGACCACGAGCCGTCTAAAATTTGCTTTATATTTAAATTTCATACAATTTGTTTGTATTGTTTGTATTGTTTTAAGTGTCGTTAGAATTTTGCATTCACATCAACTGTGTTTAAAAAGTAAACCATTTATTTCGCTGGTTACACTTTTAAGCCATGTGGAAAACTTTACGCAACTCCAAATAGCGTCAATAAATCAGCATTTCCCTCAAACCATAAAAGAGCAAATAGTTATCATTGTCATCGCCTCCCCACTTGTAGGGTTTTTGGTGGTTTCACATTACGCATACGCCGCATTGGCCGCTGTCATTTGCCCAAAAGGTCATTTTCAACAGAGTGATAAAGCTTAATAATCACGAATGACAACTGTCCGCAAAAGGCGCCTGCAGCCGTCAGCAACTCATCAAAGTGAGATTTAATGACCGCCCCAAAGTCCACCGAAAGCAAACAAGTCAATTATGTGGAGATAAGGATTTCTGTACACGTACCAGCAATTAAAATAGTTTACTAATTAAGCGATTATACTCGCCAAGTGGTCAGCCAAACTTGACATTTATGGCCAACTCCAAGTTCAAGTTTGAGTCCCGGCAATTGGCCATCAATTAGGGGTCAGCCAATCATGAAACCAAAAAAAGGCCAAATCCACTTGAGGCGAACTTTTTGATAGCCTTAATAAAAAGCTACTTCAATTCTTATTTCTACTCTTCTCCATACTGGACGCCATTGTGCCACAAAACAAAAATAAAAAGAAAATTCAAATTACAAGGCTGATTCTGTGGTTAATTTCCAGCAATTGTTTGTGGTCTGGGCAGCAGTTGGGCGTGGTCTGGGCGTTCTAAGCCAATTTGCGGAGTATTGTGCAGTTAATAAATAGTTAAGTTGTTGTTGTACAGCTCTTTGAGCTCTCAAGTTATTTGGTTGGTGCTTGATAAAGTGCATTAGACAAAGTCTGAAAAGAAATCTGAGCATAAATAAGGGAAAGGCAAAAATGTTGAAAAAATGTTGTGAAAGTGTCTGGTAGATTTATGGATATGTATATTTCAGATGCCTTTTTCAGTTTCTTAAATCTCAAAATAAAGCCTTAAATCTTATTTGCAAAATAGAACTCTAAGGCAGACGACTGCAGAATTTAAGTCGCTGCAATAGTACTCGAGGCCATGCACGGACTCGACCTAGACAACATAAGCTGCGCAACCATTAGCAGTGACAAGCAGCCTGACTCTGCAAAGCTACGACCACAGATCAGCAGGTATAGAAAAGGACAGATCCAAGAGGAGTTAAAACTTAAAGCCAAAATAACAACATACCTTGGTTCTGGAAACTGGAGACACAAGTGTAACCAGACTCGTTGTATTAAAGGGAATACTTACTGGACACTAATTTCTTGCCTTTGTCCTGAAAGGACAAAAGTACATCTCGATGGTTTCAAACACAACAGACCACATAAAGGTCCTTTTGGACATTGAGAGCTGTCCGAAAAAAAGCTGTCAAGGTGTTACTCAAAGCTTTATCAAGGTTCGGTCCGGGGATTCGAAACCGTTATAAAGCTTAAAGTTCGGTTCGCGGACCGGTTTCTGTACTTATAGAACCTAAGGTTTTGGTTCGAATCTGGGTTCATAGATTGTTACATAGTTGACTGACTTTTGCCTCTACTTTCGGTCAAAATTGAGCCAATTTGTATACCCGTTACTCGTAGATTAAAAAGGGTATACTAATGTCGTGCAATTGTATGGAACAGGCAGAAGGGATCATTTTCGACTATATCAAGTATATAAATTCTTGATCTGCATCAACAGCCGAGTCGATATAGCCCTGTCCGTCTGTCCGTCCGTCAGCCTGTCTGTATGAACACCAAGATCTCAGTGACAAGAAGAGCTAGAGCAACCAAATTTTAAATGTAGAAATGTTTTGTCCAAATGTCTAGTCATGTATGCTGATAACGTTCAAATCTATGTAAGTCGTCCTCTATGTAATATTAGATTTAAATTTATTTGACAAAAATTCCTGGTGCTACAAGTTTATACTTAGCAACTATTGCACCAGTCACAGTAAGTAAGTTTTAAATTGACTTAATTCTATGGTTTACATCTTATCTTCTAGTATTCAAATATTATCAAACAAAAATTTTGTAAAGATCTAGTTTGCAAGTGTATTTTCAATTTTTCCCTAAATTGCGTTGCACTACTGATATTCTTTATGTTGGTTAGAAGTTGGTTTCACAACCTAACAGTATTAACAAAGAATTGTCGCTCCGAACTAGCAAGTTTATGGCGTACTGCTATTAAGTTCATAGTTCTTATATTTGTGGCAAAACTAATCTTGTCATGTAATGGTTAAATATGATGGTTCTCTAGTATTTATAATCTTATGCAGAAAAATAAGCGATCTGTATAATGTA